>LUCM01004226.1:0-17917 GCA_008360955.1 Fasciolopsis buskii
AGATGTAGCTAATCACTCGCGCTCGGCAACTTCCTCCCTCTCCTGAGCGCTTGTAAATGATCGCTCTAATGCTGCAGTCCCTCGGCTACTCCTTCAGCCCACTCCGCCGTCGCCCTCCTCTTCTCTCTCTCTCGTACTTACAGGGCCCTTATAGTCCCCAACATTTGCGCATGAAAAGCTTACCCCGTGCCTGGCCCGACCTAATCCGACTCCTGGAAGAGCGATGTATTCCTCTTCTATTACCCATCATGCCATCTTGAATTTCTTCCACCACACCATCCACGAAGTACACACCGGCGTCCACCAACAAGTGCGGGGCGCGTGCTATCCAACCCCTACCAGACTTATTGTGCCGGCGCTACAGCATAACAACCCAATCGGGCGGGCAGCTTGACTGCAGCGGTGTGCGGGAGCAACTACGTTGAACCGATAACACCGTCCTGCGTTCACACCTCAACGGTGTTTTTAGGCTTGGTGGTCCAGCACTCGGTCAGCCCCACCCCTTTAGCGCTGTTGTGGTAAAAAAGCACTGCAGCTGCATATGTTCTACTGAGCGCACTACTTTGTTACTGCTTTCCTCTTGCTCCTTCCCAAAATTTCTCTGCAAATCCATACAAAAATGGACTCATCGAATTGGGATTGGCATTTCTATTGGTATCGTGGTTTATGAAGCTGACATGCTATCCGCAATGCATATTAGCAGTTCGCGAACAACTCAGCTGAAACGAGCATTTTCATCAACCTTTGTTTCTGGTCGCTGAATTGCCAATAGACCCGATGCTCCTGTAATACCAGTCTCTCCACACGAAAGCCACGAACATCGCCTCAATTTTACTCCGACTCTCTTTCTTCTTTCTCAATTGCCTACCTTCATCCACTCAGACCAAGCCGAGAATTTAATGAACGTCAGAATTGCTGGAACAAACCTATGTCATTATTCACGTATCGCGACAATTTGCCCACGATTGAAAGCCGCTTCCTGCTTAGCGACTGTCTTTCAGAACTTCGAGTTTTAATCACAGCTCAATTCGAGTACTCCATCTGGATTTCGCTGCATCTCATATCCATATTGGTCCTCCTCTCCTCCTCTACTTTTTACTCTAAATTTTCGATTATCCCGGCCATTGCCTCGCAGTCACACTTTGCGCCTGCGATGTACCCACCTTGCTGCCTCATAACTTTGCGATTACTCGCAAGTGCAGAAGGGCGACCAGTCCGCAGGAAATCTTTGCCGAACGCAATTATCTTAGCATAGATTGTAAACAACTCCACCAGAACCCGTTCGCTCCGCGGAAATTAACTTATTGCCTGTTATTATGGCTGAACTGCACCAAAATACGGTTGCTCCATTTCTGTTTAGTTTGTGTAGTTCCCGTGGTTTAACTGTTGCATTCTTTTTGCACAATTTGGATTGCTGCTTCAGCGCATGTTTTCATCTAATGTACGAAAATATACAATAAACAATAGCTGCTCAATATATAATAGGTTGCTCTACGACGCGTCCCTCTCCAATTCCGATGTTAATATTGTTCGGTGCTTTCCTGTGCATTATCTGTGTAAACCGTGATCTGCCTGCGCATAAACGCAATCTCGAAATCGAGATATATATTATTATTTTTATTATTATGTGCTGTAATTACCCAACCACTAGGTAGAATTGACCGTGTAACACAGTTGTTCACCATTGATTCCCATAGCGAATTGTGCAGTCCCGGACCAAGATGCTCAGAAAACTCGTCAGTTAGAATGGATAAATAGTCGCCCGTTCAAGTTGAGGTTTACTAGCTTGGAACTTTTAAGATAGTGTCAGTGCAGATAAAATGTGCTTTAAAACTAAGTTTGACTTTCACTGGCTGCAGAATAATTTGCATTCTGGAAAAACTGTGAGACGAAGGAATTCTGATTGCGTGGATTCGTGAATACCCTGAAGATAAAGAAATACGACTGATTCCATAACAGTTTGGCAGGATGTCATAATAACTCGAAAGACCAGAACCTCTGCGAGCTTCAGAAGTGTGATTGTATCGGTCCCATGGAAGGCTAGAAGATCCTCGTCCGCCACTTATGGCCATGGGACTTGAAAGGTGGATTCTAAGAGGAGTTCCAAGAAGTGCTTCAGTCGCACTTGCACAACGTACACTGACGAGATAAAAGAAACCAGGCAGATTTTATTCAGCATAGGGTGGCTCGAGTGTTCCTCAACTGGTAATAATATCGAATGAGGGTCAGGACATGATTGGGGGCCATGAATAATCCTCATTTTCCGGGAGATCGCAAGCCACAGTCGGGCATTGTTGGACAAATAAGGTGTGGCTTACTTCAGACAACCTCAAGGCAGGAAAAGATCCGGCGTTCTGAAAGTTTTCGACCCCGGTAGCTATTTACAAGGGTGGGCAGCAACCAGTTATTTGTTAGCTAGAGGGCGCAACGTTAGGATATATAAGTTTCATCTTGGAGACATGTGCGACGGTCTAGATATCTTCTGTCCCACATCATCCTCAAACGAAGAAGCCTTGGCGTTCCAGTTGGAAAACCCGGGCCGAGAAGTCAGCTGAGAACTGGGTGGATTGGGAAAGTTCAAACAATGGTTGGTGGTGCTAGGGTGAGTCTGCAGGTAATTGCTGAAGCCTGTGAAGTGATCGGTGATTGAAGATCTTGAAAACTTTTAGGCGATGCCAAGTTCAAGCAACTCGTGAATATCCATAATGCCATCCTATTATTCGGTGGCACTTGTGAAACGTGCATTCCGGCCAAAATCACCAAAGGATTATGTTGAGTATGAATACGTGCGTAGGCAAGTCAGTCGATAGAACTGTTGAGTTGTCCATGTGGTGTTCTGGGTGCAGGACCAGAGAGGATGGAGAAAAGCAGTTTGGTTCGGGTGCCAGTTTCAGGCTACAGTGATTGCGGATCCGGATACAGATGTGGAGACAGGTATGAGCATAATCTGATCTTAGGTTGGAACTGGGAATGAACAACTAGAGGGCCGGGCTGAAAATAGTGCACTTACCTGGGGCCTATTGATGATTAAGAGTCCCGGAATTGGGTGGCTTCAGACGCAAAATGCCAAGGGAAAAGTAAAAAATCAACATCTATTATGAAGAATGAGAAGTTAAGGCGAATGGACTGACATGTAGATTAAGTTGGAAGGTGGTATTGGATTTTCCAAACTCCCAAAAACATAGGTAGCCACCGCTTGATAGTCTGGTCCAGAGTAAAAAGTGTTCCACTTTATATAGAAATATTCCCATATCACTGAGATAAGAAGTACATGAGAAGTGTCCAGAAAACATTTCATCAGCTGTTACACAGCCATGCCGTTTCTTGCCAAAGAGGTAAAACCGGCCCTTGGTACCTCGAATATTAATTCAGAGCAGTTAAACACGTCGTGGTGTGAAAATACGGATAGATAGTGTATACTTCTCGACATCTGAGAGGCATGCACAAGGAAAGAACGAATTTGTGCGAGGATGGCGCAGTGGAGACATGAAAAACAAAAACCAGACATAAAGATTCAAGGTGTTTTTGCTGTCATGATCAGAACCCGTAAGTGTTGAGTTCGTTCGCCATTACAGTGACACTCTCTTTATGGTTCCAGCTTTTTCTGATTACTTTGCTGATTGTAGACCGCTAGACTGTTTGTAGGATTCAGCCCTTTACACGCATACAGTGGCAGTGCGAACCCCTCTAAACTCACCAAGATGTGGCATGGCTGGGCGTTCATTTTTGTTAGTTCGGCCTCGGGCTGCTTTTGGATCAACGCATCTCTAGTGATTGGCGCTACTTAACCTCCAAAAAAGCCGTTGTTTCTGTCTTGTCGATATTTGTAGTGCCGTCTTCCCGACCCATGTGGTATTTGGTTAGCTTCGACCAGTCACCCATCAAACATTCTAATCATCTTTGCTTTACTTTGACCTACAGTGGTTGCCAGCTCCATCCATTTCTTCCTCGTACCATACGCGCCATTTTATTCTACCACCGCATTCCCACAAATTATATATATTTAGTTCTTTCAGGCCTCCATGACCCAAGGTAGATTCTTTCTTTGGACTGGGATATGCTAGTGTTGTAAACTAACAACAGAGGAACTGTGCCTACACAGGTAGAAACTTATCGTCTCTCTAATCTCATATGCATCATTTGCTAGCGTCTTTGTAGGGTTGTTTACTTGAAATCTTGGGTAAGGTCTGCCTATGAACGGTTGCTTCGCGTAAATTCGAGGCATGGATTTTGCCAAAAAGAGATCGCACCCCTCGGAACTTCTTGGGTTCTTAGATGAGGCTGGGGAGCGAGGCCTCATGAAGCGAAGGCTCGCGAGGTTTGTTGCTCTGACTTCAGCTGGTGGATTGATTCTGCAAACCGCTGGGTGTTGATGCATGTGTTTTACTATTTCCGAATGGGAGTTTCAGTAGTACTTTGGCTATCGCCTTTCCTGATCGCTGCATCATTCTATATCAGGGTAAGAATCTGAATTTTGGATGATTAAAGGTCACAACTGAAGCACCATGGAATTTAGTTAGTGAACAGTTACTACTTTTTTCTTCACAAACTAACCAGCGTCAATGCTGGATCTTCCATGTTTTAGCTTTATGGACGATTAGTAAGACGCAAGAACAAGAACATACCTAGGGTCGACTAATGACGTACATATAGTGGCTTACCGTGCTGAAGAGCGGAATTTATCAACGAGCAAAAGCCCCGTTCACCCACTATTCAGTACCTGGAGAGGACCGATTTCATTCAGCGGAAATAAGGAATTTTCAAGTTGCACCATCCACCTGCCTGAAAGAAGTGCCCGCGGAAGAAAAGTGTGCTGGTGATTGGCTGAGCTGTGCTCAGAAAAGCAAGAGGGACTGGTTTAGCTGAAAATCGCGACATCCCGCAGGGAACTGTAGGTATTCATCCCTTGTTACCAGGTGAATCAGAAAACCAGATCGCGCTACGTGCATGGCACATTCCTGAAAATGATGTGCTCGCTTTCGACGCTGTTTCGAGCTTACTAGATCGAGTTCGTTGCAGAAAGGCATGTTGGCGCTCAAGGGGCTGAAGACCTAAGTGTTACTCAAGTGTTGGAGTGCGGCTTCAGCGCACCGTTCACATGTTCAAGAGTACTGTAAGCGCTTGATGAAGTTGATCGTTGTTCGCCATAAGTATGTTATAGTCGCGAAGCAACAGTGGAGCAGGTCCGCCCTGGGTTTAATGGGCGCTCAAATTTTTCTACACTGTAGGCAGTGACAGACTGTCAGCAGGAGGTCGTGCATATTGAAGGATGAAACAAATAAGACATTGACGTACTCTTGTTATTATAGTGTTGAGGATAGATGAGTTTGCAAGACGGACCGAGTGTCAGTGGCATTATGAAATAATGGAAAGCTGTCGCAGTTGATGTCCTTTGGCCTCAGGGGTGAGAGGAGGTCTCCGTGGAGCCCTACCTGCCCGATGCGAAACTTCTGCGGATGCGCAAACCAATCAGACATGAAACGAAACCGCGGTGTGTGAATGACATCGCACACTGTCGCAGAAATCTTGACGCGCGATTGGACCATGGGAGGTGCCTGTCCGTGCAAGGCTGACTAGACGGACTGTTCGCTGTGAGTAGTGCCTATTAGCAGCTGGGCTTCATCGGTTACGCGTCTATCCTCAAACAAGATTTTCATTCTCTGCCGCTTTTTATAGACTGAAGGCTGACCGGCACGTACAGATTTTCAAATTCCCCACCGTTCCAGAGAAATTCACGACAGAGTGTCCTGTCGACCAGGTTTTATGTGCCGTCTTCACTGATTTCGCCTTGATCTTCGACGGTTACCCACACTCCACTCACACATAAACATCAAAGTTATGGGGATGTCCAAGGCATTCAAGAAATAATGTGTGCCTTCATAACCATGCAAACTTTCAGCATGAAAGTGCAGAAGGCATTCTCACACCAACGCCAGTTATTGCTGCGGCACAACTATAGTCACAGCTAGAGCCCCTTACCTTTAGTACCCAACAAAGACATCCCTCTAGCATTCCCCGTCAGCATTGCCACCTAAGCGGACGATTTACTTCTTTAGAGCCACACACAGGTTGATTGCAATGAGCATCTACAACCCCAAATGCTAGCCTGGAGAGTGGAGCCTTCCATCAACGACTATAAATGGCTAGTTAATTGTTATGCTGAGGAGTGTCAGAGTTTTTAAATCAACGTGGCCTCTCGCTTGGCCAGGGTCGATAGTCACTTGCATGGGTTCTCCGGTTCATAACGACGTCTTTTTAAAGCACTACCAGAATGCCAGTAAGACAAAGCTGCATGTTCTAAACCGGATCTGCATGTCTTTCACGCGTACGTCAATGGGCAATTGGACTCCTCCTCCTTTGGTGGGAGTCGGGTCGGTCATCAGTACCTAGTTAGAGCCGAAATGGACTAGCAGAGTTCGGAGAGTCCACCTGACATTCGTTCTCAATGGTTACCTATCATTATACCTCCCGATCCGCAAGTTTTAAAGCCTCTATCCATGGCCCAATGCGGCGCATAAAGTGTCTTGGATGTATGGTCTCCTCACAGCATGCACTTCAACATAAAAAAGAAAGCTCACATATTAAGGGACAAAGGGTCTAATTGTCCTTAAGACAGCGTTATTTATATGAGGTTGTTTAAACTTACTACGAATAGTTACATTCCTAGGGCGGCTGCTCCAAACAATTTTATCCACGGGGATGAGTTTGTTCTATTGTGCCGTCGGGTCTCGCTCAGGAATTTTATGTGAACAGTCTGTAGCAAACCGAGGCGTTATCGAACTTGGTAATCAATATCTTCAGAATCTTGTGTCAGCAATATTTTACGTGAAAAGTAGTGAGTCGGATCTAACGTTGGAGTTATTTCCTTAGATGTGGAGTTCATGGACTCACGGTTTCTGGTTTATCTTTTGTGGCTGTTACATCAATAGAAACTCCGCGCCATCAGGCCGTCCAGTTCTTGAACAGCGTAAGTGACTAAGTAGTTCTTGATAATAATATTATATTACTGGGTTTGCCTATGGTATGTCTCGTCGTTAAGCAAGTGAGGTTTTTCAATTTTTGTTATATGTCTTGGTTGGGGAATCTTAAAAATTTGAAATGCGTTGCTCTTACCACGTGTTTACCAATGTGTTAAAATAATTGTCTTCACTTGAAATCCCATTAAGAGCATTATCTTTTGCCTAGTTATTCCAATTGCGGTCCCCGATATAGGTTTATACTTATGAACTTAAACGTTCGAATGATAAGCAGCTGTTGGTGGTTAGTGCACTAATCTATACGTATGCACATGAGTTTTAGCCTATTCTCAATTCATTTTTTCACGGAAACTTACTTCGAAATGCAACGTACAATTTCATAGGATTACCCTTAGCTTCCATTGGGAGTCACTCGTGGACCTTTTTGCTGCCGAGTAAATTACTCTTCACTATAAATGGTGAATGTCTGCAATGTTTTTGGTTATAAACTTTATGATCTTTGGTTTATCGCCCCTCAAGTAGAGCGAGGCAGTGATCAAATTAATAATGTATGGAATGACTTATCGGCAGAAGTGGCACTTAGTTTATGGACCTCTTAGATACATAATAAATAGTCATTCTGGATGCCCGGTTTGGTCTATGGTGATTTCCCACTAGGTGAAATTAAAGGGACTTACGTGGGATGCTTCCTTCTGTTTGTTAACATGAAAAGTTAAGAACGAAGAGTTAAATAGAACCAAAGTACTAAAGTTATGTTTATGGGCGAATACATATTTTTGATTCCATGGGAATTGAAGAAATTATGGATAGCAGCGTCATTCATTGATGTGGCTCAAATCCGAGTTGCATGACGAAGGTTTGCTTTAGTCGTCCTGCGAAATCTATGCTTCGCAAAACCGACAAGAAGCAGTAAAAATTACATTGCTAAATATAACCTAAGGCTGCTGTTCTGCCACTCGTTTTTCCCGTCTTATGTCTGTTCTTCAGGTAGTCTTACCTTCTTGTTATTGCGATTGCACCATACGAATTGCGGAGCATATATTTGTTTTAATTACAAATAAGACAAAGTTTAGCAAATCAATAAAAGTCATGCCGGTCTCTTGATGACTGGAATTGGTGCCGGTAAACGAGTTTAATGACGTTTACATTCTGGACTTCTCTCCCAGTCTATATGTATTACGTCCACCTTATGCTATATTTTGTTAGATCCTGTCGTCCGGAGTGGACGTGTTAATAGTTACGTCGAAGACGTTAGTTATGTAACGCCATCTGTATAGCTCCGTAAGCTGAATAATTTGGATGCGTACTTACGTGGCATGCGAAGCGAACTTGAAAGAAACAGAAGGCCGTGATACTTTCATGAGTACTGCATTTATCAAAGCCGAGCAAGACGATAAGAGGTTTGCAAACGTTCATTCATGGTTATAAAAGCAACTGAACTGATATTCATCAACCCGTTAACTAAATACAGCTCAGATGAGCGAGTGAACATACTGTTTTCCGGTATTTTTATGATATCTGATTGAATCGTTTCCTTTTTCTGCGTTGCATTTCATTCACCTGAAAGCGCGTTTCAATTTTTGTTTGATCGTTTGCTTTTGAACTTAATAATAAAAACCTTTTATGCTTGTTGCTGTGGGGGCAGCATTCGTCCATGTGGCTTTCCGCTTTTAAGTTTGTTGCGCTGTACCTTGTTGGAAAACCACTGAGTTCAGTTTTGTTAACCTACAAAAGCTGTGCTCACTTTCACTTCAGTTGCAACTTCGCAGTTTTTAAATATTAATTATTCCGCATGTTTGATATAACTACAGAACCACAGTGATTGTCAGGTGGATCTGTTTTACCTACATCTCGATTGCTAACATAGCACCGTATCTCATCAAAAATGCCACGCATTCTGCTAAATTAGTGAGTTTAAGCCTTATCTGACGTGCTATGACACCGTAGACTCCTCTCAAACCAGTCCATTCCGTTTGGTTGCCAGCGTAAGGAAGCATGGTTTATAACGTGCGGTGTTCTAATAGGAAGCTTACGGACGAGTAGCAAGACGTGGAGCTCTCATCGTGCACCAGAGATGCATCATGCTGCGGGCATGGAAAATGCCAGAAGGTCGCTTTATCTCAAGCGAGTAATCAGTCAGAAATCGTCGGTTGCGAGCAAAGCAAACAGTGAATTGGACAGTATGCCAATACGCAGCCAGCAACGCTAACTCTAGCGCTTGGGTGGGGCACTTTGAAGCAAAGCGCAGCTAGCTGGGAGCGTCGCCGTCTCAAATACCTCCTTCATTATACGTCTTTTAATCAGTTCAGTGTATGAAACCAAGGTCCACAAAGAAGCTCAAGTCTTAGGAAGTCACAGCATCGGGCTTTAGTGACCTATTTTAAATTTTATTTAAGGGTATTGAAATGGACCTCACGATAAAAGTTCATTTTCTTCTCTGTGCTATGTACCTTTGAGCAAATCTTACCTTCGTGAGGGCGATTAGTCATTCTGCCTGTCTGAGAAAGTTTCGGACGGAAAATATGCTAACTATAGGGTTTTATTCCTATCTTAGAAGTGTTGGATCTTTTATTGTCTGCTCTTTTTCGCTAGTTGTTTAACGTCCCTGGCGAACAAACGCACAAGGTGCGGACTGAGGTTAATACAAGTCATTAGTGAATTAATCAAATTTCCACATTTGGATTATTATGAATTTTTTACTTCAACTTAGTAGATAGGTTATATTTATTGTGTTGTTAGAGTGTGGTTTGAGGATGTTAAGGGCAGGACATAAGACCGCAGAACTTAGTCGATCTAATGCGTATTGAATCTGAATAGATTGAAGCAACTGAAACGCGCTTTACGCATGTTATAAGATTGGTGCCCTCAACAAACACTGTCTTCTGTAGGAGTTAAGAGGTGAGGCTGAGTTAAATTGTTTAATTTATGATCCTGAAGAAGAATTTGAGAACCATAACCTATAGAGCATCCCACGTATGTTTTGGAGTCTACTAAATCTCTCAGTGCTATGCTTAGTGACGGTAGACCATATAGTAAATCGCCTTGGTCATTAGCTCTCCTACATTCAAGATGTTTGCTCCTTTATGATTCTTTTATCTCATAATATTTTAGTTTCACTGTTACTCGGTGCCGCGCAGTAGCAACTAAAACCATGCAAAGTTGACTGCTGCTCGAACTGAAATGAATTGAGGACTGTTGTATTGGAGAAGCATGCCGGTCCTCAAGGAGTTGCATTCTCACAAATAAGATCAATTTGGTAGTTACAGTAGGCTTTTGCGACCAATGGGCGCCTCCGACGGTGTACAACAACGCCCCCTTATATTCCCATTTCTTAACTTTGCCACAGATAATGTTTTACGATTTGTTTCATCTAATCTATCGAAGTGTAAGGTAGAACTCTTTTTAGGAATGCGCGGGCACATCAATATGGATTGGATAGCTCGGCAACTGTGAAATGTGATTTGCACTTTCAGAGTTATTTCCTCAAGGCTGATCGGGACACGTGCTTCCATTCACCCTCTGTAGAGAGCAGGAAGAAGTAAATAGTAAGTTTAGTTACCTCAAAACTTGATTTCAATGGCAAATGTGCTAGGGAGATCGAGCCACAGGTAGCAAAACTAGAGCAGCTCGTGGGAATCCGCAATACTTCAGGCATGGTCTTGCCATCTGGTTGTTCTTCAAGGGAAGAGTGTATTATGCCAGTTTGTAGCGTTCTATTTTACGCTTAGAGGACCAGACCAGTGTGCATTGAGGACGCTCGGTGGCTTTCTATACTCGACCATTGGTGTCTCCAGATAGTAGTCCGAGTATAGTGGCAACATCGCTGGAGGTGATCAAATAGATTAAGCGTTTATCAACCAAGGAGGCAGATATTCGAATCACAGATCTACCGGTCACTCCGATGGTAGACGGCAACTCGCTGTCGGCCGGATCGTTATTACACCTGGATTAATAAAACCTTATGCGGTTCTATGCCACTCCAAGTTTCATGGTCAAGACTGTCGGTTCTCCAGTTAAGTGGGTCCTATTGACTATGGGACATGTCCCTTCCAATGTACTCATGCGTGAAGAGTGTCATGCAAAGATTATCGTTCGTCGTTAAACAACAGGGCAGCTCTTAATCACCGTTGTATTTCTTACTGAATTACACGTTGCAGTAGACGGGAGGAATGTGCAAGGTGAACAAGGGTTTACCCATAGAAGTGAGAAAAGAAAAAGCCGTAGTAGCCAATAAAAAATATACTTCGACCATACAAAAGCATTTTTTTCAGTCATTCTAATGCAATAGGAAGCAAAAGCACGGTCGTCACTGTTCATGGTTTGGCGCCATATCCCAGTATTTCAAGCCAGGTAGTTGACCGGTCTTTCGGACCTAAACCACGAAGAAGTTGGACACTTACCTTACCCAAGTTGGCCGTAGGTTTTCTCGCCCCACGCTACCACTTCCTCTTTTAACTTCTATGCGGCCTCCAACTTGGTGAGAGGGGCGGAAAACCAGGTACGGTATAGCAGATGAGTGTTTACAATGGGCAACACGTGGCCCAACTCACAGGGTATACTAAGCTTGATAAGTCTCAATAGAATATTCTCAGAACGGTTACCTAATTCCAGATTCCTAACTTCTAAGTTACTCACCAGGTCACTATCCAATTCTAGCAATATTACATAGACATTTGTGGTCAAATGCCGCCAAGCGGTAAAAATCTTCAGCAATCAAGCTGAATGTCTTGGAAACATACGGCAGAACTACGGCACCATAGCCCAAAAAGATGATCTTTCACCTTGAGCGAAATATTAGGTTAACATCACAAGCGCTTCAGCCCAGGGCGTACCACTCAAGCCTTTGATATGTGCGTGCTTATTTCCGCAACCATCCTACCATTCTTCCTTAGGCAGCTGTCGAAGTGACTGAAACGGTCAACTGTGGTTAGTTGCTCTCGGTTGAGTATCAATTTTGGGACAAGTGTTTTTCGATCTTGTTGGAGCGCCATACACCTTGAATGTTCGAAGCACATACCGACTGGAGATGCAACCATCGGAAGTCTCTCTAAAGTGCGTTCCGCATGGTTCGCAGATTCGATCGAGGTCACAAGGCACCCTGCATAATCTAGGGCATAAAGATTTTTCACGTTTACCAGTGTGACGCTTCCATCCTAACGATTGCCTACAACATCTTCCCCTACCTCATCTGCGATAAAAGTAAACAAGAGAAATCGAATATTCTTACCAAACACCGCCCGTTGTTTCACATAAACACGATGATTCAGCGCATACCCTGTCACGACCATGAGTATCCAGGTACGATGCTAGCAAGTTAGCAAATTTCTCCGGCCTACCCTTTTGACAAAGCGCACTGAGTTGAAGGCACCTTTCAAATCGAGGAAAACTGCGAATATCGGGAGTCGATGTGTATGACTAGTCTCAGTTCACTGATGAAAGAGAAATCACTGATTGACGCAACTATGTCTCGAGCGAAATCTTGTTTTCTGTTCGTAAACGTTACTCTCGCGAACCGGAGCCAACCGTCGAAAATAAGCCACTCCTATAGGAACTATTACTGTCACCGCGTGTTGTTTTCACGCTCTGAGTTTGAAGATTCGTCTCCCTATCGAGCCGATCACTATATTTAGTTTTCAGTGGTTTGATGATTTGTTGATATAGCTGTTCGACAATCGGGCCTCAATTTGGCATTGGGATATAGCCAGCTAAGCTTCATTTTGGGCATCAGTTTTTTCTGGCATTCCCGTTTGGGGCCCGGGACATTCGCGTTGTTGCTGGTTGAGATTCCAATGCTATTTCACCTGTCGGTTGACCACGAGTTCCTTATCAGCAGTTAAAATCAGAAAATATCAAATGTGTTTAGTGAAAAAAAACAAAATGTTGCATTCATCTCGGCGAGGATATTAGGTTGTTATCTTGAAAATTTTGCCAGGTTGGTACATTGTTCCAACCCTCGAGGACTAAATGTGGAAACTGAGTGTTGCTTATGGATTTGCTATTGTGATACCAGTGCACCTTAATTTGCTCTAAAAAATCTATATAGTGGCTGGTTTAGGATTACATCATACCTTTATGGAGTTTCTCATGAGAGATGGACGAATGTCGATTGGCGTATCTCAAGGAGATATTTTTCACTTTAAAGTTTATTGGCCATCAGCCGTGTACCAGTATGATTGCTGCACACATCCATGTCTTTTGGTCAAGTCTAGCAAATAAATATGGCCCAGGATAATGTATATTCAACGGCTGCGCAGTCACTTAACAACTAAAGGCATTGAAACAAAACGGATTATGGAAACTGCAAAAGTGTTTCTTCTGATTACTAAAATATCAAGAATGGTCTCTCATGTGAACCGGCATTAGGGGTAGAAATGAACATGGTTCAGTTATCGTGAACCGACTGCACAGTGTCCGTCAATGTCCTTTGAGCGGGTTTGTTGTGAGTATAGAATGTTAGGGATGCAACATGCTGTATAAAATATATTTGCTAAATACCGCCGCATCTGAAAAAAATGCTTGATGGATCTAGAGAGGAGAATGAAAACCTTTACAATTAGACGGATAAAAAATGAAAGGAAACTCCCGTAAAACAGAAAGGAGGAATACAAACCACTAGAAAGCGTACGATAAAGCGAAGTAAAATTGCGTTAAGTAAAGTTTGAGCTTTATAACTTCAAAGTATGATGAGCTGTTACAAAGTTTGCAGTTAAAATTATACCTAAATGCTTTACATGAGTATAGACGATCGATTCCTCGTCAGTAACAGGGAATGAAACGGTAATCTACCAATGTTTCCGTATATTTTTCCCGCTTTCTTCAGCAAAGCCACATTAGTAAATTTATTGTCAGAATTCTGTGGTCAGAAATTGAGGCACTTTAGAGCATTTGAACCACAATATATTTCATTTCAAGTACTCATTCTGTGTCAGGTCTCTTTATATGTACCTATATTGTTTTTTATAGTTAGTCGATGAGCTCTTCTGATTGGCTCCAAAGATATCCCTCCGGGATCAAAGAAACTGGTTCCCTTCTATAAACCCATACCACTTAAACCGTATAAATGTATATATGTGTGTTTATTCGCCAATGAAATCCTACCCATACTTTCAGGAATGCAGATGGATGCTCCGCCATAACAACCATTCCTTGACAGTTCAGTTGTCAGTTGGTCTATGATCGGCTAAGAATTGTCGATAAAGGACCTCAGTAGCATTTCCAAGTTTAATAATCGCTTGTCTTGCACCGGCTTTCTTCGGTTTTGGTTGGTACCTTGCGACACCGTCTGTGCAAGAGAGAGAGAGAACTGGACGTGAATTAGCGGAAAAACTAATGCAAATTGCTAAACGAACATTGCTATGTGAAAGAAAGAAAATTTCAAATAAAAAATGCACTCACCTATCATAAATCTTGATCTTGTCTTCGAACATACTGTCGAGAGTCTCGCGAAATGATTGGGGCCCTAACAGTTCGGCCCGCTGGTTAAGGTCTTTAAAAATGTTTGAGTACCGCATGAACTGATTGTGTTCCCTTATCTACAAACTGCTAACTACTCGGGAGGCCAGCACAAACCGAGTGAATTAATCTTTGGGTATGCATAACACATTTTATCCACCATAAACCGTTCCAATGCAGTGCAACGTACAAGGATTGGAATTCAAAGCCGATTGTCCTACGGCCAACTCGGTCCCCATACAGCGACAATCTTTCTTTGTCCTAAATCCTCAGCAGAGGGCCTGAAAAAGAGAATCTTGTCGAAAGCTGTGGATATGTCAATACTTGAGAAAAAAACCTATTGATACAAGTGTTCGATATCATTAATCATTTTTTGAAAGATTGTAATCACATTATTTAGCTTCAACTTTGTCTGACTTCTTCATGCAAAAAATAGTCTGTAGGCTGTAAAACTTTGGTTCCGGGCAATATTGAGTGTTGCCGTAAGTGTCTACAAGGTCTAGTTTTACCGGATTTGGTTTTATGATCAACCCTTCAGATTGGAAGTTTTCATGAGCGCGTAAAGCCATTAAATACTTCCTAGTTATGCTTGTCAAAAGGCTCGCTTCCAAATCATTTGCATGCGATTTCTTTCTTTCACTCCCTCTCTCTCTCTCTTTTTCTCTGATCTTTTCCAATCGAATCACAGTTGGCTAGCGATTTCGTGGGCAAACCTGGTCGGGTACAGTCAGCCCAAAGTGGTGGAAAAGGATGTATGCAACATCCCTATGGACCAGAACTGCAGAAAATCATGGTGAGTATGCGTTTTATCGGTTTTTTCGTGCAAAAATCTACGTTTTACTTGAGGTTGTGAACAAACATTTGTCAATTTAGAGCAATTTGTTGTAAAATTGTTGCCCCCGGGTATGCGTTTCATGTCATGGCGACGGTGATGTTAAGATATCCGTTGTCTTGGGTTACCGTGGCAACCGGTGCTTTTGTTCATTAGGAAGATCGTTTCCCTTTCCATCTTGTCCCACTGTTCAGCGTGTGTACTATTTTAAGCTGTATGCTCGTGTCTGCGTTTTTAATCTTTAACTGTTTAATCATATTCAGTCTTCGCATCATATTCCTGTACGTGCTAATACTTTTAGCTTTATTTATTAAATTGGACAACAGAACACATTTTTAATTGTTAGGTTTCGTATTCACCGTTTTGAAGTCATTTCGAATTTTCTTGTTAGTGCGTTTTTGCTGTTGTGGTTGTACCAGAAAATCACAAACTAGTTGTTACTGTTAACGAGTCGAATGATGGAGTTCGGTTCCATTTTTATTTTGTAAGCACAAAGACTATCATTTTGGCAAAATCGATGCCCAAAGTTGTAACGTGGACACTCGAGGCAAAACGTTAGTCGTCCGGGGTTCTGGGACCTTGCGAAAACAAATTAAACATCGTTTCGTTTATCAACTTCGTGTTTAGGTAACAAAGTTGTAGAAAAATCTAATTTTTTTTAATTAATTACCCAACACTTTTAGCTCTTATGCAATGATACGAACAAAATTACGAAGGTCAGTACTGAATCAAATGGACCACGAGAAATTTTTTTTCAAGAGAAGTCACATGATGTTTTTCAGCCATTTTTCTGAACTTGCTGGGAATTCAGTCTCGTAAGCACGTGCCAATTTGCAAAGAGAAAACGCAAAATTTCAGTTAAACTCTGAACTTCAAAGACATTTTGTTGGATTCATCTTGGTAACTAACAGTTTAAAGGTTGAGATATATTTGTAAGTGACACTTTATTGTTTGATTGATCCTTCACGGCGCAGCTTTCATTTTCGCATTTTTAATTTAATTGTTCACTATCCAAGGGAAGCTTGGTTCGTGGTTCACCTACCTTGATTGCGTTGTTCAAAACTCATTCAATAAAAAGGATTTTGTATGCCGACTTGACTGACATTCCCGTTAAAATTCCTATTTCCCCGAGACTCCACAATAATGTCGGGATGACTGTTTGTGCCGTAAAGCTTTTAATGAATCTAAACTACTTACAACAAGTGTCATTTTTTATTGACGAAGAGCCATTGCGTCATGGGGTGCCACAATTTACGAAACCTTTCGAAGACTTCGCTGATGTCTTGACTGACGGATGTTTCTATTGTGTTGCATAGACTTTTGCCTACGAAAATGTCGATTTTCAGTCAAAAACCATTCATCAAATTGTAAAAATGAAGAAAAAGAAGAAACTTGTGCAGGAATGATTCGAGCACTCTGGGACAGATGGGTCAGGAAACTCGGTCACAGTTTGTCAAGGTGCGTGTTAAATATGCGATAATGGAGTTCCTATAGATATTGATTGTAGAACGTACGGGACGAGAAGTGGGTCGTGTTGAAATATGCGATCGACATTCTGAAAGGTCATTCTGTGGATGATGTACGGGATATGAAAGCATTTTATGAGCAAATTTCTCACATACTGATAAGTGCTGATCACAGACTGAACGATAACTCAGTTAATGGTATGGAAGACACATGTTTAATAATTGACAGTCCCGGGGGAATCTTGAAGTCTTTTTAAGGGATCCTGTGAATACAATAGGATTGAAAAGAAACATTTATACAGAGAACAGTTGATAGTGATTTGGTTCACCCTGTAGTGTCGAAGCTACCTGATTTGAAATGACAACCGTCAGGGATTCTTTACACAGGTGGAAGTGTGAGAAGTCCACTTCAGATTTTTATCAATAATAACTCCTAGATATTTCCCATTAGCAACCCTGGTAAGCGTTTCCGAGTTGATGAAACAAGGTTCCGATGAGTGTGAAGGAAAGAACACATGTTCGGAACGTTAAGACGTGTTGAGCTTTAATCCGGCTTGCACAAAGAAATTGCGGATAGAGGATACATTGTTGGAAAATCTTTGAAAATCATCTTTACTCAAAATGGTTTGAGGAAGAGTTATACTTAAACAAATAACAGGGAATTTGGTTGACAAGTCCTTGATGTAGGGATACGGTGAAAGAATAATACGATGAAGCACGTCTGAGCGGTTAATCAACGATTTTGAAGTTGTTCCGCCCATTCGTATGCACTGGGTTCAGTTAGTAAAGTAATCAGACGGCCATGCTAATAGAGGTCTGGGACAGCCGAATGTTTCCAGTTTGTGAAGTAGAGGAGGCCATGGGACCGAATCGAATGACAAGTAGTCCAAGGAGGCGCAACTCACAGATTTTATCGATACGTTTAAGGACTGACAAATGTGATAAATAAGGGAGGTGACAGCGTCCAAAGTGGACCTGTTAGATTTATAGGCTAACTGAAAAGGGTTGTCCCCAGGGTATATAGAAGAGCGCAGGCGTTTAAGTATAGCACGCTCCGTCAGTTTTAAACCGGAAGAATTTAAGGCGATGGGGTTGAAATGTTTTGCCGAAGCAGCAGAACTGCTAGAGTTTGGGATGAGAGTGATGGTGACGGGTATGCAGAGGTCATGGATACAAGACAAGCTGAATGA
>LUCM01004226.1:18805-54198 GCA_008360955.1 Fasciolopsis buskii
GTCCGTTATGATCGTACTAGAATGGCCGGAAAATTTGGGGTGTCAGGGAATTTCGAGGCAGTCAGTTCTATTTAATTTACGCGGAAAGGACTTCATAGTTGACAAATCGCTTCCAGTTTTGTTGGAAACTCTCTCTTGCTGGTGGAGTTTGAAGCTGTTCATTGACACCAGTGAACCAGCAATATCCCCGGTTCAGCTACCATTCTTGTATGCAGATCACCCAAGTGTGGACATGGATCAGTGATTGGAGTACGAGGGATAGGTCCGACATTTTCGCAAATAGGTACGGGAGTTGTTACTCAGCAATGCCGAAATGGACATTTTGGCGCGAGGGTTGTATTTGGGAGCTGACTGCCAACCAGTACGAGCGCTTTTTTCTGGATGGATTAGAAGATCTTTCAGCATAACACTGCGTGATCCAGACGCACGAGCAGAACTAATAGGGTTTCTAAGCAGCAATAATTCCGACCGATTTTAACGATTCACAAATCAGTCTGTCCATTCTATAAGTAATCGTAGAGGTTTGGTGAATACACACCATAGAAGGCAAATAATTTCGTTGATTTTCAGTAGTAAGTCAATTTTACCTGTGGCTTCCTCATTAAGAAAAACCATCAACTAGACGGAATATTCACGAAGTTCCGCTTAGGAGTAGAACTTGATCTTCGTGTTTTTGCATTGTACGCTATGCCATTTGGGTGTACGAGATTGAGTTCGGCTAATTATTTCCAACTAGCATCACAGGAAACAGTTCCCATCGGGCTGAAAGTTTAGACATTAAAATCCTTTCCTTACGATGCAATCCGTTGATATGTCTGTAGTATGACATTGCTGCATAATAAAGTACCTGAGAAGCGTTCATTGGTCCTCCTATAGTTAGACCGTCACCCCCCCAGGCCTGCCTGGGGTTTATGATCAACTTTTGACATTTGGACATCTCTACCGGAATAAGACAAAGCTGCCATATATCCCCATTCCCTTTCAGTTTTGTCAAAGATGTTCTTCGAATTGTCTTGTCTGATTTGTCGGATGGTAAAGGGAACAGAGTTTTTTGACTTAGAGTATGCCGATGATATCGCCTTGCTACGCGCCGATGGATAGGTGACTCAACGCGCGTTGGATCTCTTGGAAATTGAAACATAAGGATACGGTATACGCTTTGCATCTTCAAAATGCGCGTTGCGTCTTTGAGTTTAATGTCTGCATTCATCCTCTCTGGTAACAAGTCAGAAGTGGAAAATGGATTTAATTACCTCAAAAACTTGATTTCAGCGGTGGAGGTGCTGGAAAAATGGGACCATAGGTAGCAAAAGCCAGAGCAGCTCGTGGGAACCCGCGATACCTGAGGCCTTCTGGTTGTTCGGCAGAGGAAGGGTGTATTATGTCAGTTTGTAGTGTTCCATCTTACACTTAGGGAACTTGGCTAGAACGCTCGGTGGCTTTCTATACTCGACCATTGGTGTCTTCGAATCATAGGTTGAGTTTAGTCGGAACATCGGGAACATTTGGGGAGGGGGCGTGCATTTTCGTGCATTGGGTGCAACATTCGTTCTCCGATGGAGATAATCCTTGAGGACGCGTCGGACACCGTTAGAAAACGCGAACCGACAATCAGAGTTTAATTTGATATAGGGTTATAAGGAAATTAGATTCGGTTTTCGCATCAGATTTTGGTACTTGACTTCGTATTTGGAGCTGAAGAGATATGGATAGTCGCTGATCGGAGATATTGTTCGTAATCCGAATCAAGGGTCCGAATGCTGTATGACTTTCTGTAGAACCTCCGTCTTTAAAGAATAAATACGGGCTGAAAAATAAAATAGCCACACAGTATTTTCAGTGACAGTACATCAAAACAGTTTGTCCTCATTGTTTTTCTTCTATCCTTCCCTCTTATTTCCGTGCGATCTTATTCGAAAGCACCTGCGTTGGCACTATGCTTATTTTCCTTAGAGTTGAACAGATTATAAATCGTAGTTAAGTCCCCGTCTATGGTTCTTATCAGTTTCTCCCCGTAGGGAGCTAGGGTTACATCAAACTATTCTCAACAGCACATGAACATTAAACTAAAACCGAATTATTTCCTCTGGCCAATGTTTCACAAATGTTAGCAATGAAGGCTTCCTTTCGATGAGTCTATTTGGGCTTGTTTACCCAAACAGAGGACGAAAGTAGAGTGGCACCAACAAGGGACGAATAATTTTTACGTCATGAAATTCTTGCCGTAAATACGATATTCCTCTCCAGTGAAAATAAAAACGGTGAAGGTCAGATCTGTCCGGTTCACGGGAATGTTCACCCCATGGCGGGACATTTAATGATAAAATCTAGGTTCGAACCTCATAGGAAGTGACTGCCCTCGGAGAATGCACTCTCAGGTGGATGACTGTATCCAGCTCAAGTTAAATGATGTTGTTTTACAGTTATCTGGTTTATTCAGCCTGCTTTTCACTTCAAAAATGGGAAATTTCGGTTCAAAACTATTGGAATAGCAGACTTATGCAATCGTTACTTAAGTTGGTTTTACCGCCTTCCGTCTGACGCAGAATTCATCCTAATTGTAGAATAAGGCCTAATCACGTGATTCGCCAGTTATGGCCAGAATCAGTCATAGTATTCACATGTTTTTAGTGTCTTATGGTGCATTGCTGGTGTGATTCAGCTTTTACACCTGACTGTAATTCAACTTCACTTTGAATTCAATTCTGGCTATCACGTGATATGTTTTGAGTTTGGTAGCTGATGGGTAGATAAAATTATCCATAATCACAGACACATAGCAGACAGATAGCGTAAAACTAGACAATGAGCTTTACATTAGGCATAGGACACTAATGAATGAGTACAAATATTTGTTGGTTTTGTCTATGGACGCTGTCCGCTGCAGCCGTCAACTTAGGGGATCAATAAGTGCGAATTCACCGGGAGAAATCAACAGATGGAAAGTATACTTATCAGAGGCCTTGGGGCTTATGTACTTTTCACATTCACGAGACAATACATCTATGTCGACAGTCAACCTCTAAGTCAGAGGTACATTTCACAAAAGACATGGAACTAAGACTTTGTGAAAAAAGATTTGCTAGTATGTTCCTTGCACTCGGTGTATGCTTTCACCCAGATTTAAAGTACAGAAACAACAATGCCTGTTGAATATCACATTCACAAAGAATATTTCAGTTAATGATGGAAACTAGTCGTGAGATAAATATGTGTGATACGGTAATTCTTATGACTTGGAGGTGTGATCAGGCTGTTTTGACGACTGGGATTCCTAAATATGATTTCCTTCTGGGAGGGGGGTAAAATTCTAGTTAGATTTGTGGATGCTTTTTTCTCAACTAATTAGTATTATTATTATTATTATTATTGCAAATAACTGTAGTTAGGCCGTAAGCTTATAAGTATTGCGAAGAAACGGTTTGTCGGATAAATCTAAGGAGTCTTGCAGTTCCATGGGCGTTGGTTGAGGATTATGACCGAGTCGTGATTCAGATTCCTGTCCGTTTAATATTCCCAACTCGCCGTTTGTTGGGGTAATCGCGGTTGGATTGTCCATTGTCCACCGGTAAGAAAACGGCCGAACAAAGCATGATTCAAAGATAGACGAAATTTAATTGGTTACTGATACGGCGTAGCCGGAATAGTTGGCAGACTGTTGACGTTTTAGTCCTTGATCATTGGTAACCTTTCGGAAGATTGGTTCTAGGTCGACAACATACCAACTATTTTCACCGCTTTGTATTAGAATACAATACGATTTTAAACACAGCGGGGATTTTCCAAAACATTGCGAACCGGACTGGGTGCCGTCACGGTAATGTAATCCAGAGTATTCAGACGATCATTTCGAAATAGTGCCCTCTGAATCTATCCAATTGCAGTTTCGCCTCATACAGAGGGTACCGTTGCGCGAGCATCAATCATAGGAAATAGGCGCACTCACCAATTCGCACTTAGTACGGCAGCACATGTTTCCCTACTTCATCTCACATGATACTGACAGAAATGAAAGTCGTCTAGAATCTGCTGGAAATGTGGCGACCAGGGACATGAGTCTACAGATTTGCCAACCATCAGTACCGGCTTTGTCTTTGATACATTCCAACTTTCTGTCTGAGACCTTCGATATGAACATTGTCTTTATGTAAGGACATTCAGTAATACACATCAGCACCAAAATCAGTACCATAAAGTCAGTGGAAAGTGCGATTCCTGGTAGTTCTTTGTCGGCTGATCAAAGCTAAAGGTTGGACCGATGTCCCTGGGTAGTTAGTTTAGATTTCAGCAAGCACATTATAGGTATGTTTATCCCACTGTAGCGCATTGAATTCCTGTGTTTGTGGCTATGTCCCTTGCACGCACCCATGCTAAAGAAGACCATAACAAATTGGCCGAATCTTTTAATGGAATGAAGTGGACATTCTGCACCGGAACTTGCAAACAACAACCAGTGATCCCTCAAGGGGTTTCATCTGACTTGCGGCCATGAGCCAAGAGACATCATAAGAATAGCAGCCATGGGATCAAGACATTCACAGTGACTGTGGATTAGGCAGAGCGAACTGAGGGCAATTTCTATCACGACGCATTGGAGGATACTCACTGATATCCAAGATTCGAGAATCATCGCATTTTGTGTGATGTACAGCAACTGACCCAGGTCCGTCGAATGGAGAGACAAATAGATGTAAGATAAAATTACCAGAGAAAGACCATTGCAGGTTGCGATGTGGCCTTTAGTTAGATCGACGATGAAGGCTATACCTGAGTCGATCATTTACGGAAGACCCTCAAAATAACTCTTTGGACTAAGTTAATAATGAAAAAGTGCCTTACTTCGACCGGTTCACAAACAGAACTGCACCATTTCCGCAGACATATGATTTGGGGTTTTCTTCCGTTTGACAACCAAAGTGCTCCCACTAAACTAAGTAGCATCTGTTCTCATGATGGAGCGGTGTCTTCTGCCTGAGATGTGGTTAAAATGTCCTTTGGAACCCATATCGCAATAAAGTGGTGTGACATTTCGGAACACGTGTGTCCTGAATGTAGACCTACGTGAACCCAGTGAGCCCTTCTAACTCAACATGCCTACAGGTATTCCAATCATTGCGCTTCATTGGACGAAATACAAGCAGGTCTGAGAGTGACAACTATTCTCGACAAAACGTCATTCAGAATGTGATACAGAACATGACAAGTGAAAATGCGGAAGGTTGTTTCCTGGATGTCCAGTGCATTCCGATGCTAGGCTAGGTTCAGATCCCAGGCTTTGCAAGGATGCAGTATTTTTATAACTCTAAGATTTGTAATTTCCAATAGTTTCATTTGAATATGAGTTTAGTAATTCAAAATTTGTACTTTGGTCTTTCATTGACGTGGTGTGTGAATCTCGAAAAATCGAATTAGGAATGAAAGATGTGAATTTATTCAAAAGAACATTGCTGCGATGTGTATTCGTATGGTTTTCCATAATTCAGTTCAATCGAGTGCTCTCGAATTAAAGAAACCGCGGACAATCGTCGGTGTTACCGGTAGGACACATTATAGGGGACAAGAAATGATTTGCCCTGTGATATGAACGCTTAGTTCGCTACTAAGAAATCATGGAACATATGTGCACCTCGTCAGGACTCTTCAGCATTACACATCCGCCAGTGCCAGAACTGGGGCTGGTCATTCCTGACAATGTTCAAACGTTTGTACCGTACTTCCATGGCTATCTAAGATAATTTAAGCTTTGATAACGCCTGACGAATAATTTCGTGAAATCATTCTTTCCTGGCGAAATGGTCTAGGCAAGCAAACAACCAGACAGACAGGCAGGCAGGTTGTGCTTTGACCACTTTGGGTGCTAATCAGTCACGTTGTTTTGGAGGTCGTATTACTCTTTACTAGTCATAGTTATCCAACGTCATTCCGTATTTGGATTGAACTGCTCAGAAAAGATCGAAACAGGTACCCCTAGTATCAATCACATCGTTTGAGCATGTCTGCATGTGAAGAAAAGCAATACCGACTGGTTTATACCACTCAGGTCGGTTTCTATAGTGCAGAATCTAACACATTAAATAACACAACTTGTTTTTCTACTTCAGAGTTTCCGTGGTGCAAAACGAAAAGCTAGTATTTCAATACTGGTTTTTTGATGTTTATTGTTATCTGGTAAAATTTCACCGTCTTATCTAGTCGATAAGGGTTAATCGATGATCGATTCTTGAGATGGTACCACTCCCTTCTTCTACAGTTGACGTGTTCATCACGTGAAAGATCCAAAATGTGCTTCTTGCTCATAGAAAATTAGATTGAAGGCTTTCCTGAAATCGATCGTCTCAATGCCTACTAAGGAAGGTTCATGTGAATGTGCTTTTGTTTGTTTGTTTGTGTGTGTGTGTATGTGCGGTCGCCCATGTACTTGTCATTTGATGGTTTATCGAGAGAGTAGATTTTTTGAATGTTATTGTGTTCAAGAAGACCACAGTTTATGTTACACAGTGGTGACAATGTTTTTTTTATCCATCCTCGTAAGAAGAGCGAGAGAGAGAGAGAGATGAAAAGTTTTGGACTCTAGAATATGTGGTAGTCTTACCGTTTATCCAGAATGCGGTAAGGTAAACGTACTTTAAACTTACTCCAGTATCACGAGGAGGCTTAATTTGATTTTCAATTGGCTCATCTTGCAACATAAACTCCCAAGTTACCACAGAATATCACAGAACGACTATTTCATCAACTGGAGCTCGAACCCGGGGTGATGAAATGTCACCTGCATCACTGAGCCGCTCGGCCATTTAGCCGGCTCTCACCCGTAGGTTGATCATCCGGTAAACATAACGAACACGTTTTTATCCTTCACTGGCTTTTTCATGAGCACGGACTCCTAGCAGTAGGGCGATACAGTTCGCCGTTATCAGCCACTTCGCTGTAGGCAGCGAAGCTATTGCCGAATATCTTGTGAAACTTGGATTTTTAAAATGAATTTATAAGTCGATTTATTTAATTCGATTTTCACAACCTCTATCATGCTTTTCCAGTGGTTAGCACGGTTCCATTGTCGAATGGTAATTCATTTCAGAATTATCCATCCTCTGGGCCCTCTATCCATAATTTCAATATGATGGGTAAAAATAGCGGCAGCATCAGGTGTCGAGGTTGGAACGAATTAGAAATGGTCGTACGACAGTTTGGGACGAGCATCCGTTTGATTGTCGGCATAACTACTGCTTCGGCAAAGCTAATGTAACTCAACCTGACCTCGACTGTGTAGTTCTTTAGATTCTGGAGAAGGCTTTTTTCGTCCGCACGTGTTCAAATGGTAAATTCTTTTAACCATTGACTCTTGTGTACACGAAACGACATTTCTGGTCAATTCCGGTGGATCAGTCTATGTATCTCCCTGGTTCTTAGCATGTACCTTTTCGATCATTTGTTCAATAGCAGTCTGTTGATTACCTTTCACCATTTCGATTTTGACGGATTGTGTGGAGTTGAAAAGTTGTTGAACAAAACTAGAATGACTAAAATGAGCTATGAGAGTGGTTTCGAAATTCGGGTCTTACAGACAATAGGATATTGAGGTACTTTTAAAAAAATCTGTTCATTCCACATAAGTCAAGATGGAGCCGCTAACCTTCCGCTTACTGGCGGATGCACCGAAGTGCGGAACCACTGCGGTAATGCTGGTTGGAGGCGACTAACATATGTGAACGTCTACAGTTGCACAATCATAGTTGCAACAATAGTTAACAAATAATCCAACTGCATCCAACGCATCATACTTGTCGGTCACGTGTCGATGAAACCAATAACTCATCCAGACGGGGTCAATGAACATTGGGTTATGTGTCTTCAATATCCGGAGAGTTCTCGGTTCAGTTTCAAATGGAGTTTCTTTTAATAATTAGCAAATCAATAGTAACAAACCTGAATGAATTGATTCAGTCGCTATGGCGAAAAGTACGGAGAATTTGGACAGATACAAACCATATATAGTTGATGTTCACGTTAGTGTTAAATTGTAACGACAAATGACGCTTTTCTTCGCCCATACACGTCCTCGATCTACGTGATGCAAACTTTTCACATTAGAAGCCGAATCTGTTCACTTTGGACCCCCTTCGCATTTAGGTCTTTGAACTTAGAATAACCACATTACCTTTGGCAGGATCTAGTTGAAAACTGACACTCCTTTTGGTCCATGCCCGCGAATCCAGGCTATGCTTTGATCTACATTCGCTTTGGTTTTCGCACAATCTCTCTTCGGACCGATGCGAAAGCCACTGTCTCTGAACAAGGGCTTCCAGAGAATAATTTTTCACTTCCAATTGGAACTTCCTACTCGTTTTATCGAAACAGAAAGCTAAGGACCCCGGCCAACATTGGGAGCAGATTAAACATGTTCCGCCCACAGAAACAGAAGCCACGCAAGACTCTAGGTTACGTGGTCCTTACACAGTGAATATTTCCAATATCATCTATTGTTTGATGCTTACACACCAGCCTCTTCAAGATGCCACATCCAAAGAGATCCGCAAATGGGCGAAACGTCAGCCAATCAAAAACCTGAGAAATGACTACGATCATTGGTAGATGAATAAATGTACACAAATGAAGAAAACTGAGTGCATGGATAATAGTCGCAATCGCTACCGAGCGATTTGGAGTACCGGTCCACGAAAACCCGGCGTAAGTGAAGTGATCAATGCCCAGTATCGTTGGTTCTCTGTTCTGTATTCTGATTTTCAGAATGTCGATCCGATACCTATATCGTGATCGTCCGTTCCCGCTATCTCAAGTGAAAACGACCAGAGTCCACCGGCAAAAACATATCCTCAAATATTAAGTAAAATCATTATATATTTATGGATTGCTTCGTTTGCGTAACTGCGCCTGTACGACTGCCATCAATTCGTCGGTTGTCCAGGTCGCACTTTGATTGGTCCATCCTGTTCGATGCGTTTCGTGCGCTTCAGCTCATGGTGGTTTTGTCGAATTCAGACCGCCCATCCTGACTGGTTGGCCCAGCTCGCGATATGGGCACATCGCACTCTTGCGTTCTGACCACGCCACGATGTCAGCTGAGTGCTGGCAACCGATGCGATGACACGGTCTCGCTCAGATCTCGCGTCTTCCGTTTGCTCGCTGCCTGAAAAGATCGGGTTAAATCCACGCCTGTGCGTCGATTGTGATTTGTTTGGCAC
This sequence comes from Fasciolopsis buskii, assembly GCA_008360955.1. Taxonomy (NCBI): domain Eukaryota; kingdom Metazoa; phylum Platyhelminthes; class Trematoda; order Plagiorchiida; family Fasciolidae; genus Fasciolopsis; species Fasciolopsis buskii. Next base: position 28,009 of record LUCM01004226.1, read on the forward strand.
GGTCCAGTGTCGCACAACCGCCGATAACCAATGAAACAGCTCTACCAGATTCAGATGCAAAACCAACTAAAATACCATTCCCTCATTATCGAGAAATTCGATAGCTCATTGATTCAGTTTCAGGAGTGTCAGCTGAACACTCGGGCAGAACATTCGACTCAAAATAAAGTACTGGTCCTCTATCAGAAATTCAGGTATTCATAGAGATAGGCTTTCTCAAAATGCATGAGGCTGATGGGCTGTCCTCGTCACCTTCCACGGATGATGAAGTTTAAATATCAGGATTAACGAAAATCATAGATTTAGTCTGGGAAACGGAAAAGATTTAGGAGAGCCGATGTGAGTCGGTAATTTTACTGACCTCCAGGAAGTAATTTCGTAAGGGCTGTATCTAGACGATTCGCGGGTATTGTTCCTGGTCAATAATCTAGCATTTCCGAAAGGCACACGTGGTTGACTAGACCTCATTTTTAGCCGGTTACAAATTTTAGACCACAAACGCATTATGTAGGCTGACAGTCTATGTCTTCTTGGATTGGAAAGAGCATTTGACTCAGTTGACCGTGCTGCCCTTTGGTGCCGTCTTCCAATGCACAATGTATCCGGCAGATTTATTTCTCTTTCCCGCTTCCTGTATGTCCACAGCCAAAACCGATCTTGTACTTATGATTCCCATTAGAACCACAGGCTTTGGTTGAGAACCTTAATAGTTCTCCCGGGTAAATGCTGGACTACCTAGCAGTACTCGTCCAAAATCCTCAATGAATGGCACAAACACGATAAATTCCTTGTTGCTTTGGTCGTCCTTCGGGATAATCATAACCGCGTGGCCCATTGCATCGAGCGGAGCGGGTAATGATAATCAAGATTCTGCTCGGGTTTCCCGAGCTGGACTAGTGCTCCACGGTCTTGTGGGTGAGAGTAGACAGATTTATTTGCTTGGGTAGTTGTGTCTCCTTTTTCTTACATCGGATAAACTGTCCTCGCACATATAGAAGACCAGTCTAGCATCGGCGACGTCGACGCTACATTCGACTGTCGACCTAAGGCGGACAGCATTAAGGTGGGTCCTGATACGGGCTTCAGGAACATTTCTGCTGAGAGCAACTTTTGGTGTCTGAACACCGTTGTTCTCTTAACAGCAGTAGCATATGACAGACAGATTTTGTGCGTAACTCAGAGATTTGGCATTAGGTGCTGGGTCCTTGGTTTCAGTCTGAATGCGAATAGATTAAGATGTTTAGGTGACGTTTTGCGTATGCTCACAGAGCTATTGCGCGGCTGTTGTCCGAAGCAAATAATGATTAGAAGGTGGTTAGAAGTGGCCAGTCGATGACATAGGAAAAGAGCTTAAAAACGTTAATCAGTGGACTGACCCGTACAGGTGCAGTTAAACTTCCGAGTTGGGGTCCATGGGACCACTCCCCCCCAAGGAAAGGGTTGGAGGTAATAGGTGGCATTGCTCAATCCCTTTGAGACTGGGTTTCTTGCATTCAAAATCCTCCTCGTTCTATGAACCCGTTCCACTTATTATTTTGCAGGCAGTCTTTTACTACCTCCCTATCTCTTATTTCTTTAAGGTAGGAACGAAGACGAGAGTATGCTGGTGTGAGGTTAATGGTTGTTAAACTGAGCGGTGAGCATGTCGTATGCCAGTTTCAGCCCCAGCCAGTCGATGCGTCCCTGAATTGAGGTTAAGGAAACGACCGTGAATGTTGTTGGTTAGGCGTGCCTAGGGTGGATCCGGGCTCACTTGATACGCGGCAACAGAAAAGCAGCGAGTGTTCAGAGCCTGTTGGGCTTTCGCCTGGTAAGCGTTCTTTCTACGAAAAATTACTACAAGTCTGCTGGTAACAACGTGGCGTAACGAGTTTGGCCCGCCAACAAAATAAATCCTTTGCCACTTGGCGTGTCCTACTGACTCGATGAAGTCTTCTAGAAGAGATGCACGAACCGTCCAGTTGGTCCCGGCTCGTTTGCGATAACTTTGCTGCCTCGAAGGTCGTGTTTGGTTGAGAGATGCATACACAAGAAGGCCTAATCTGGACTGGGTGACCGAGGAGTACTGCAGACTATGACTCTATTAATCGTGGATGTTCTTCAACGGATAGCTTGCAGTTCTTTTCAGCCAGACGTTTCGACCATGAATGCATATATTGTGACACAACACGCGATTTTCCGTCTGCTCGATCACACATTTTCGATCTCTAGTTTTTATTTAAACGTTCATCCGAAATTTCGGTCGCCCATAGTGGAGATAGTGGCCCTGTTTGACGTCCTACTCGGGCTAGCTTCCAGGTTTCGCCAAACATGCTTTTGCCGGCTGACGCTGCTCTTCGTCACCGACGCCTCTTCAAACTAACTACATTAATTGTATACTGGACTGTACTTTGCTCGTTTTATGGATACTCCAGTTATTCACACATGTTGTATCCAAGAGACTAAGTCGTTCGTTCAGTATCCTACTCCAGTTGTTCGGAAAAAATTTTATCTCTGCCTTTCTGAGTACCCTGAGGTGACAGCTTCCGGTCTTACTGGCTTCGGTTTGGCTCTCAGTGAGAGGCTGAGGTTGCGCTGCTTCAGCGGATCTCAGTCGTGTGCAGAGAAGCCTATTGGCATAAAGTAACCAGTCGTTGGCCCGATAGACGCGATTTACTTTCTCAGTGTATGCGCCTACAGATTGCAGCCCAGATGCGATAAAGGACATTTCCTATGATAATCTTCATGACTCACGACGAAGAGGGGTGATACCATGATTTTAGAAGGACGCGTGATTACACAATTGGATCAGCTGGCTCATTCAGATCATTTTGGCCTCGATGACTACTGTTCCGGAAAGGAGGTACGGTTGTTGGCTCTGTATTCCAATCATCGATTGTTCCTCGTTGTTTCGAACTTCAGATGCTCTCATTGTCCGTAGGCCGCCTGGCGGTGCATTTAATTTAGTCAAACCCTCGTTAGTTTGCCGTGTAGGATTTTCCACACACTGTTTTATTTGGTCTATGGGATGGTGCAACAGAATTTCTCCCAGGAAACATTGATTTTGACTCATCGTATGGGGATGATATCGTCTTGCTAAGCAGTGATGCACAGTCAGTTCAACAGTCCAAAAGGAAGATGGATATTTGCACTTATTGTTATAAGACGTCGCAAACTGTGGAAAGCGATTCGTGTTCATGCTCACGTTACGTTTCACACTTTGTTTGCCGTGAATGCCTACGATGTTCACCGATTTCAGAACAGCCGAAATCTTTCGCTGAGTGGAAATTCGAATGGCATATCTGCTTTGGCTTCACGGAACATTTTCTTCGTCCCAATGGGTTTTACTTATTCTTTTTGGGCATGTTTCTTGTAGTTCACGGCTAGGGGCCATAATCGTTACATGTTGTATTTTCTCCAGCTGAGGATAACGACAACGGAAAGTCAGAAAGCGGATTTTTAGACATTTTTTACGGATTTTATGATACGAGAAGAAACCCTATCCTCAGAAAAACGGTGGCAAAGAACAGGCAACTTTCATCCGGGAAGTTGATCACCACCGGTCACAGTCGTCCGCCGTTGAGGTCACTGTGCGGAGCTGAAACAAGTTATGTGAATTCACTTAGGATGACCTAATAGGTGAACTGCTATCTTCGCACACGTTTATTGCTTTACAGTCCCACGAACCACTGCGGCGTGTAATATCTGCGTTGCTTTACCAAGTCTCCTAGTGATGAAATGATTATTTGAGTTGACTGGTTGTGAATAGTTATCCATATATATATATATGTTCGCATATGGTTTTACCCGGTTGATCAAGTAGCGAGTTCCTCACATGCTTCGGTTATGCTGACATCGTACTTTGGTTGTAGTGGATATGCTTCTAGTCGTCTGATCTTTGCAATAAGTACATTTGTGACTGTTAAGTGATCTCGAGCTGTCAGTAGAGGAATGCTGAGTTTGATTATGTCGATCGTTTTATTAGTAAATTCGCGGCTGATCGATTGGAAATCAGACAGACAGACAGGCACACACGCACACACACACATCTACACATTTAATCAGAATAACGTTTTAAAAACTACTGCCTGACGTTCGACGCTAGTGTCAGCAAAATTACACCTATCATAGATTTAAAATAAGATTCCCGCCATTTGAGTCTTGCTCTACGGTGGGATTTGATCAAGCGCAAATCAGGAACCGAGGCATCATCCCATTTGGATTAGGATATTGTGGTTCGGATTTTTCATATTTTGTCCGGACGTCGTTTCCAGAAACTTAGTTTTGTGAATGTTGTTTTGTCTTTTTTCGGCTTACGGTGAATGTTGCTCACCTTGTCCAGTAATTCTACGGGCACTGTGCCTTTAGGCGAGTTGTCATTCTTGATGGTTTAGAGGCTGCTCGATAAACGTTTTCAAACCGGACGAGTTGGAGATAACGAATCAGGACTATCCCATTAATGAGACGGAATATGCAGGTCAATTAACCACGAACATTTGATGTTCTGTTTTCGATTAGCGCATATGGCGTGTGCTGTAAGCAGGACGTAAACGCCTCACTCATTGTTCAAACCGAGATTGGAGTGGAGATCACCGTTTTGCGACAGTAATCCCTTGTCTGTTTACGACTGGTTCTCTGTCAATTCGGGAATATGGGCATCGGTTGTCGGCCGAAAGGAGGTTACTTCTACCGTAAATTGTTTTTTTTAATATCGTGATAGCTGTTTTGATGTCAGATGGTTGGTTTAGAAATGCGTTAAAGTAGAAACAAAACCTAAGGTGTGTACACTTTTGTCCTAATTTCATTGCTCATAAGCTTATATTTTGTGAAACTTCATTTCACCTCACTCCGACTACGAGAGAGTCAGAATGTTTCGAGGCAAAAATAGAATGAGAGGCAAGCTTTCCTGAAACAGTAAACATTGCCAATTTCCAAGACTCACACTACGTCACTTTAGTGCGATGGGAGTGCTTTCGGAAATCGGTTCCAGGAGAGTCAACATGTTTAGTAAGAAAGAGGTTTATGATCACCCCGGGAGGTCGGAAGCAGTATCAAATGTCCTCGAATACCTAAACGTGGCATTTAGCGCGTACGAACTACTCATCGGTGGCCTCCAAATTTCATCCCAGTCAATATGCTTGTGGAACACTTCTTTAATCGTAGAAATGATCGTATCTACCAAAAAGTAACAAATCGATTACCTAAGTTTTAAATGTAGGACACTAGCTACGAAAAGGAACCTCGTTAAGTCTAACGGTCCAACTCATTTTCATCGCACGCCAGTCACAGAGTTGACTGTCTGACGAGACTGATTAGTGGTCTCAAAAGGCCCAGTATAAACAGGCCGAGAAGTTTTTATTGGTATGGAACATGTAAGGCATATATCGTTTTAGCCTGAATTTAGTCAGGCTGACTTATTCAACGAAATGTTGTTTTACGATGAAACTTCGCAGTTTGTTGCTTTATGGCGTCATGGGCATTCTTCTCGTTCCTGTTACTATCCTTGATCTTATCTGGAATATTTCTTGTGCTGCTCTGTTAAATTTATGGTTTTTCTTCTAATGAGTTTGTAGACACACGGCAATAAGTACCGTGTTATCAGCTGTATAAATTGGGACTGAACTGAACTTACTACTAAGTATCATCGAAAGCACTGAGTACACCTTGGCCAAATCATCAGAACAAAAAATGCGTTTTCCTGCCCGAACAATCTTCCGCCTGTAATTCCATCGTATTGTTAAATGTAAAAGCACTTTATCCGGTCGAGTTCGCTGTATTTACTACAATTTTCTACCCGTAAATACGCGATCGAAAAGTGTCAAAACAATGCTTTTATCATGCAACATGTTTCGTCCATTTCTTCTGGTATATCGAATATAAGTTGTGTGCATGTTGAACGATTCGTCAAATAGTGTGTATAAATCGTCCACAAAAACCGCGGATTCTTTGTAGAGGTTATTCATTTTACATTCGTCAACCGTGCTTACCTGTGATAACCTAATGCTTCGGCTCCGTGCCGTTTGTTAGTTCGAAACCTTACCGTGAGACTGTCCGGATTGTTGATCATAGTCGCGTCTTCGTTTCCTCGTCACCGCCATTACCACTTTTTTGTGTTTTGCACATGTTCAAGATGCGGCCTTATTTCGGTGTGGAGTGAAGCTGTGAACGTTAGTTCTTCCCAGGAATACCCACCAATCATCCATGGAATCAATCCTCGTTGAAGTTAATTATTCGTTAAAGAAGCCAAGTGTTGTCCTCCAAAGAGGTTTCGGTAATGAAAGTCATTTACTTTGATGTACGGGGGGTCTTTAGCGTTCAAAACCCGTGATACTGACTTTGTGCTGTGTGTAGTATCAACAGGATACCAATTAATTAGTCCAGCCGCACTAGATAACCTTATGATAACGGGTCAGCCTGGGTAGTGTAATCATGGGTTGGTAGCAGTTCTCACTAAATTCAATGGGGCAACCGTGTGACACTCCAGCGGTATGTTGAACATTAATGCCGCATATGATAACCAGATTTTCATGTTCTCCAAACGGTAACTGTATTCGAGTACTTATTGGCCGAGGGGCAACTTAACAACTACTGCCGTTTTTTAATCAAATCAGCTGGACTTTGTCTTCACTTTGCCGATGGTCTTAACATATCCTCATCTCATTCTTAACATGTTCACATGCTAGCTTACCATCCCACGTTTTTTCGCACGCGACAGAATTTCTCACGTGCATCCATACAAAGTGCAGATAGACGCATGAACGTACTGATAATCACGGAGCTAGTAACACCCATAGTTGTCTTAACTTAATTGACAATAGTCCCATTTGTTTCATTTGTTTTATGTCGTAATTATGTTCTCATTAATACGTACAAATGACGACAGTGTTCAACCAGATCATTGAATGTCATTTGTAATCACTCGTCATCAAACTGGTCTTCGTGTTCTTTCTTTTGATGTCGAATTTTTGACACTACTAACCGAAACCCGGGGCAAAGAAACTGTTGAGAAGAAAGTAATTGGAACTGAATCTCGTGACTGAGGTCTAAGTAGAATTTTTTGAAATCATTTTTTCTACTCGGCTAGTGATATATAAGTACAGGTGGGCTGACAAACTACTTGATTGATGGCTCTTTATGTTACGTGATGCACCGAATTAAGTTGTTGAACGCTAAACGATAATGATGTGATGCTGATGCTGTTGGCTGACCCTTAAAATAATGATTTGTTATGAAAGCTGGCGATTCAACCTTTGCATCGGGTATTTTTCATTGTATGCTTCGCTCATGAGTATAGTGGAAAAGGCATGCCCCGTAGCCACTGGAATCCATTGAACGAGGGGGACGATAACCGTGATCCTAACACGTGGAGTGACGTGGAATCACATCAGATCTCATTGAGTCAGGTTTGGTAGTTTGCGCCGGACGACGGGGATTGGCCGTCCGCCACCGTAGTGACCGGCAGATCCGCCTTTTTAAAGGCTGCCACCTCCCTCCTGGAATGCGATTCACTTGTCTTACATCAAATAAAAAAGGGGATAATATATGAATAGAACTAATAAATCAAATGCGTATAGTTTACATATCGTCCACACAAAGCTATCCATTGTAGAGGATAAATTTAGAAAGTTCATTCTTTTAATTTCAACTCATTTAGAAAGTCATGATTGTAAACAAAATAGTCTTCATAGCAGTACCCCTAAGTTGATGTGACAGCGATTTTTAACATTTGTCTTTTCCAAAGGTTACGTAACAGACCAAATGTTTGTGCCAGATTTTTCAGTGGCTTGAAGCTCCGTGCTGATAATTTTATCTGGGATCGATAGTCATGTGTTTTGGTTTCCCGAGTTCAGGGTTTGTCGTGTTTCCTAAAATGAATTTAATGAATTGAAATTAGTGAATTTAATGAAACATGTTAGCGATTGACAAGGATTCTAACATACCAGTCCACTTCAAAAGTAATTCAGACCGTGTTTTGGTTCTGTCACTGAATGTGATAGAGCATGCATTCTCAGGACTAATTTGAATAATATATCTTTGAGCGGTATTTAAACAGATTTCTATCTATATGCCGACTCTTCATCGGGCATCTACAGAAGACCTTGAAAGCTGCACCGAGCTTTGTGAACAATATCACATCCTTCGACTTGAATGGTCGGGTTCATTTTGTTCGCTGTGATGTCTAATTTCTAATCTATTCCACCAAATCGCCATTTCCCCGTTGCTTTCCGAGTAATAACAGTTTTCATACATACTGGCCGGCGGTGGCCAAGCGGATAAGGTCCCAACGTCTGGACGTCAAGGCCGCAGGTCTGAATCCTCACACTACTGGTCGACTTCCCTGCTTGGCAGCCCTCTGCTAGCTGCGGCCTCCTTCCTGAAAAATGATGTACATTGTTATTTCATTAATCAAGGAAGTAAAACATTAGAGATAGATAAAAATAGATCTCACGACCCCTGATTAGTGTTCATTCTGCCACTTATCTGTATGTTTCTTGGATCGCACCAGAGGTTTTATCAAAGGACTAATTATCGTACTGCTACTGACTCGCCTTGGTTTCAGCATAGTTGGTAGGAGAGTAAAAGTTCCATGGCCTTGGTTGCCATGGTGATATTTTTTAGAAAGGATTAGGAATTTACAATGTTAAATTGGAGCTTTTATTAAAGAGGCGAAAGGAAAATTTATTCCCTGCATGCAATTAACTCTTTGTATCCTAAATGGGATTAGAATTATGGCTTCCTTTTTATCTAGAAAATAAATCTGGTGCTTTTGTGCCCCATGAAAACTTAGCAGTTGAAAATGACCAGCTAAAAACGGAGGAAATCTGGTGATCATCCGAGTAACTCGATGAGTTTTGCGCCTAAAACATTGAAATAAAGCAATGGTCACAGTAAATATTGACAGACCAATACCTAGAAAATAATGGGAAATTTGGTATGATGCTGGAATTAGTGCCTACGTCTTTCAGTCGTTTTATTTCCCATGAAATATTTATAGTGGGGATAAAGAATCAGTGTAACCTGATCACTTAAAACAAACAGCACTTGAATTCTGTGTACATGAAACGTCTAATCCACGCCTCCCACCGGCCATGGTAACGATCTTACGGGTGCACGCTCACTGCTGATGCTGAAACGTATTCACTCGGTCACAATATGGTGTTTGACGGTACACTGATTGTTTCTACTTTGCAGGTACCAATTGAGTCACGCTTTTGTTACCCGTGTTTCTTCATCGATAGCGAATAAATTATCACGGTGAAGAATTCCTAAACGTGTTCGGTTTCTTTGTCTTTTGGCATTCATGCCCACCGTACAAGACTGAGAAAGCAAAATAAGTGATAAGGCCAACTCGGTCGGTGTGTCCATATTCATTTATTACTCATTCAGCAAACCATGGTACCAAATCTTAACCAAATCTCTGCTCGATGTCTCAGAACACTCTTACGCTGTATCGTTTGCCAACATACCAATCCTTTGTCGTTGTACTGATGTCTCTTTTACGGTGAGTGTAAAATGTTTGCAGTAGCACGGACTGAAGGTTAAATGTTAACAAGACGAACTGATATTACGGAGCTCTCATGGCCTGTCAAGGGTGGCTTCTAAACTATTTGAGAAGTGATAAAGCATCAATTGTACTGTAACTTTCGATCAACCACACTAAGGATTGATTCACTTATTTACCTTTGATCACCATGAGAACCGATGGCCACGTCCAGAAACTATGTTTTCCGGAGAATTTAAAATTTAACACCCCGTACGAGTGCTCCGTTACGCCGGTTGAAATTGTGCCCATATAAAATGTTCTCGTAATACTTGTTGTCGCCATGAGGATATTGTTTGTACACATGGCTGCTTAGATACGGATTAATTATAGAATACTGATGGTCGACTCGTGCTCGGACACGTGAGATTTTCATTGAAAAACTAACTGATTTATTGTCACATTGTTTGCCTGTTACAGTGACACTAATTTATTGTTTTGAACTTATTGTAAAAGTAGGAGAAAACGAAGGCCAGTGGATTGATTCGTCGGCCGTACTGTAAATCTGCTAGCATGGCAGATACCCGTTTTCTACGTCCGCCGGTTATTTATTTATTTATTTATTTGCATTTTTCGTTATCAATGTAATGCGTCGAAATTTCAAACGATGTACAAAGCAGTACTAATGTTTGATTTACAATTGAAAATCATGAATATATCATACAACCGTTCCAGTCTAGTTAGGAATCATAAGTAGCGTCTATCCCCAAGTCCTGCAGGGGATACAGAACCTCGGGTTTGATCGAATGCGAGTCGAGCATTTTGTCGTCTACTTTGTTCGGTTATACCCTTAACAGTCACTGCCTTTTGCTTGGATCAAAGGCCATCGATCAAAAAAAAACGATGGACTTTTCGGAGAAAAATGACCATTATGGACTTCGTGTTGCGGAATATTACGAAAGTGTAAATTGTTGGGAACCAACTGGGATAGTCCGGGGGCCTAGACGTTCAACTTGACACCGATCGCTCATCACAAGTTTACATCCCAATCGGGGTCGAGTGCACATGCATTGAAGCCGATGATTTCTTATGCATCGGATGAAGTAATATTCAAATTCATAGTTGACTTTCTCTTGATTTTTTTTCTTTGGTGACTTGGTCGTTCATGCGGCATGGGTGCTTCTTTATAGACTAAAAACGAATGCTCTTTTCGTCAAGTTAAAAGTGATTTGTTTGGCAATCACGATTCGGACCATAAAATAAGTGTTTACCATCATTTTAGTGACCTTTAGAACAGACTGGTGATTTACCATGCATGCTTCAAGACTCTCTCGGCGGTTAGTGTGAGTCGGTCGACCACCTTACAAAAAATACTTCCTTTTGAAGTTGCACATCTCGAACAGTCGTTCCACTTTCATCGAGGTCTTGGAAAAGAACTTTTTTGTGGAGTTTTCTTTTTGTCATGTGAATAATGCTGTGAATTTGTCATTTGATTTATGAGCAGGAGCCGAGTGAGCTTCGGTTCTCCGGGACGGTAAAAGAAGTTTTAAAGAGCATTTATAACGGCTCATAATTTCTTATGTTTGTGGTATCGTTGTCTGGCCATTTTTTGGCCGGCAAACAGATGCTCATTTCAACATGCGTTTAAAAAATCTGTGCATAGATGAATATGTTTGCTTCAGGCTTGTTTGAAAAGAACCTGAGCAAATGTAATTGAAGAGGTCAGCGCAACTTAGTAACCTTTGTGTTGTTCGCTTAAGACAGATGCATGTTAAAGTGCGAACTCACAAAGATTGGTGCAGCCATCTTCAACTGTCCCCAGATATTTAGGGCATACTGTTCAATTCTACTAGTAAACATTTGTTTGTGGTACCATCAAACGTAATGCTGGAACTATCGTCCAAAACAGGATGTATCCTGCGCATGACTAAATACGAACAAACAGAATGCCCGAAGAAACGGTGGGAACTCTAAATTCCAAAAGAGGCAATAACTTCGGGAGCATTTTTTCTTCGCTTTTCGTGCGCAACATATTGCTTACAGCGATAAAAGAAACGGTCCGAAATATCCATGTTCGAATCCAGGGAATTTTTTGATAAGCAACGTCATGAAGGTTGTACGTCCCACATGGAGAAAGGGGCATCTGCAACGTATGTGCAGTTTTGGATGGAACTAAACTTCAGACTGTGAATTTTGCAGTTACGTTTTCGTATGTAGGTCACGAAACCACACTTTGAGTGTAAACAATCGTGTTTGATGTTTCCGGGATACGGGGAATGAGGTGTAGCAAGGAAAATGAATCTATATGGAGTAGAAAACTAACAGAAAAAAGTCAAATTCTGTTTACTGCATTAGAAAACTTCCCGTTTCATGTTACATCTAGCTCCTGGCTCCATCTCAAGATTCGAGATGCATCACAACGTCCACTTCTTCTACTTAGCTGTAAGGTTCGCGTCCTTTGGAAGCTAACTAACAAGGGTAACCGAATGACTGGTCCCAATTTAGTTATTCTGCGCCATTAAAATGGTGGCTGGGCAATATTTGACGTTCGGTCGTGTCTTGTCTATGGTAACGCGGTGGTAATTCCTTTTGTCTGGCTGTACTCTAGCTCGTGGCGTCAATGCTTTATGCTTAAAAAAGCTTTCCACAATATCCAACCGGAATGGAAGGGATTAAAACGTTTGTATTCTCCATGGCTGATGGCCGCATCCATGGACCAGATATTCCGCGGCCCAAATCAATGTTTCGCGATTCAATTGTCGAAGTGTTCCATATCGCCTGACTCTCATCATTTTGTTCCGCGAATCACACGACTTTTAGCATAAAGAAAGAAAGTCAGGGAGAGAAACCTGCCTGATTTATCTCCGCCTAATTTCGGTTACTAATCATAGTAATCGACTCGGTTTGAAGTCGTGCACATACATGTGACAAAATCTTTTGTCACCACACCTGAATGGTATTGTTTGCTCATTTTCGACAGTAGATGGGATAAAGTATTATGTTACTCAACTAACTAAATTGTTGTTTGAATATTGTGGTTTAGATTCGACCAAAATACGGAGAGAATCGACAGACGATTTTTTGTGAATAGCTTAAGTGAATTTTATTTTCAATGTGCATTACAATGCCCAAGGACTCACCGTACCTCGAGAGAGAACCGGCGACCATTAGATTATGAGCTGAGTGCAAGAATCTTATTATAGGTTGCCATATTAAGATGTTTCGACGGTTGCCGGTGGTGATCAAGGGAAATAGGTCGTGGCTTTCGGACGTGAAGGTCGCGGGTTCGACTCCTCGCACCGCCGGTCAAATTCCCACTTGGCGGTCTTCTTTTAACCGTAGTACCTCTCCTGAAAAATGATGTTCATTGTTGTTTCATTAATAAAGGAAGTAAAGGATAAAAGAGGAAGAAGAAAACTGAAATGCTTTCTACTAAGTTCCATTTGTATTGCCGTTTGTTCTTCTTACTTCTTTTTGTACTGATACGACAAATGCATTACTTTTGGGGAGTAAGCCTACACTCAGGTGTAGGCTGACCAATAGGAAGGCGACTGGCGGTGATGGATTCGAACCGACATTCACAGCCAAACACGGTGATGTTGATCGCTTTACGAATCCACGGTGATGACCTAGTTTCGGTTACCACCCCGTGGTGCGGTCAAGTAGCACGGAAACCACATGGGAAAATTCAAGACAACCACGCGATAAACAGGGTTTCAGGTGACGAAGAACTTGGTGTCCAAATACGATAACAACTACCTTCAAGTTATCTGTCGTGAGGCTGATTAAAATTCGCGGGACTATTAACTCAGCAACAAATGAGTTTGGAAACAAAAATAATTTCGAATGATATGCCGCATTACATGACTTTTCAAAAGAATAAAAACAGTACATTGAAATTTTGTCCAATATATCAGTGTTCATTTTGAAGAGATCTAATTGCTCATTAAAACATTGGTAAAACCGTGGAATTCGTCTCCGTCTAGTCGAACTCAGAACAACCAATTTAGGTCTAATTTGATGGGTCTAGCGCACAGGCATACCATTCGCAAAATTTGTTTTCAACATCTACACGCTAGCAAACACCTAGTCGAGTGTATTGCACATAATCATGCATTCCTCAACTACTCGCCTTTCATGACGCTGCTTACGTCCTAATTGGTTAGGTTTCATCCGAGCTGGGCACATGGTAGAAGATTGAACACGTTTGAAGATGTTTTTTTGTTTTGCCAACTGTAAATGTTCGCGGGTGAATAATCTTTTGTTCATTTTCTAATCAACCGGTATCGTCTGATGCAAGCTAGCGGCATTGACCTAACTGATCCCATCCTGTTTTGCTCGAGATTGTGCTCGCATTAGTTCGTTTTTTGTCCCATCAAATTCACTAATAGACCATAGATTGTCAAATCCGATTGAAGGGAGGTCACCGGAACATTTCGTGCAATTCAAAGCTTTGTTTACGAAGCATCTATCACACGTTTAAGTCCTGATCCGATCTCCTCGAGTTGGTTGAATACCAAAGCCTAGCAATGAAGTAGCTAATGGAGAATTTCCGGAATTCGCTTTATTTGTCCATCACTCTTGGCTTCGTGTTGTTGTTTCCTCTCCCGGTTGTCGAAGATGCGCTACGCACGTGCGAATGTGCATGTATGTGTGCAGCCGTTCATATGTGTCTGTGTTTGTCATTAGTAAACAGGGAAGAATGAAAGATGGCGTTTGCAGCAATTGTGAATTACTCATTTCATCAGCCGAATCATCTAATCAGGATTGTTAATACGAGCAAGGACAATAACATTGGAATGTGTTGTAGATCACCCCACACTCGTTCGTTTGTTCTGGTTAAAGCTCTTTTTACAATAAACCTGTCTGATGTGATCAAATTCCGAGCATTTGACTGATGGAATGTTCATTTCAATCATAGACTTCTTTTCCGTTCTTTTTCTATTACGCTTCAAAATCTAATTTGTACCAGATTAGAGCACACGGTTTTGATTCTTATTCCTTTTGTGAATTGTGTTTTGTGACTGTTTGTTCCCTAGTGTTTGACTGAGGCTGTTTCTTTTCTACGAATTTTTTATTCCAAATATTTTTCCTTTCTTCCATAATGACACGACAAAGTATATTATTTTTATGTTGCTGGCTACAGTCCGTTGGCGATTGGTGAATGGGGAAGGTGACCGGCGGTAGGATAGTTTGAAACAGTCATATTCATACTCAAACCACGATGGTGACATATCGTAGAAGGGATTTGTTAGTTGTCCAGAGTTTCGACGATTTCCGTTCATTATCCTTCGTATTTCTCGTTGCTCTATGTGCGATTTCACAAACCTCATAAAATGATCTTGTCAGTGGAGTACCTCCAGTAACAAAGTATTCTTCAACTCGGATCGTATCCCCAGTTGAGACTTGAATTTATTTGGGAGATTTTATACTGAGAATGTGAGAGTACTGATACCGACTATATTGTAAGTAAATATTATAATAACCTTGAAGGCAGTCATCGAAATTCATCTCAATTGTAACCAAAGCCATGTTTGTTTTCGTTCCTAGTATCTTCTGGTCTCCCAGTGGCCCATATGAACCACACACCGCCTTTTACATTCTTTGACATTATGGGAAGTTTACGCAACTCCTATTTCTGCCAAAACCGTTCAGTTTACAAAAATAACATTCTTAACGAATTTTGGTTTGACAAAACTATTCATCATGCGGTGGGAATACTCAGATCACCATAAAAACCCCGCAAAATCACTGTACAGCTGTTTCATCTTCGTCAAGAATCCTACGTAGTGATCATCTGTCGCGTTAGAACTGGGATGCTGCTCGGAACGACTGGTTGTGCATCGAAAACCTTAGCCCCTAGGTTAATCGAGTGAGGTGTTTATAAGCACTGCTGTTGATTCACAACAAAGATAAAGCACCTGTACAGTACTGTCATGGTTTCTTAGCCGCCAGCTGAAGGTCGATATAGCATGATGGGTGGATGGCCTTAAGAAACATCTAATCTACTACTCAAATCGATCACATTTTCCTTGACGAATAGCCTGCTTACTTTGTTGTCTGTCCCGAACAATGAACCAGTACCGGTGTGTTGATAGGTTAACCAAGCATCTGCGGATATGATGCACCTGACTTGTCCCTATTTGCTACGGAAGCACATTGTATTTTGCTCTAGAGTTACATCCAGATTTTTCATGCCTGAATTGTTCTATTTGATTTCCTGTATAATGGACGACTCACTACCGATAAATGATGTGTGCAGTTGAATCACGTGCTTTCCGCTTCCAGAGTCAACATCTTCAAGAAATACCGGCTAGTGATTTTAGGGAGTTTTCTGTAGAATCATCCAATTAAGGCCGGGAACTGTTTCTATCTAAAGAGAATAAAAGCCGTCCATATGCAATACGCTCACATTGTTTTCAATAACAGGGAAATCCGGAATTAATTAGATGTGCAATGTTTTACGCATATTTCAGGCATCTGACTTTTGCTTGTTCACGAACGTCAGCCTTCCGCAAAACCATCATTACATGTTTTTATGAGAAACTTTTCTTGACCGAATGGAAATAAATGATTAAATTCACATCAGAATGGATTTACGGATCGAAAGCTCTTCTCTGCTCACGTTGGTAGTGTCATTTTAGGTTTCATAAAACAAACAACGAACATATACACCTTTGAGAATGTTGATGACTCGCCTATTGACGGTATCATTTAGCATTTATCACTCGGTGTGTGTGTGTGTGTGTGTGTGTGTGCGTGTGTATAAGTTCTAGCTTGGGCAAAGATGACAGGTGAGTAGAATTGGGAATGATCGGTGTATCGACAGCTTTTGAAAAACACCTTGAAGCTAACCACACAGGAGAATCATGCATGTATCAGAGTTTACACTTCTAATTCGTTTAGTTACAACTGTCACATGAGGTACCTGATCACGGATTTTGAACATTGCCAGGAGATCACTGCGAAACATTACTGGAAGATAACCTGGTGACTGCTTCACTTCAACTCAAGAAATGTGTGTAATTTTGTTAAAAGTATAATCGATTGGCCAGAATAGATTACAGTCAATTAACCGTCATTTCGACTCGCATTTTTCTATTTACTGTGTAAGGATAATCAATTTTTGTTTTCCTTTGTCCTTCACCTACCTGTCCTTTTAGCTTATTGTTTTTTTCATTTTTCTTTATTAAATCTGATTGTGATTTAAAAAAAACGCAGGCTCGATGGGATCAGTTTGCAACGCACCAACAAATGACAGCTCTCCAGTCGACCGTAGACGGTGTCACCAACCAGTTACGTCAAAACATGGAACTTGTGGTACAACGAGGTGACCGTCTAGACTCACTGATCACCAAAACTAGCGATCTTGAATCCAGTGTAAGTTGTTTTCATTTTCTTTTTTCTCAAATGTACGGACAATTCGTGTGACGAGTAATCCGTAATTGATATGATGGTCAGATTGCAAAGTTCATTCTAGTGCGGTTAAAAGCTGTACAGTGCCTGTGTGTTATTACGTTATAGACGATTTTTGGCAAATACTGAGTTTATGTTTCAGTCGTAATGGGCGGAAAACGGATAATTGCTCCTTTGGACCCAGCTCGAAAAATAGGTATCTGTCTTAATTTGTGTGAGGTCCCCTCGGCTTTTCGGCCCAGTTTGCCAAGAATCACAGGCAACCGGTTAGAAGTGTACAACTGTCAACATTTCATCACAAACATCTACACTTAGCACCCACTCACTCAGGCAGGTTTATAAATTTCTGTTCGGGTCCATTCTTATTGCACACAGTGCGTGTGCTCCTCTTGTATCGTCAGCCTATCTAGCCTACTGTCTAGTACAATAGCGTACAACGAGGCAGGTGTTCTATGGGCATGAGCAAAACATGTCCCAATCGTCTTAACCTATTCATAGTTAGTACTCCCTAAGATTGAACTCTAGGATCCAGAACCTTACGCCTGGCCTGTGAGTTGCCACCCATCGTACTCCGCAGATTACAGGAAAACAACGGTGTTCCACCAAAAGTTTTCACACGTCTTCCCTCATGAGCCGTGTTTCTGACTCGTACAGCAGGACTGACCTTATAGTTGCTTTCGACTCTACGAGAGGATATTTGTGCAGTATACTAATGTACACTGCAGGGTCTACTGTGTGAATCGATTCCAAAAGATGAATGACAATCAAACTTGGGACCACACTTTTCCTCTCTACTGAAGCTCATGCAACTGGTGCTCGTTAATGTGCTTGAATAAGTGCCTCGTCGTTTGACCAACATAACTAGCAACACTTCCGTGTCCAAAGCTCGCTGGAGCTATCTTCGGGAGTGATGCTACTCCAAACCACTGACTGTGATGCGGTAATTCGAGCCATTCTCCCTAGTCATCTGACTGGCTTTGATAGCTTGTCCGACAAATCGATTAAATGATGTTTCTTTGTTTTTCTGATATTACCTCCTTGTAAACGTGACTGTAATGGTTTAAGAATGGAATTGAATTACCTGGGATGAAATTCTCCCAAATCTTGATTTTTTGATGCTGTGCCTTTGATTTATGGCATTGTGATTGTTAGCCCATACGTGGCCAAATTTACATTGCGCAATATAGTTGAACGTAAATGTACGGATGAAATTCGTTTACTTGTAGAATGCGAGATGTTTCGAGATTGCTGTGTGTTGGTAGTCAGTGGGAAAGCGGCTTCTTTGCACCTGGTAATACGAGTGAGCACGGGACCAAAGATGGTCTATCCTGAAACAGCCTGTCCAACTGAGTCTCCTAAATGCACAGATGAACCCTTTGCCATTTGTTGTAGTGTTTCGGAAATTATGTCATAGTTAATCGCATTTATTTCGAAATATTCGGAATTGGATTGGGAAATGCCTGTGGTTCGCAAGGCATCCCAAGACCACGTCGACTCGCAGATTGTAGAACAGTACACAGATAATCTGGGTTCGTGCAAGATGGATCGCGTTTCAAGTGTTGGCTAACGAGTTCTCTTTAAGCCGGTTGGATGGCATTTCCGAGTAGTTTTGACGTAGTCCCGAATAATTTCGACATAATTCCGAAATACTATGGGGAATGGTCCAGATTCTGTCGGTAGATCAAGCAGGTGCAAAGAATCTGTGCGGCCGTTGTGTTGTCTTTGTGTCACGTGGATCGGATAGGCAACCAACGAATCACATTCATATGTGTGGCTTCGGTTTATCGCTTATCGTGTCAATTCCGTTCACATTGCATTTGACCGACCGGCACAATGCAGCAGTTTAGCCTAGCTCCGTATGGAACAGTTGTAGAAAATGTCCCTGAATGTTTGTTGCATTGATACAAGCTAGAGACGTAGGCGGCATTGCCAACCCCGCGGTTGTACAATTTTTTTCAATTTCCGAATTCACTTCGCTGGGTCTTACTCACTACCTTTGTCTGATGCAGATTTGTGATTCCAATTTTGGGTTAAAGTACACGAACTTCAGTTTGCCGCTCAACATTTGTTGTCCTAAAAAGGCAGAGTTGTCATGGCGATTTAGTCGTCAATAGATAGTCAGTTTCCATTGGTGGATCATTATTGCAGTCTCTTTTACAAAATGACATGATTTGCATCCAACATGCCGAAATGCGCATCAAATGAGGTGCCGAGATATAGTTTCCCAAATTTATTCTACCACCCTGTGACCTTGAATTTAAAAAAAAAGATGCCTTGAATTTGGGCCTAATTCCAAATATCTCAACATTTCGACGTGTAACCAGCAGTCTCAAAGTCCTCAGGAAAAATAAGCCCCCATTTAGAGTCTGGCAGAGTTAGTATGATAATTAGTTAGACATGGATCCTGACAGATGAAACAAAGGACTCAGTGGTTTGTGTCGAATACTACAACACAAGCGCATAGCCGATGCTATTGATTATTTAAGACACTTGCCGAAATCTATTTTACCGTGGGCCTAGTGAACCTCAGATTTGTTTATAGGACAATTTGAATGCTTTTAACCTTTAGTCCTTCTGTCGGTTTTCTTTTGATATTTGTATTTATGAAGCAGATGCGGATACAAAATCGCTTTCAGTTATTTAAATGCTCGTCTAGCATACAATTTCGTAATAAATGGCAAGCTATTATCGCGCAACTTGTATCACACTCTGTGTTGTTTAATCAAACAATACACGCGAACTGCAAACCTCATCGTCAATCTGTCCCCGGATTTCAGTCGGTCAAAAACAGTCGAATTCAGTAACACACGCGGAGTTCAAGTAACAAAGTTGATGGGAGCGTATGAGGATATTAGAAGTCAAAAGTCACAAAATAACCCTTATTCACACCGGTCGACGGAACGCAGGCCTCGACGATCATATGGGTCATTCCGCTGTGTTTCGTCCCGTTAGCAATTGTGACGCGAATCAAAGTTGGGACTAAGGATAAGAGATGGGTGGGGAAATGAGAAGCATTCTTGTTCCGGGGACTCGTATTCAGTTTCTTCCGAATATTGCTTAGTCTTTTGCCTATCTGGAAGCTGAAGTATAATGCATAAGTTCCAAGAGAAACTGCAAAAATCAATAAAAATAGGTGTCACAAAACCTATCACTTTTTTGACAATTTGTTGAAAAATTGGTAGCGAAAGTGTTGGTGACTGATCAAATTCTGTGGTGATTTGGTTTGATGTCTTGCATAGGACGTTTGTATCTTAGTTGATTTCACAGAATCGTAGTTAGGAACTCTGGTTATGCCGAAGTATCTCCACTCCCCTGAATCTACACATCCGCTCTGAGTAAGATCCTCTTTGAGGAGAGTTAAATACACTATCTGAGATTCTGTCCACCTCTGCAAAATCGCTTAGCATAATTGCATCAATTCGAATCTATAGCTCCAATTTTTTCTGTTGTCTGTCGTAGCTTTTGTGCTTCCGTTCAGTAGTTCTATCTAGTTCAAAATAATCAATATTCAATATTATTTTCTGGCCTTTTTTTATCTATTGTATCCTCATTTCTCTAGACGCTTGTGTCGGTGTTCTGTGTTGCACGTGATCACTCCAATACTGTACAATATGATAGCCTCACATGATGACAACTGTTCCGATCGATATGATCTTGTTAACTAGATGTCGATTCGATGCCATAACGGTGGAATCGTCTATAGTTATCGATCGACCCGGTAGAAAAATAGATTCACGCTACACAATAATGCGTTATTCTAAGTCACTTTTGCAAGCGGATGCAGCGGTCAACCAGCTTCATTTTAAAGATCAACAACTTAGATTGATTTGTTCTAGTTTTGTTCTTTATCTCTTAGCACAGTCTAACTTCAGAAGAAATGAATAGCCGAAAGTAGTAAGTACCATTTGCTATGAAGAAAATTTTAGTCACTTTAGTCTACAACCATTGGATCCCGATCACCTGAAGCAATTTAACCTATTCGGGACGGTACATTGCTTAGAGTTTCGATATTTCATTGCCATGTCGTAGGCTGATCGCCTTGATCCATCGTCGAACCACTATCTTCTTCGGCGTACAGCGCACACCTGGGGGAATCAGTCTGTGGACATGTGTACCGCATGTCCTACGAGGATTCAGTTCCTGTTCAATTGACTGTGCTTCATGGCCTTGCACCCCACATCTAAACTCAAAGTTGATAATGAAATTTTCTCACCATGTCTTAGCAATACTGCTGAGAAACCGGGGTTCAGTTGCTGAAAGTCTTCGCATATATCCTGTCCTTCACGACCGTATTTCCGAATCGTCTGTTGGGATCAATTTTCTGTCTTTGAACGGCAATCGGATGTCTCGCGGGCACCACAAACGTCTCAAGTTAAAAAATGCCGACTGAGCCTTCCGTATACCCAATCCGAGGACACTTCGTCCGATATACTTACGACTACCAGGTGAAATGCAGTTACGCAAATAACAAATTATCTATGCTCCGAACAATCTGCTGCAAAGATGAGATTCGGCTTGGGACCTTTCCGGGATTTGACATCTGAACGGTACAAAAAACACATCCCAGACACTACTGCACTGTCGTTTAGACGACCTGGAAATAATCACAAATTACCGGAATGTTTTCTCAAAACACCATCCGCATTTTCCAAGTCGGACAATTGACGGTGGGAGTAAATATCAACGCTACTTTGCTCACTTATGGATGAGACTATTTCCTCAAGTAGTTCAATTGTAAAGCTGAAAACCGAGGGATTGAAACAGGGAAATTCTTGGGAATGTCACTTTGTTTGCATACAAAAATTGGACATGGAAAAGATAAATCTCTCATGTTCTCCTTAATGGAGTATTACTCTGACTGGTGCAGTCAAATTCAAGACTTATCGTGGTGAAGCACCCTCGATGTACTTTGAGTGGAAAGTCTAAAGTCGTGTAAACCTGATGAAGTAATGTGATCCAAGAGCACAGTTATCAGGCTTTTCCACTCTAGCATGGTGCGAGGTAATAAAATGGAACACTAACGGGAGTTTACGACAGAGACTCGCACTTAACATCAGCAAGTTGTACGTAGCACGGTCTCGACTAATTTCGCCATCTCTGGGAGTTAGAGCAACACTACTGAACCACTTGACCTCATCAGAACTGTGAACTGAGTGTTTTGTCGAGCTACCTTAGTTAGTGAGTGCAAAAACTGAACTGAACTGAACCAAGGTACCATGGTCGCAGTTTCACTTAAATCGATCGTTTATCATCGAAACACAAACGTATAAACATACATGAATGCACAGTTTTATCCATGGTTACATGTACATTTGAGAAAATGGCACAACCGGGGTTTCATTCCTTACTAAGTTCGTTTGTTCTTACTAATCAACGTGAGTTAATTAGATGCCAATATGAATGTACCGAGCATTTTCGTGTTAGATACGTACAAGCGGTGAGGAACGTGTGGAATGGGGAGATATCACCAATCCACGTGATTTTTTATTTTGTTGCTGCTCTGCCAATGTCCGATCTTTCTCATCATTGCTTTTCGGATATTAAAAGAAGATGGGCTTACAGAAGACAGGTGAAGTGCAATTCCCGAACGCACCTTTATCACATCCTGGGGCAACTATTCAGTGAAATTTCCGATAGAATATAGTGGATTCGAGTTGAGCATCAGAGGAGTGAAATGTGATTAAAGAATCTGACAGCACACTGATTCAGTCTCAAGAGCGTCGGTTGGGCAGAACAGTTTCTCTGAACCACAACCACAATGGGTCTTTCGGTTATCCTGCGGGTGTATACCAGCCCTCTATTCAACATGTCGATTATCAGAGAGATAGGTTTTAGTAAGAGGTATAAGGAAGATAGATCCGATGGAAGGTCGCCATCTTCAAGGATGGTGGCGAAATGTTCACATCGGAGTTAACAAAACTCCTGAAATCAATCTGGGCAATGGAAAAGTTTCCTAAGGACTTGTGTGAATCGACGATTGTACCGCCTTACAAGAAGGGTAATGATTCATCATATGAAAACCACAGAAGAATTAGTTTAATCAACACTGCATCCAAACTGCCCTGGTGCATTATCCTCCACCGATTATCTAGTACTCGTGAAAGGTGTGTGTAAACGTGTAAACGGAGCCGGTTTCCGTCCCGGTCGGGGTTTTAATGACCAAATTTCCACTTTGCGGCAGGTTTTAGGATATATGCAAATGTTCCTTAAACCTCTGATTCCTTTCTTTCTTCGTGAAGAAGCTACCCCTCATGAAAAAAATGTGCCAGAGGAATTCATTTCGCTCATCATTCTCACCATAGTTCAGCGTTAAACAGAAAAGCAGGAAAAACTGTCCACTGGCTTTTACCCATAGTTACATGTTTCTACACAAATCAGGGGATATCCAAAGGGAACAGGATGTGGACCTACACATGTGGCAGAAGATAAGAATACTGCAGTAGCCAAAACACGGAACTCAGTCTAACTGTACAAATGCATCCGTTCTCAATCACCCTGAATCGATTTAAAATGTCAACACGATCGCCACTGTTCACGGTTCAATACCATATCCTTGAGTGTCTCCAGACACCTAGTTGACAGGCCTTTCGGATCCCAACCACGACGTCGAAAAGTGCAGCACCTACTTTACCTAAGTTCGCTGTACATTTTCTCATCCCACTTTGCCACGTCTTCTGCTGATCTTCACATGGCTTCTTCCACAAATCCAACCTCTGCATGCAAACAGCTGAAGCTGTGTCCGCGGTTATGACGATGTTTCACCCAAATTCATCATGAGAAACGGTGTTCCTTGGGGTTACCCTCCTTCGCCGTTCCCCTTTAACTTTGTCATTGAAATGGTCATCAAGGTAACTCTATCCACGTGTGACAATACTGGCACTCATATTTACTCAGACACGAATCTGTCTGACTTGGAATATGCGGACGATGTCGTGCTCCTGAGTGAAGATTCAGGTAACTAGCTTGCAGGATTTTCTCGTTCGTTTGAACAACAGAGTGGTTATGTTTTGGATGAATTTTGCAATTTCGAACTATCAGATGCTGTTTGTAATAATGGGTTGGTTCAAAGCCTAGCCTTACTCTTGCAGTGGAACAGCTGGGTGAAGTGGACAGATTTAGTAACTTGGTAGATTAATACTTGGGCGAGAGGTCCCTCATGCATAGAGAAGGCCCGGTTAGTACTTGCTAATTTGAAGCAGATGTGTTATGGCTGTGACATCCGATTGTGCGACGAGTCGAGTATACGCGGCAGCAGTGAGGTCGGTATTGTTTTACATCTACGAACCATGGCGGTTGAGAGTAGGGGAATATGCGAATACTCTTTTTGTTGTCTTCTCAGTGTTGGTAGAATATAGTGGGAGAATTTCGTGAGTAACTAATAAGTTGGGCATAAAGTATTGGATCCCAGGATTCGGTCTTTAGAACAGACACCAAACTGGGATAGATTAACGAGGTTGGGACATGTTCTGCTCACCCCCACGTCACTACTGTCTTTCTGGTTCTACGCTGTTTTTCGAGACAGGTATTAGGTGGAAGATGGTCCGGAGTGGCCAGTCGATGACGTGGGGAAGAAATATGAAGGCTCTGACCATTGGATCGGCTCTTATGGGTGTAGTTAGACTACCCAAAGCGATAGCTGGAGACAACAGGTGATATGGGTCAGTGCTGCAATTAGTGGTGCTCTTACATTCAAAACCTTTCTTCTTTTGTGTAGTCCTTTAATTTGTTGTTCTGTGGCGGAACTTTCCTTATTCCCATTTTTTGTTCGAGCGAATGATACTAAGAGGTTGCGATTGCAACAGAAACACGCTGGTGTCGGGTCAATGGTTGTCCAAACTAAGTCGAACATAAAACATTGATTAACGAATTACAATCGTTCACTTCCAGGAAATTTTCTTTCGCCTTATGGGCTCGCTACTTACTTGCGAAGTGTTTGCGTTTATTACCTTCCTAGCGAATTTCGGGGATTTTGGATTAATCAGCTCCTGTTTTCTGCCAGTATGTAAAAATGTCAGATTAACAGAATGGTAAACAGGTAACACCAGAACGTTTTGACTTTGTTATTGGCTGACGAACTTTCATTTTGATCGATTTGAAAACCCTAGTTTTGATGTGCTAGATAATCTAAGCAAAACAAATGTCAGTTATTTACTTGGTCAGGCCCATGAAATCAGTAGCAACAAAGATTTTTTTAAAAATGAGTACCAATCAAAAGTCACTTATGATTGCCGTGCTTTTCTTAGTCTACGGGCAAAACACCGCGGTCTGAGATTCTTGCTACATTTGATCAACCATGCGTCGTGGATCAACAATGTGACGTCACAGCTCTTGAAAAAATAGTGTAAGCTTCGTAAGCCGCCGCGTTTGGCCTACAGTTTGTTTGAATGATCATGATTCACACGGAGATTTGTCAATTTTCACCCCGCGCTTTGCAGTCATCTTCGAGCTTTGTGATCGATTGGAAATCGGTGTTGAATTTCGAACAGAGATAGCACGGAAACCAATTGATCAATTCCGCTGGTGTAGACGGTCGTGAACATATGTTCATTAAACGATCTTCTGTTCGCTCATATAGTTCTTAAACGGTGTGATTGATCTGCATGGATTGGTCAACGATTGGGGAACACTGGCATTCACCAGTTGGAGCATATGCCATTTAGTTTTCATCTTCGACCAAGCCACACACCCGTTGACCCATGGGTTTTGCTATTTTTTCTCTTCGGGCTTCCATGTGGTAGGGTATTGACAATTTCATTGGAATATATTGTGCGGCATAAACAGGTCCGAGAACGGCCGTTATGATGAGTTGTGATCTCCGTCAACGTACTTTATCTTTTATCTTTTGCTTCCTTTATTAATGAAACAACAATGTACATGAAGGGGGCCGCGGCAAGCAGAGGGCTGCCAAGTGGGGAAGTTGACTGGCGGCGGGAGGATTCGAACTCGCGACCATTACGTCCGAACGCCACGACCTTATCCGTTTGGCCATCGCCGGCTGATGCTAGTTCCCAACCGTTGTCATTTACTTGACGTTATTACGTGTAGTTCTACTCAGCGCTACCGTATGGCTTCAAATTCAGGTGAACCGGTTTTAAGTTTAATTGGACCGGTTCTGAATAGCAGTGAAATCGTCAGTAGAGTCTTCGGATCAACGGTTGACTAGTCGCTCAAAGATATTTTGCCCAGATTATGTCGATTTTGGTGGTTTCATCCAAATCTACAGCGATTCGCTTGAATTCGCAGAAACTTGACCTAAGTAGACAACCGGTTTACTTGAATTTGTGAAGTTACGATTAGGTTCTCACGCACACCTT
>LUCM01004228.1:0-114001 GCA_008360955.1 Fasciolopsis buskii
CCCCGTCGTTCCGATTGAGGCTGTGGTGATACGCGCCCACTCCACATGCATCAATCGGAACGACGGGGCAGAGATTTCGGAGATTTTGGAGAAACAAACATTCCAAAGGTGACCATGCTGGTTGACCTCACCACCACGGCGGCGCATGACGTGAATGATAACTAGCCTCTCACCCGACCCACAGTTCAAAGTACGAATCGGTCCAGTTGGGCAGATCTATGGTTGGCTTAAACATAAGCGATTACATGCAAGGAACTATTTATTACCTAATCTGGAAGGCATCAGCAACCCATCCACTAATACCAACCGTAGAGCTTGTATTTCTGTCAGACGAAAAAGCGGATGGATACAACGAGTGTGCGGAAATTTCTTTATCGTAGAACCTAGTAGGCACAATATTGACGGAACAAGTAATATCAAATCGTTGTAGGCTTTTGGCCATGCACAAAACAACTGATGACACCGAAGTCAGATGTGAGAAATTTAGATTCATACATAAATTGACCAGTAAGAACTGAGCGTAATGTTCGAATCAGATTGATTCATATGTCGTATTCTACTAAACCAACAACAACGAATGTGAGGCCCTCGCTTACCACAATTTTGCATTCCGAAATGCGTATTTTGAAACAAACACAACGAAAATTTCTGTGGTAGTCCTTTGTCATGCCGGGATTTGTGAATTTTTCAAATTTTATTGTATCACAGGAACACACAAAACGTTTTGAACTACTTTTCCACAATGTTTCGGGGCGAGTGCTTCGAACTGCCCGGTTCCATTTGAGTGTAGTTGGATTTTTGATCAGTAGACTCTCGTATATACGGTTCTCGGC
This sequence comes from Fasciolopsis buskii, assembly GCA_008360955.1. Lineage (NCBI taxonomy): Eukaryota > Metazoa > Platyhelminthes > Trematoda > Plagiorchiida > Fasciolidae > Fasciolopsis > Fasciolopsis buskii. The sequence goes on from LUCM01004228.1 coordinate 834, forward strand.
CAAGCCGAGAGTATTTTGTTAAAAATATAGTCTTCGGTCTTGTTTCCGCCACGCCTGCATACTCATAAAAATGCGCAGGCTTAAAGGGCTGAAGCAAATCCACTGCCTTCTCTGTTTTTTACTTTCTTTGTCAATGAAACAAAATCGCACACCATTTTCCAGGAAGGGAGCCGCGGCCAACACAGGGCTGTCGAGTGAGGAAGTTGACTGGAGGTGAGAGGATTCGAACCCGCGATCCTCGTGTCTGAATGTCACGACCTTAACCGTTTGGTCACAGCCGGTGCCTCCACGACTCATCTAATGCGTTCGAATCTTGAACAAACAGGTCTAAAACATCACAGTAGCACTGGTCTTCGTGGCCGAGATTGCGACCTAGTAATTTTGTCCTCTGTCTTTCAGCTTCTGGTAATAAATTCATATAATTCGTGAACAGAATTTTCCTCTGAACCCTGTTCTGCCTTGGGGTATGGTTTTGGATCATATCAGCAAGATGCAGGAGGATAAATATCTAAGTCCATGGACGAGCTCAGCAGGCAAGTGTTGTTGTATTGTAATCGACGGTGACCAAACGGATAAGGTCGTGGCGTTCGGACATGAAGGTCGCGGGTTCGAATCCTCCCGCCGTCGGTCAATCTCTCCATTTGGTAGTCCTCTGCTGGCCGCGACTCCTTTCCTGAAAAATTATGCACGTTGTCATTTCATTACTAAAGGAAGTAAAAGATAGAACATAAAAGTTAAAAGCATCCCATTTAATCCATGGAGAACTGGCAAATCATTTTGATAATAAGATGCAAGCTTTGGAGTTATGTGCAGAAGAAACGGGGTAGGAGTTAAGTCGATATCTCATTCCAACCACCGTATATGTACCTCAAACTTGATGCATTACAGTGAACAGAGTGAGGGTTGTTCGGAATATTCTGAGGCATGGATTGCTAGAAATCCAATATTAGTGGGGATTGATGGGCTTCCCATCATTCCTTCATTTATATTCTAGTCATTTTGATGTGTGGTCCATTACCTTCAGTTTGAAATTGCTGTCACCTCATTCTCAAGGAGGATTAATAATTTATAAATCATTATCATCTGATTAGGTGGTTCATTAAATTATAGCGCCAATAGATGGAACAAATTTTAGATAGACTCAAGATTCAGGTCGTGGTATGTTCTTATATAAAGCACACCCCGGGCCTAGGTGTGCTTCCACCCGATTCAAGTCTGGTTTCCTTACATCACTGGCATATCTCCGTCAGCACAAAATTTCTTCCTCGTTTTTTTCCTCTTGCCAGTCTTTTCTCATTTTATTCATATAAGTGTGAACAGACTGTGTGGAAATAAGCGAGCGGAGTAACGTTCACGAAGAGCTTCCTATACAAAATTCCCCTTCTGTAAGTATCTAGTGGGTCACAATAAAATGGGTCACAATATGACATCAACCCATCAATAAAATCAACGGGTCGCCAAATTAAGACGCTCATAATTTATCACCATTGCAAAGGAGAAGTACGTTCCTTGTTTTATTACGCGATTAATACATACTCCATATCTGCTGAAGCTTGGGGCATCTAAATATTATCAGACGTAACTTGTACAATGCAGCCTGAAGTATCCGTAATGATCTCTGTTAGGACTAGAGAAAAGAACTACTGTAGTAAACCTCTAATATGAATCATGGCAACTCTACGTAAACTTTTCCACAAAAGACATGTTCTTGGATTTTTTATTCATTCAATATAATACAAGTTGTGACTTTATTTAGTTTAAAATGCTGGGGAAAGCTATTCGGGTGAAAGTGAGTATGACTGAATGAACCCAAGGCGATATCTCTTCACTTATGTTCTCGTGTCTGAAGGCGGAACACAAGCTATCATTTTAATTTGTTTTTCACTTCTGGAAGCCAGTGATTACCAAATTATTTGTAAGAATCATTTAACAAATAAGAAAAATCACGCTGCCTACAACAGGCATTAGTAATGGTGTGGCTAAAAGACCACAAACATAACGTAGTCCAAAGGATCTGATCAAGTCCAATTTCGTAGTGGTGAGAGTTACGTTGCCGATCTCAGTTTGGCTACTAGCGCAATTATCAGTAGTGTAAGTCTATAGCACATACATACAAGGAGAGATGTTCAAGAGAAGAGTACTGAGGCACTTCAGTCCAAAAGTTGTGGGTCCGAATCTAACCCTTGCCGGTCGACTTCCTCAATTGACCATTCAGATGGCCTCCACTTGGACTTCCTGACAGAATCGATGAAAACCGTGTTCTTTTCAGTGGTTGAATCTGGTAGTCGAACTCCTCGTCCATCAGGCCATGAACAGAACACAGCTTTGTACAATTTGCACTCGGGCAAATATTACAGGAACGATCAAAGGGCGACGGAGATCCAGTTTGATCGGGGTGGTCATTTTCAGAGAGAATTTCCTACTGTGTAGCAGAGAATACGAATAGGAATGAGAATCACACAGAACCAAAACTGGATCAGCGCACAAACACTTCAAGGTCCACAGCTAGCTGATCGCACAAGTGGAGAAATTAATCCACCTGGACTGCAACAATTACACGAACTGCAAATTTAAAAAAATCACAACAAATCAGGTGTATATTGATAAAACTGAAAGCTCTAGCTTTCTTTATCGATCGAACTGTGGTAGAGAAAATTATTTCTTTCAGGTTTCTGTCCTACAAACGATTGAATCGTAAATCAACTTGGCTGCGGATTCAAGAATGCGTTCAACAAAATATTCGGTTGACCACTTGTTCGAAGAATGAACTTAAATCTTGTTTTGTACACCGCATCCCCATGTCCATCCCGACAAACGTTTTCATCTGTCCATCTGTCCGTCGATCGATTTGCATTCCAAAATTCGCAACTACCGTCTTCGTATCTTCGTATCCAGGGGGCCGATTCCAATTTTGAATACGGAATTTCATTGAAAGTACCAAAACAATATTTCTCGATTTCACATCTGATGGCCTGACGAAACGATCTTACGGTCTCAATTTCTAGTTTTTCTGCCTCGAAAGCTGATCACCACCACCGAAATTCCTATAACGATACGGTATTTGTTAAGCTGTTTCCCAGGCGAACTGCCTCAGCAGTAATCAATGAGAAGAAATGCTAACTGCACCTCAGAAAAAGATCAGAGTTGATTGATACCAAAAAAATTTCCGTAACATTACCGTGAAGAAAAATAATTAAATCAGCCTTAAGGTAACGCATCCGGGCTAAGAACAACAGACAGGAATAAACGTTACTTAATCAATTATGGGTGGAAATGCGGGAGCTAGCAAAACCACAACGTAAACGGTTTGAAATAAACAAATTCGATTTGGAATTGATCAAAGTGATTAATTTGGATTCTTCAAGACTATTTGTACAGAATGCTACTCGCAAAGGGCGCTCGGATCGTGACAATATGTTTATTTTGTATTCGAGCCCGAAGGTCGTTACTTAGCACAAAACCGCAACTTGTGTGCATTCCTGTCCGAATGCGATTAATCAATACGTTCTCTTCAAGAGGACTAGGAGATGTCACAACACTACTGAAGTATCTCCACTCAGCTTTCACCACTAAGTCGTTCAAACTGTGCACCAAATGCTACAAGTTATATCGGAACATAAATCCGATCGATATTACCTGGAACTATCGCATTTAGCCATTCAATCGCTTAAGCCACACCCGTTGCCATACAAACGTCGAGAATGGCAAACACTAACCGAGAGAATAATTGATTGCATGTCATTACCAGTTGTTCAATACGTATCGTGTTTGTAATCGTTCCCTCGTTGAATTTCCTCTTTCCCTATTGGCTTCCGGTCCTAACAAACTTTTGGATTTATTATTGTATTCATATATATATATATATATGTATATATATATATATATATATATATATATATGCATGCGTGATTTTCGCACTACACTGAACGGTTTATTCATGAATTTACCAAAGTAGAGAATTCAAATTTCTCGTTATAGCATCGTGTAAACTTTGGGATGTCACTGTTGTATCAGCAGTAAGTGGTAAGTCACATTTGGCAGGAAATTCATCTTTTGATCACCATGGAATTGATTACCAATGAGGCGAAAAATTGAAGGAGGTATGATCACGTCAACCAGCTCGAATGAGGATGCCGAACAAGTAACTATAATAATGCGTCGAATACGTAGATTAGTAATATGTACATAATTCAGAGCTGATGAAATCAGTTCATCAGTCCCTACGGCTTCAACACTTTTGGTGGATAGTAGTAGATTACTGGATTTTACGTAGTCCGGAAAATGTTTCCTCGTTTGTCTGATAAACACCGCTTACCAATTCTGCTTCAGGCCAGTTTACCCATAGCCGGATTTCCCATAGATACACTCATTTGGAAAGGCACAACGTGGACAGTCTAATGAAGTGCGAATACCTAGTCATCAAAGTCTTTATCACGAATTTTATGCCGATTTTATTGTCAGACATGCTCGGTTGAGCTGCAAAATATCCCCCTCCAGGGACGCGTGCACACACACACACACACACACACACACATACAGACAAGCAGAAAAGCCAGCCACTCGGGATGGACAGCTAACGCCAGCAGCAAGATCAAGAAATGAAAAATTTCCCCAACTTTCTTTTATTGCTCAGACAACAACATATGGCTTAGAAATCCTTCCGGGAAATCTGAATCCATCCGCGACTGGGAGGCCAATCCAGACGTTGGATTAATTAGCAGACTTCTTGGAATTAGTTAGTTGTACACGGCAAAGGTTTTCTTAATAAGCACATTCAGTATCTGAACTGTATTTGGGCTGTTGATCGAGATAAAAACCCAACAGAATGAATCAAAAGCCAGATTAAATATCAGCAAACTAGATTTTAACTTCGCGTTAGCAAACATCAGCAGGGCAGGTCCCTTGAACGCCAACTGGGATGCGATTGTGGACGAATACTCGGGTCTCCACCGGGATCGACTTGTAAAATAGAGCAAGTCTTACATACTTCCAGTTGGGCTACGAACATATCAGTGTCGCGATTACGGTAAGGCTGCTACACCCTGGTCCTGGTGGAATTCACATACAGGAAGAGTATAAAGTTCGGGTAGGTGCATTGATGTAATCGAAGTGGCAAGGATTGCCGGATCAGGTAAATGTGACCATTGAACATGTCACTTTGGAAAACCAGCTCACCTCAACGTGAACCGTACGTCAACTAAGTTGCATTGATTCTACAGCTTTTAGGGATGTCTAACACATTTGGTTCGTCCAGATACCGAACATTTACTTATCTGTTCCTAACTGGAACCAGTGACTTTGCCATTACGTTTTCCTGCACTGATCAACCCGAATCGAGCGACTCAGTTATGAGGCGAGAAATAACAAGTTGAAAAGTGACCTTGTGAACTAATTGATAAGGATCAGCTCGAACTATGGTGAAATGCGTTGGCAAAGAAAGTTTCCATATGCTGATAATCAGTGGCATGTTCGATACTTCAATACTATGTATCCAACGTCAATCAGTCTTTGAATTTTCCATCAATCCGTGGAACAGATGACCTCGATTATGACCAACTGGTAGTAGTTCGTCGCTACGTTTGGTGCTTTGCCCTATGGGCGTAACCGATAAATTTGTTAGGATTCAAAAATAGTGAGGCTTCTAGTATTGGGCAGTTGCCATGACAACGAGTTCAGTTAATATTCGCTGTTCGAAAATCCTGACACTATGTATTCGTGACCGGTCTTAGAGGCAGCACTTTTCGTGATGGTCCCGCCCGTGAATCAACTGGATAAGTGAATTGGCAAATTATTTGCATAAAATTCGCAAAGCTTTGAAATTCAAAATGATAGGTTAAGTAGACTTAATTGAAATGCTTACCCTACGTCGTACGCCTTATTTCCCAATCACATACGCATAGACTACCGTTCAGTTTGGTATCACGCAGTTTGCTGACCTTCACCCAGAGGTCAAGAATAAATCGAGCTAATTTCAGATGATTATCTACAGCCCGAATAGTGGCAATGACCTTTCGACTTTCTGCATCGAAGTGATACCCGCCCGTGCACTTAAAAAACAGTAGGTAGTAAGCAAATTTGACAGTAAAAACAACAAACGGCCTGCCTATTTCTTGGTCAGTGTAGAGACTCACCATACCATGGCCACGTTGAATGTTGTGCTATTCATTCTGTTGATTTCTGGTCCGTTGTCCATCGGGCACATCGTTTCGGGTTCAATTCCTATAATACTCGCAACGATTATGACAATAATAATAATGATAATAATAATGGTAACAACAATAATAATAATATTATTAATAGTGCTGGTGGTGGTGGTGCTGGTGTTGCTGATGGTGATGATGCTCCCCGTGACGGTGTTGGCCGTGGTGGTGGTGGTGGTGCTGCCAGTGGTGGCGGTGGTGGTGTCGGTGGTGGTGTCAGTGGTGGTGGTGGTGGTGGTGGTGGTGTCAGTGGTGGTGGTTGTGGTGGTGGTGGTGGTGGTGGTGGTGGTGGTGACAATGTAAAGGAGGTGGTGATGGCGGTGGTGATGGTGGTGATGATGGTGGTGTCGGTGGTGGTGGTGGTGGTGGTGGTGGTGGTGGCGGTGGCGAAGGTGATGGTGGTGGTGGTGGTGGTGGTGGTGATGGTGGTGGTGGTGGTGGTGGTGGTGGTGTCAGTGGTGGTGGTTGTGCTGGCGCTGGTGCCGATCGTGTTGGTGCTAGTGCTAACGTATTCAGAGGTCGAAACTACACTGTCCAAAGCAAATGAGCTCGTCCGTTCTCATAGTGCATCTAGCATTCGGAATAAGGACTGATAAAAAATTACTAGTTTGATTTTAAATAGTATCGTGTGTAGTTCAATAAATAATGTCGGAAACCTAGATTGTTTGAAAACTAAAATGATAAAGAATAAATAAATCCTATCCAATTCGTGGATCTAATTTCCCACTGACTACTGGTCAGCCAAGCGTTCACTTAAAAAAGAGTACGGATCATCTACTTTTGTTCCTGGAGGAACCAAAAAAACTACTCGTAATAATTATTGTAGTGAGAAAAGTTTGCAGTATAGTGGCCCCTCTAATCGTTAACTGGAGGCAATGGGGTAGAATTCCGTGATTAGGTGGCATCGAAATGTGGTTTTAGAAACTGGGCAAATATTGAGTGGATCCTAGTTTGAAAAGGGATTTCTCTCGGTGGGATTGGAACTCACGCAAAGACTCCACTCAAAGTTTGTAATTCCTTTCATAACTATTCATATCTTTCAGTTTCAACAGCTTGAAGCTGCTCAATTCCTCAATGGATCGGACAATTTGTGTCAATCGTAGCTGAGGTTGCTTGTTTTCATAAGGTTCTGATTCTCAAGCTCGGCGATCAGAAAACCCATGATTAATTCCTATTGAAATTTTGCTACCGTAGGTCCTGGTGCATGTCACCAGTCTGTCAAATCCCGTCAGGAAACTAATGAAATGTTCATATATTCTTCAGTGTAGCCTCGTCTTTCAGCTATTCGACATTTAGGTGTGAGCGGAATTCATAAATTTGTTGAACTTCAGACGAGATCAACGGCTGTTCATACGTGGATCTATTCTAAGGACCGCATCAAGAAAACTTTCAGTTGTCCATGTCAACGGTAATGGTTAGTAAAAACCATTTCGGGGAAAATCTCATACCGGAGAAACAGTTGTTCAAAATATCCTATACTAGGGCCCTAAACTTACGGAAAATATCGATCCATCTGGTGAATCCTAACGGGGAATAAAAGTACTACAAAAACACAACTTAGTCATTTCACTTTCAAATCAACGTCACATTCCAATATACCGGTGATCGAATTTCAAACGAACGTTATTTCACAGGCCAAATTTAACATTCACGTCTAAATTTCATCCTCCCGTCCGTGAATGAACCTATACTGTCGGGCTGGATGGTGTTCACTATTCGACGGGAAACAGTATACGGAATCAGGTCGTGGTTAGACTGACGTGTCAAGACGAATCCGTAGCCGTTCGATCTGTCCCATCCATTTTAGCTTTCCAGACTGTCCCAAATGAGACCTGAATCAGAAAATTTGTGCACGTTCACGTTTTTTGTCATTTGAGATTTGATCGAAAAAAAAGCAGATGATAAGTCAAACTGGGAGATAGTGATTCACGTTGTGGACAACGTGTCAGATTTGAATGACTTAAGAAGTGAATAGAACAAATTGATGCATTTTGTTAGATTTGGCTTGGATATAATCATTCATCAAAACCTCGATGTGGTCGTTGAAATTAAATAAGAAATCGACTTTTCCCTCGTCGAACGAATCCAAAATGGGATTCGCAGTGCCATACTCACCGTGTTTCTGTTCGTGTGTCTGTGTGCGTGTGTGTGTGTGTGTGTATGACTATACTAGGGTCAATAACAGACGAACCCTGACTACGTTTTCACCGCGCGGTTTAGCCAACAGCGCTACTTTGATGGACACAAAATTCCGTATGGAAATGTGTCTTGTCCAATATATGACTGAATTTCTTATATTCTAGTTACGTGAACCTGAGGATTTCTGATAATTTCTATTCAGTCATTGATTAATTGGGGCGAATGTCTTTATGCTGGCTGTTTTATAATCTGATTTATTTCACTGACATTAACTCTACCATATTTGTCCATGAACTGGATTCTAGTTCAAGCGGTCTCGCATTTCCGTCACCGGCTCGTAATGTCACCTTACACAAGTAGTATTGCGCAGTAATGGGAGGCCAAAATATTCTCAACCGTTTTTGGGTTTATGGTCGCTTCCTAAAATATCAAAAGATATGCGGCGGCAGGATATATATATATGTATATATATATATGCATATTTGTTCCCGCATCCAGATACTACTCACTATTTCTATATATACGTATGTATATTCTGGGGCATTCTGTCCTCGTTCCTAAGGTTGGCTCAGCCCAACTGACAAAGAATTGTCAACGAATCACAGTTCTGGTTCTTCTGTGGACTATTCGACGAAGAGCTTTCATGCACACTCTTGATGTTACAGATTCGATTCTGGTGAGAAATATCAATCAGTTCGGAGTGTACATGTATAAGGATGTTTGGACGCGAGAGTACCGGGTACGCATACCTGGCGAGCGACAATAACCGCGAAGCCGGCCGTGTGCTCCGGGGTAAATTTTATTCACGCATCCAGATACTACTCACTACTTATAAATATATATCCAAATTGTTAATAATATCTGGATGGGTGAACGAAATTCCCCCGGAGGTACTAGACCGGTTATTGCGGCTCGTCAAGAGAACGACATCATTCTTTCCCTCGTACATCTTCTGGAGGTTCTAGTTGGCGCTGGAGGAGTTTGAACAACAAGACACAATCAAACTGACCTGTTTTTAGACAGTGCAGTAGACCCTACTAATTAGTAGCCGCAAAACGCGTGGTATTTCGACTAGACTGATATGCAAAAGAAATCAGAATACACACCAGACGGTTGTTCTCGACAATAACTCACTTCACTTTTTAGTAGTCGTTCACACAACACCATAGACACAATACGACCCATATACTTTACAAAAAGACAACCACATGTACACAGAGGAAAGTGTCAACAAACTCCAATTACCGGTTTATTTCAGTGGATCAAACGCTGAAAGGTTTTCTAATGAGCGAACCGCATGACTCACCGAGACTGCAAATTAGACCTATTAGCCACTATGATATTCATTCCATACATCGGTGATGACGTTTATCGTGTTCGGCTAATTTCTTACTGATTAGAGGATCGAAACAGATAACGGTCGAAGATGGCTACACACAGATATATCACATGCAGTGACAAAGATGCAAATTTGCCAAGCCACCAGAAACCTCTCCCTCCCTCTCTCTCTGTCGCTGTCTCTTGGACCGGAAGATTTTTCAAGTAAGTTATCCATTCAATAACAATAGTGAGGACAAGATCTAACACTAAATTCCCGTCTCATTCAGCAATTCCTGAAGCATCTCTCTAGCTGGAAGATTAAACGCATTTTGCGAGTAAAATAAACGCGAATCTTGATGGAGCCGGAAATTCGACGATCGAGATCGAATACATGTGCGCTATTTAACGATTTGCTTGTCAAATGAGTTCGCAATAAAAGACAGTGTACATTGTAAATCAAATGCTCATTGAATAAAAGCAGCTTCGACTGCGATGCTGAGTGAAACCGGGAATATTTTGTCCTGTCGATAACGTTTTCCGTATTATCAAGCCATTCCGAATCTAGATAGCTTCGCTTTTGCTAACCTTACGAATTAGACACATCAAGAATCAGTAACAGGTGGACAACTTACATTGGAGACCCTGTATATAGGGGTTGATGATAAATTCACTCAATATCAGGTTCGGGTTTATTCAGTTCATTCTCAATTATCCAAGTATTTTTAGGTCAACTTATTCACACGTCAACATCCAGCAGCCGTATTTCAGTGTCTCAATTCTTATTCTCATTAATCCTGGTTGGATTATGGCAGTTCTCACTCGTGCTGGCCACGTTTTTTTGTGTCAATGCGAGAACGATATACCGATCTTTTTTTCTCAAATTGGTTCCAACATGCGTTTTTTAATTAAATCAGTGACAACACCCATGTTTCTGCGCGCATTTTGGTTGGCTGCGCTACAGTTCTGTGTTGCCATCCTGTAGCAGTTTTCCTAGGAAAATTTACCCCTATTAGGATCTTTGTTAGCCGTCACAATCATTCGCAATTACTGTATTTTAAAAAATTCACTTGTCACTCATTCCCGACCAGGATCGGGCATTGCTGCGCTTTAACGTTCCTCTGTTTCACCCAGAAGCATTCGTGCTGGTTGGCAAGTAGCTCTTAAATGCACCCTTCCAGTCAATATATCCAATCACGAACTGTTGAGTGCTAACATCCTTTTACTGTTTACGAAATATATCCGACCTATCCGCCGTTAATTCAGTCACCGATTGACACTTAAAAAATGAGCCAATCGTGTGCAAGAATCCGTCCTGAACTCGGATGTTACTGATTCACCGGTGTTAATCGATGACTTAAAACTGTACTCTCTGGACATAATTACCAACAAGACGAAAATTTGAAGTCGTGTAGCACCATACGTTAACTCTTTCTGGTCTGGCAAATCGGAGATTATTTATACCTACTCACTAAGGAGAACTGACCGCCTAACAAATCAGTACCACCTCAGGTTTTCTGGCCCTAACGGTACGATCTTAACGAACTTATACACATCGCAATTTAGCTAACGACACAATACCAATATAGTTAGAATTTTTCTTAATATTTATTGTTTTACCGCTTGCGGACAGCCTGTATATTATTGTAGATGATTTTAATTATGTCTCAACCCTAACACTGACTGCGTTTGATCAATTTGACCTTGGCATTCCTGCCACCGGAGTAAATTACAATTTAGTCAGAGCGGTTACCAACTACCTCGATTTTTGTCTCCTAAACATTTTGCGTCTATTTCAACTAATGACCATTGTTCACCACTACTAAGGCCCATGATATATTCACCATCTGTCTTCTTTTCCTTCAAGCAGACAAATCAAATCCAAATTCGTTTCCGTCATTTCTTACGTGACAGCACCCATCTTCTTCAAACATATTTCCCAAGGATCTACTTGTCTCTCTTTTGAACGGCTGCCCAATGACAACGTCACACTTGCTGCAGAAAAACACTCTAAGTAATGATTTGATGCTTGCTGTCTCATCGAAATCCTATTGGTCTTAAATGCCTGCCTGAATCTATTGTCATTTACTGGAGTTCGTAATGAAACCAAAGGAGCGTTACATTTCCAACCCAATGAAGGCTGAAAACACACGTATCAAAACTACGTCCGCCGGCCACCTCTTAAGTGGTAATAACAGCATATCCTCAAAGCAAGACATTCGACTGTCGTGTGGGATAAAAACGAGACAAGTGAAATGTTCTGCGGATGTTGACAGCATTACAACGTCTTTCATCCATCCATCAAATTGTATCCCGGGCACATGTATATAGGATAAGACACAGTGCTGTGACTGACTAATACAATCACTCGGCTAATTGACATTTCGTTATGTTCGTCCTCTATCCCTGATTACTGAGGACCCGTCACTATTGTTCCTATCCCAGAATACAGTAGTTCGAATATCTTAGCTAAACGCTTTCATTCTACTGTCTCGACGTCTTCCGGTCTTATTGTGACACAGCATGCTATGCTTAGGTGCCTACATTCCTTTATGAACTTTTTTAATTCGCTTACAAATCTAACAGGTCCATCTTGTATACTGTCGCTTCTCATGTTCATCATACCTGTAAGTGCTTAAGTGGACACATGAAATACGTACCTAGCGCCTTCTTAGACTATTCGTCTCTATTCACTTTTGTTCCTTGGTTTCTCCAACATCACGCGATTGGAACTGTATAAGCGAGGTTGTTTGATCTGAACAAGTCAGTCTCTCTCCTCACTCATCCCACATTGGCACTAACCCGTCGAAAGTCCGAGAAGATGGTTGGCCGACAAAGTTAATCCCTATTGATTTCCCCGTTCTCAACGAACGTTTGGACTGACTGTTATTGATCGACATCGATTCTTGGTTGTTTCCGACACAATACAGACGTACTCTTGCCGAACGTGTGTCCGAGAACGATGAAGTTGACCTCGGTTAGTTTTTCGCGAGTCATAACTGGCCTCTAACATTGTAATGCGGGACCGTGATTAACATGGCTGTCTAATTACTTTACCAACCGACTACAGTGCACACTAATGGTCGGTAAAACTTCAAAACCGTTGATTAACAACTGAGGAGTGCTTCAATGTGCTGCTCTTTCACCGTCACTTTTATCTGTTTACATTAGTGACTTATCAACTAGCTCCCCTGTCATCTGCCTAAGCACGCTGATCAAGTTGCCCCCTCTTGAACCGTTTCTGGCAACTTTTTCTGCTATCTGCCATTTCCGGCACAAGATGGTTTAAATCTCAACAGATGTAACTGTTTCGAATGTCTATTCTCCTTCTCTCTCTCTCTCTCTCTCTCTCTCGGTCAGCGCACCAATGCGAACCGTCTTTTATCAACTCAGAAATACTTACCGGGGTTGATTTTGTGAAATATCCAGGGGTTATTATTGGTATAGCTTCTTATATTTTCACTTGTGTAAAGAATCTCCGGCGGTTGTCGTTTCAAATCGGGAAGCTTCGATACCACAAGATGAAACAAAGCACCATCTCCCGGTTTGTATACCAGCGTGTTTTTTCAATCCTTCTTTATTGTTTTTCTGTTGTTTTTTCCAAGTTTATCTAAAAAAGACTTTAAAATTGTTCGCCCGGGGCTATCAATTATTAGCCATACTCTCTAGAAGCAACGTCCACAGGACCTGCTTTGTTCCGTGTTTAGCACGCATCATGACACACCGGGAACGCGTTCCAGCCGAGTTGCTGGGAAACCTATTTTCAATGCCAAAATAATTCAGTTGACCAGGTTTTCTTACATTTTTAAAGGTTTTTTCGTGATATTTGACGTTTATGTACGAAAAAGTCTATAAAATACTGTACAGCACATTAAACACAATAAGTGTCCTTCAAAACTTGCGCATCTATTTTTATTTTATTATTCAGACTGATTTGTACCCGTATCGTTGTCATCTAACCCTTTCAGTCGAAGATCATGTCATTTCAGTACACGTATGTGTAACAACTGCTTTACCGGTTAGACTGACGAACTATGATTAAATATTTATGATCGTCGTCACGGTAACTCCTGGCGCTTTCAAGGATGGCTGCGTGATCGAATTCCAAAATAAACCTTCGCATGCACAAGAATTGTGAATCAAATCTTCAAAAGCAAATTTTATTACCCAACCACGTACATACCTAGACATACGGATAAACAGACACCCGCACACACACACACACACACACAACACGGTTTACTTAAGTCAACAAAATATTTTTTCCAACGCTTCTTCCAGTCCTGCATCATTCTGTACGCACTTTTTCTACCCTACTTCTGAATCCCAGATCAAAAACACGACAGCCCTCCAGGGTAGGAATAGGTGCGTGAGACATCTCCGGAATTATTTTACTGTTTTCCGTTGCAATAGTTTTGCTGAAAAATAAGTAGGACGATGAAAAACTAAAGCTGTCGAAGAAGAACTACTAGGCACAATGAAACACAAACGGACTCGTAACAAACCTCTGCTCCTCCCCAAATCGGTTCTTTCTGGACGAATCAATCTCAATCCCCATATGGTAGAGTGATTTACGAATGTACGTGTTATTCACATTCAGTCATCTGATCTAATCGTAGTTTACTCTGATCGATATAACATGAGAGAATAAGACTTTAGGAAAAGGGCATTTGAGAAAATACACGTTCTGTCAATATTCCAGGTTCGTTCTGTGACCGTCCTCGCAAATGAGAACCCTTACTGTTTTCAAAAGCGGCGAGCCTTTTTTCTTTTATCTTTTACTTCCTTTATTAATGGAATCACAAAGCACATCATTCTTCAGGAAAGGGACCGCGGCCAACACAGGGTTGCCAGGTAAGGAAGTTGACCGTTGATGAGAGGATTCGAACCCGCGACCTTCACGTCCAAAAGCGGCCGCCTTACCCGCTTGGCAAGCGCCGGCCATCCCCGATGAAAAATGTAGCCACGACTATGGTAGAGATGGATTTTTGCATCCAATTCGTGCGATGCAATGTGCAGTTGTGGCAAACGGCTTTAAACAATTAGAAGATCCGGCAAGTAAGCGAAGACACAACAAGGATTCAGAGACTTGCATGTCATTTATCGGGTTGGCTGACTTGTGACTGAATCATCAGGTTGTCATTTATTTCTTAGGTGCCAAGTGGTGATTTAATTTATGAAATTCCCTATTACCTTCGCCAAGGTGCAATAGCCAATCGGATAGTATTATCCGGACAAGGAAGCTAATCACAAACCTTGAATTTGGAGATTGAAAACAACCGAAAGTCTTAAGATGCAGGACACAAATTCATAATTCATGACCGTGAAACGCTCTCATTTATATCACAACACATATGATTTCACTATTGCGTGCTCCCAGTGCCCTCTCTGCTTGAGCGTGAATTCGAGCGAGCCAAAGGTTACGGCTATTCCAGTTAGTCAGCATTCCCGCGGAGTCACAGATGTTTGTGCTCTCAGATCCGCAACTACTGAGATATTCAACCAAAATCAAGAGCACAAACCTTTCATGTGAATGTGACGTGATAAAAAGACAACATATCGGAACGTCACTTTGGTCGTTTACTACTCAAATGTCCACCTCTTTGTGCAAAGTAACCATGATCAAAATTTACCCAGTCAATCTATTCGTCATCAAACAATATGAGTTTGTACTGGCGGTGCTTTGCAGAAATGTTTAATCAACGTCAGCAATAACCTTATTGTTGTTTATTATAACACGAGCACTTGAAGACTAATCTAACGGCGTCGGTTAGAATGTAAAATGTAAGGGGGAAAAATCACACACCAACGATAACAAATGAACCAGTACACGTTGGCAGAACCGGAAGTATAACATATTCTTCGCAAAACGTTTCATCCAACTACCGTAATTCCAGTCAAAAAGTTGCAATTCAGTCCAAGGCATTTAAAGACTGATATTTGTTAATCATTCGACATCTTGTCATGGTTTGACTGCTTGCGTGTCTTCCTGACGGAACGAGATATGCATTTGCTTGCTCGTGATCCCATCAATGCGAAAACCACCTGTCATGCACAGCTGATAATTGTCAGCTTCCTCTCTGTCCACAACTCTCAGGCAGTTTTCTTCACAACGAAGAGGCCAGAATCTGATAGAACACCGGTGACAGACCAAGAACCCGTGCTTCTAGCAACGATCGCCACGTTGGCATCCGGACAAAGTGAACCTCAGAAACGGAATATTTTCTCCATTTCACGTGTTTTTGTCTCTTATATCCTTAATTCTCTCCATTAATAAAACAACATTAAGTAACACTTTTCAGTGAGGAGAGGGTGGCCAACGAGAGGCTAGTTAGCCAGGAAGTTGACCGGCCGTGGGTGGATTCGAACCTGGGACCTACAAGTCCAAATGCCACTGCCTTACCCGTTTGATCACCGCCCATCAGATGAGTGTGGATCCATCCTTGGCAATCGCCAGTTTCCAGGGTTCTGATTGACTGGTTATGTACACGGTGTACATCAGAGCTGCACCGGATTGTATCACATGGCTTGCACGTGGTCGTGGCACAGGTGAACGCTTTAAGGAACAATTTATTTGTTCCACTACCACAGTGGGACTTTCATTGACCTGCAATTGAGCCAATACAAATAGATGTCAGTGCTTCATCAGAAATGGAACTGATTGGTGATAAATATTTTCCGTAAAGGCATAAGGCCCCTGGATTAGCTGGATTGTCTGCGTCGTTCTTCAAGTGCAAACGTCGGAGCTGACAAAACTTCCGGAGTAGAACTAGGCAGGGAGAGAGGTCACTAAAAACAGGTCTGAACTGATGATTGCACCACCTTACCGGAAAGGTGCTAAGTTCTTATGTGCAGATTAGTTTTGTAAGCGACACATCCAAACTGCTCGCAGAAACTATTCTCCGCGGATTGCGGAGTGCCCGCGAAGTGCATTCGTGGGAATCAAATCAGCATGTCACCATGTCGGGGTTGTATTGTCTAAACTAGCATTGTGCGATAAATCTTAGAACATTGGCAAATTTTTCGTAGGCCCAAGATATCTGCCTTTTCTCGGAAAGCTTAGTTCGACCCGACCGATCGTGCTTGTAATTTGCTGTGCCTCTCATGAAAACGTGTGGCAGAATGAAGTATTTCACCTTTCCAATCTATATATACGAACAACCGTAGCCTAGTTCAAGTTTACGGTGATATTTTACCCGAGTGGTATTTTTCAGGGGTCCCCGATTCATCTTTCCTGTTCATCTCTATAGTGGAGATGACAACGGAGATAGCCCTATCCCCATATGATCATAATGACACTGATATTCGCTCGGACAACGAGCCATCTGACTTCGAATTTGCGTATTACATTGTGTTACAAAGTACTGATTCACGATCGTCTAAATGACAGTGTAGATATGTTTGATATATGTTTTGCGCCCTCGTAGTGAGACATACTGACACAAGATTGGATTGTCTGGAAACCAAACCTGGTCCTTGCGAGGGAGCTACCGGGTGAAGTGGACAGATTCAGTTATTTTAGTATTTGTCATCTCACCTGATGGTCGTATATCGGAAGAAGGCTTGATTGGTAGTTGCCGATTTGTGGCGTCTTTGGCATCGCCGAAACGTCGACTTATCGATCAAAGATCAAGCGGGCATGGAAGCAATGAGGCAAATGCTTTCATACGGCTCAGAAACGTGGCCGTTCAAAGTAAATGATCTGCGAAACTTTCGGTATTTGAGCATCGTTGTCTTTACAGTGTTGGTAGAATATGATGAGGACGTGTTGTCAGTAACTTAGGAGTTAGACATAAAGTACTGCGTCTTAGTGTTCAGTCTTCAGAAGAGGCATTGAATTGGAATAGGTTAGGGTTACTGGGCCATGTTTTTGCATGCTCAAAAAACGCCCGCCTCGTTGTACGCTGTTTATCGAAGCATTCGCTAGTTGGAAGATAGTTGGTTGATGGCCAGTAGACAATATGGCAAAGTGATCTGAAAACTTCGATCAGTGGACTGGCTCGTGTAGGTGCAGTCGGACTGCCGGGTTAGGGTCTATGGGATTCTCACAAACAATATTTCAGACATTCGGTGATATGGTTCAATGTCACAATCGATGATTCGATGTATTCGTTCAACTTTTTACATTTCAATGGAAGTTTCACTAGTTCTGTATGTATTATTCTTCTCTTGAGTAGACGGTGCCGTGGGGCGGGGACAAAAAGCCATGGCACGTTGTTGCTACGTGAATGGCACCAAATATTGAACTAATCTGTCTGGATCTTTGACAATCAACAAATTGTAACTGGCCGTATGGGTTAATGAAATCAGGTTAAATAAAAGCAATTGTTTATCAAACAGTTTTTTGCCCCTCGGTGACAGTAGGATGAATAATTTCACTATGATTTCAATGGGAAGCACCAATTTTTCGGAAAGGGGATAGAGTGTTGGGAAAAATGTGAAATCAAGGTAAACTCATAGAGCAGTGATTGACTCGAGTGGTCAGTCTGTTAGCCGATAGATTTCAATCACCGATAGCATCCATGGGCTAAGACTGGTTCTATGTGAGACAGGACCAAAAGTGCCGAAATTGCACTTTCATGTTCCACTGAAGTCGAATCTTATCCGCGAAACAAAACTGGCCGACGTGCTTGTTTGGACTCAGGTGAATAGCGCCAGGGCAAAGCTTCTGACAGGTTGTAAACCACAGGAGCATGCATGTGCCCAAATTCATAGACTGATTGATGGTGGTCCCATTTTCTGTGACTCGTTCAGAAGCAAGCGAGGATGACTTTCGAAATGAGGACAAAAAAGACAATTGGCCCAAGAGACCCGGGAGTAGGAGGCGATTGGCCAATGAACTTTAACCTTTCATCTGTTATCGTTTACTTCCTTTATTAATGAAATAACAATGGAGGTCATTTCTCAGGAAGAAGGCCGCGGCCAGCAGACGGCTGCTCAGTGGGATTGGGCAGATTCGAACCCGCGACCTTCACGTCCAAACGCCACGACCTTATCCTCGTGGTCACCGCCTGAGTTGATCCACATAAATTGTTTGAGTATAATAAATAAATGAACAGTCATGCTGACCGACCGGAGGCTAGCTGATCTTGTTTGCTCAAAGAAACGGGGTAGGCGTGAACTAAAGTCGAGACGATCGACTGAAGTCCCCAGAGTTAGAGAATTCAATCACCAAATTAGAAAACTCTGTTTCATTCTTATTGTTAAAGCCTATCTGCAATACACATTCTTAGTCCGCACAAGAAAAAATCATTGCTTTTGTCTGGGTTGAACGAATATGAGCGGATTATCTCGGCCGCAAAGCTGGGATGTTGCCCCATTGCGCCACAGTTGGCCATAGCAACTGACCCTCAGGATGGATGAAGTTCCCGAAAACAAAATATACCATACATAATACTTATTTCATGCAAAAGTGATCTAATGTGATTTCGCAACGATTTAGCCTCGTAGAGAACCAGCCAGAATAAATCATCTTCAGAACATGATCAGACGGGAGAAAAAACTAAAACAAATTACCGAGGTGAAAACTCTCAAATCTGACAAACGCTCTGGTGTAGTTACAATGATCAAAGATACTCACAGGTCCATAATGAACCAAATACGGACACGCAAGGACAAATTCGACAAAGACATTAATCATCTCAGTGAATGTTCAATCTCTCTTAAGTTACACATTTTGTTCTCCCATGGTTACAGACATCTCAAGCCAATAGGAACCGAAACATCCTAAATGGGAGGGTCATTAAAAATCAGCAAACCGTTTGTTCTGTTTAGATCAATACTAGACCTGCAGAATTTCTCGTATCACAAACCGGCCCGCTGGTTAGTGAACATTTTAGATCTCATTCACAAAGTCCTGACACTTCATTGTAAAAAAAACTCTTTCGAACTTGTAAATGTACCAGGAAATATTCCCCTGACTTCCCACAAGATATTTTCCATCGATGTGGATTCTCTTTTTACCAGTGTGCCTCTTCAAGAAACAATTGATTCCTTATGGGATTTTGTATTTTCATCAAACATACCAATTCTCATTTCTATTGATTATTTGCAGAAACTTTTTAGATTACATCTCCGTGATATTCAGCTTTCATTCGAATTCGTCGCATGCAGACAAATAGACGGTGTGGCAATGGGAAACCCATTAGACCTAAGAATAGCAAATGTGTGTTGACGGTGTTCTCATTTTTACGAATTTCACAACCTTTGAAGATATTTCATTCCACTCAGGACGATCTTTCAATTTCTGATGAAGACGTGGTCAATGGTTGCTTTGAGTTCTTTTTAAACATTGAACTTTTGAGGCCATCGAATTGGACCACAAAAAAGATCCATCCACAAAAAGTCATCGGGAGTGGTCAGCATTTGTATTTCGTAAGTTTTATACCAAGTAAAAACCGACGGGGCCTAGTTAAGATTCATTATTATGGTAACAGGAATATTTGCACATTAGACGTCCTCTCGGGAGAAGGAAGGTTTGCTCGTGCAAAACTCATTCGTACTGGTTACCTAGCAAAATTCATCGACGTCCATCGTCGACAAAGGTCGAACGGTGACCCAAAGCAATGAAGAAAGCCTTATAAATCAGGTTGGCCTTCAAGGGAGACCGTATTCTCAATGATGTGCGTCCAAAAGTCAGTTTAACCCTAAATCGTACATTCCCAGCCGAAGAACTTCACCTGTTGTCAACCACGAGGAGGATCATTCTGAACCAACATGGATCTCTACGGATGTCACATTCTTTCTCACATCTTTTGTACGAGTTCACATCCAGTTGCGATGACATGTACATCGACAGGACGGACAGAAGACTTTTCTAACGGATGTCGGGACATATTTCAAAGTGGTTGGCTCACTCAATGTCACAAAGCGCAGTGGCCCGGAGTCGTCAATCGCGAAGCATTCGATAACAACCAAACACACAATTGGATCGGGTTCACGTTTTAAAGTCCACCTGACACAATACTGACCGGAAGATAGTAGCAACCAGCAAAGTAATGCTGATTCGATGACGCAACCTAGATATTTGTACACAGAAGCGGTTAACACACTCTCTGTTTTGGCCACGGGATGAAATAAATTGTTTGTTGTGCTAACCTCTATTAACCTCTAATCTCGTTCACTACATTTTATAACTGAGTATTACATAATCCTCAGACTGTTTCGCGTAAACCGTTGAAAAGCCTAATACGAATTGTTAATATCCTGCAGTATTCGTCTTCTTTCTGCACTGTTCAATTAAATTGTTCAATTGACATCCGGTTCTTCTGTGTGACAGATATAAACTGTCAGTCAATTCTAACACAAATGAACCCGGTTTACTGAGATTCTCTCATTGTCAATGACACTAACTGATCGACAGTGAATTGTAACAGCTGAACATCTTGACATTTGTCAGTTTTGTTTGGCCTAATACAGTCCACCTGTGCTGACTTTTATCGTGTCCGTTAAATTTTTCACTCAACCAATAAGTGCTTTTATTTGTTTATCGCGCTACACCGCACCATCCGTCTCTGTGGAATGCATGAACCCAGAAAAGAAAGCTCATTTTCCACCGATTTTTATCGCATCAACAAGTAACCTGAATAATTTATTCCTCTTTCACCGACATTTGAATAAAGGGTCAATCGTGGGTCAACAAACCGGATTAATTCAGTTCCAAATTTATCCTGCTAACGTGAAATCTTATCTGATTTTGGGGTGCAAATTTGGTTGTCAAGGTAAACCAAAACGGGAAGCAACAGTCCCAGTAAATTCATCTATTTACACTCAATGCGTACTTTTACACGGATATCTAGGTAAACGGTAACTAGGTTCTAAAAGATGAAAATTTTTACCAAGAATGAGAATCAAAAGGATCTTGGTGGTAATGTATGTTGAAGTATTTTTCGTCTACTTCGTTCCTAACTGAGCAGGTGTGACATGCGACAACTGACTGTAGAGTGAGAAAATGCCCGATGGTATCAAGATACCTTCCACGGAAAGATTGTACAACTGTCACCGACGTTCACATTTTTCACGAGCATTAGGCGTAATACCTGTTCTGTTGAAACAAAGTGAATCTATCCCCTACACGTTGGTCTTGAAGGTTGGTTCCCGATGATCGTTCATTTGACTTTTACTCTGATAGATTTTTTTCATTGCATGATTCACAATTTCAAGCAAACATTTTGTCAGGACCAAATGATGTAAGGAATTTATTGAAAAATCGATGCGCCATGTATTGGTTTTTGAATCGTGAATGATATAATGTTAATAACACAGCGTTGTTGGTAGATGCAATGCTCCAACGTTTCGACTACCGTGGGTAGTCTTTCTCAAAGCAAGTTTTACAACCAAATGAATGTGGGAATGTTCACATGCAATAAATCAGCATTACTTTTCGATTTATTTCTTAGGTCTCATTCCCTGCTGCTCACCTGTAACTGATGTCGATTAAAATGAATAATTTATTCCGGCCCGATCCATACATTTGTCGTAATCTCCAAGTAAACACTTATTATTCATCGTGTTTTATTCTAGTCGTTCAGTGACCACCAATGGAACTTATACTATAGAGCTTCCGGGGACGATGGAATGGGGAGGTGCGATTTCCCGGCCCGTTCCTCATCTGTCATTGGAATTCTGAAGGTCAGTTCATTAGGAATTCTGTTCGTGTCCGCCGCTGCTAATATGGTGTGACGCCTACTACATGTGACACCGTATTGTCTAATTTTCATGAGAAATATCCCCACGACGTTAGGATTTGTCCAGCCAAGATTGCGGCTGTCTAATTCCTTTATTTTCATATACTTTTAAGTTTAAAGCATAATACACCAACCCAAAGAGGCCGCGTTGTTCAGATCACACGAAACAAGATTCGGTCAAACGCGCGAACCGTGTTGGTGCTGGCTAAATTAGCAATTTGTTAAGCTGTTGCTCTCCAGAATGTTTTCACCAGTTTTCACACGTTTCACAGCACACGGAATACACACATTTTTCATCGATTACGTTAAACTGAATAATAAAGACTACAAATTCACAAAGCAATACCGTGAGTGTCTGCCGCACAACGATAAATTAGTCGCGGTAAGAAATCTTGGGAAAACCAAGACGATTTCTAAAGACGATATCGGTAACCCCACGTCAATTTTCCGTCAATATGATCGAATAAAACGTGATTCTGAATTCTGTCCCTTCGTAACTGTGCGCATTCAAACTGATGTTCTCAGTTTACTGCACTTTAAGAGGGAATTTAGAAAATCACCAAACCCGTGTACACTGTTCAACTAAATTCGAACAAAACACCACCCGATTAACCGTTCACGTGGTATTCATCACAATGCAGTCATGTATTCATTTTTAGATTGGCTGTCTGATGACAAATCGAATACAATTAATGCTACTTGATTAGGTTAGTCATTACGATTTGTACTTGATATAGAAACCAGCCAATCGAAAATTACATGGCAAGAACAATACAGTCGCCTAACCAGAACGTACTTGATTAGACTTAGAAGCAAATATTTCCTTCTTGTAAGTTTCATTCACGAGGTACTAGTTATCACCGGTTTATCAATACTTGAACTGTATTTTTTGTTAGTCCTGTTCCTTTGCGGATTAGACCGTCTGGTCAAAACCCCGGAGCAAGGTTCCTCTAAGTCAGCCGTTTACTTCGGTTCGGGCCCGTATACGACCTACGGATCTCCATGGATAGCCGGTGTTGTAGCCATGGGAATAGAAGAACTAGCCTGTGTTGTGAACTCCATACATTGTTAACTTTCCTTTCTTTATCATCGCTAAGTGTTTCCATCCTTCGCCGTGATTCCGATGGCATACTATCTGTATTCAGATATATGTACATATATATATTGTTAGTCCGAGAACTCCAAGATGTAGCGACATTCTAAGCTGGATTATTTAGACCTGACCAAAGAGCAACCGTAGAGGGTAACTTTGATTTGCTAAATGTTTGTGTTTGCTTTTTTTCTTCCAGCTTTCACATCTCGTTTGTTACTTTTGATTTTAACTGAACACGTACTGATTGGCCGGCTGTGATCATTCACGCAAAATCGTGAAATATCTATTGGCCCCCTGGGGATCCGAATTTTCTCACCACCCGTTGTTTGACAGACGCAGTATTCGGAAGTGTTTCGAGAGAGGCAGACACCCATCCCAGACCGTACTAATGCATCTGGGGCCGATAAGAAATCAGCTCCCATGATCCTCTAACGGGAATGACTGGAGATCATCAAACTCAACTAAACCTCACACGTGAATATGGGTACACGAGGATGAATGTGAATTGGGCCTGGGAATCTTAGTAGACTGTAATTTGACTATTGGACTAAATCCTAACTGACCGACGTTGATAACCGTCGATGTTCTTTAACATACTTAACCTATCCATGACAGTGAGACCCAATATATGTTTGCAAACATTTCTAATGACTGTCGCCTAGGAAAGTCATTTAATTCATTAGACAAATTCGCTTATCTTGTCGATGCCCTGGCCTTAATGTGCGCGCGAGACACGAAAGCCGAAAACAGTTTATTTCGACCATACAAACGTTGATCAGATAAGAACATTTGCTGTTGTTTTGGAGGGGAAGCGAGTTTTGTCTTCCGGTTACGTTCATTATCACAAACCTGTGGAATAGACAAACAACGAGCGGAAAAGTTTTGTTCGGATGTGTTTCACTTGTACCAGTGTGCAATGCATTGGGACGGAGACGTGAGTCCCGGATGCGTTATTTTTACCAAAATATATGACCCCACCTAGGTGAAAACAACAATGCGTTCGTATTGTCAGCACAAAGTGGTGATTGATTTGTTTATTTGTATACAATGTCACAAATCAATAGCCAAAACTCCTTCTAGGCATGCCAACTTTTTATCTTTCTATCTTTATCAATATAACAGAAATGTGCATCATTTTCCACACGTCCAATGCACTATTACGAACAGAGAGCTAATTTCGACCGTGTTGACCAAGAGCTTCCAATTACCATTATTCTTCGGGTACAAACATCATTATTTCATTGACCCAACTGACACTTTTACGCTCTGGTCACCCTTGTGACCGAATGGGATGCATGCTGTTCATGGCCTTCCCTCTTTTATCTTTAATTTCCTTTATTAAAGGAATAACAAAGTACATCATTTTTCAGGAAGGAAGCCGCGGACAGCATAGGGCTGCCAAGTGGGGAAGTTGACTGGTGGGAGGGTTCAAACCCGAGACCTTTACGTCCAAACGCTGCAAACTTATCCGCTTGGCTACAGCCCCGAATGAGGAAAATTAAATTCCGAATGACTTAAATTTCATCAGTCACTGGTTCTGGATTGTTCGTCTCCATTCCAAATCGAACTACTTGTTTCTCCTATAAACAAAGCTCTCGTAAAAGTGGCAAAAGTTGACCGATGGTTGTCAGGCTGATTATGGGCGTACCACAAGTGCAGATCTCGTCGTTGTCCGTCACTTCGGTGGTATGTAGCCAAGCCCTCACACATCAGCTAGTTGCTGTGTTAGAACCTGATTTTCGCATCCGCTACCTCGAGCGGCTGCATTCGGACGTCTTGACTCTTGTACACACCCTTCCCCTCTAGCTTAATCAAACAAGTACGATAAAATGACCTCTAGTCCATGAACAGCACTCTCACTTATATATATATATATATATATATATATATATATATATTTCATAACCAAACAATTAATATGGGCCTGTTCTGACTAAAGCGCATTACTCGATTGCAACTCGCGATAGTTTCTCGGGACCACTTTCTCTTCTCTGGTCATCACTTCAAGCAACTGCCCCAAAATCTCCGGACGTGTCACGAAAATCAGATCACTTCTACTTTGTCCCAAAATAAGAACTAATAATCGTTTCCCCACCCTGCCTTTTGGTTTGAAGCCCAACAGGTATTTGGATCATGCGTGCTTCGCCCGATTCTAAATGGAGTTTAAAAATAATCCGTCCTTATTTTTGTTTGATTCACTCTTACGGAAATAAAGCGAGCTACCATTTCTGACATCGTCCTGTAGACTCGCATTACAAGTAATACATATTTGAATCTTCACGGCATGCACCCAGGTAAACGAAACGATTTGGAATTGATGCAAAAAATTTTCTAACCTTAAGACCCAAAAGTAAACGAGCACAGACACTAACTTTGTTTTTCTTGTTGCTTGAGGTATGCAGAAGCATGTCCGCTATACCATGTTGGTATAAGTACGGAAACTATTTGTATCTCCTCATCTAGCCTCTTCAGGGTTCACGTGTCTAGACCATACGATCGATCGGGAGAGCTCGTTGGCCACGTGATCCATCCATTCTTTCCCATAGATCGACCAGGAAAATGTTCATCCAACCACAATCGAACAGATTTTACCAAGTGAAAATATGTAAAGATGCATTTATCATCCTTCATTGATGACAAGTATTGCTAAAGAAATTGTGATACCATCTGCGACTAGGTTGAACTGTTCGCTGTGCCGGAAGCAAAGCATCGTCCAGTAGAGGGTCATACAGTGCACGCCGAATCCCAAGGATTGTTTTTTGTTTAGATTAGTGATGTGTATCCAATACAGTTCGAGAATGGTTTCGTGCAATACAGCTTCGGCTGAAAGGATAATACCTTCCGACAAAATTGGTCGTGTTTTGAATGGTCCAACAAACCGTTGTTGATAGATGTAATAAGCCAACGTTTCGACTACCGTGGGAAGTCTTTCTCAAGGTAAATTTTACAACTAAAACTTGGCGTATTACATCTACCAACAACGCTGTGTTATTAACATTATATTATTCACAATATAAACCAATACATGGCGCATTAATTTTTCGATACACTCCTTACGTCATTTGGTCCAACAAACTATTCGCAAAAGACAGATTTTTCTCCATATTCGTGTTCGCATGCGGCGCTGTGTTGCAATTTAGAAGAATAGACGCTCTGAAGACCTAAAACAAGTCTTGCAAAGGAACTTATGCAAAGTTGCTGTGCCAACTTCTTTGTGAAGATCTCAGGGTCTGCTTGAATGAAATTCTCCAGGACGGCTTCAACTTCAGTCGACACCGATCCGTGGGCCGGCAGTGGTCAAACGGATAAGGTCCTGGCGTTTGGACGCAAACGTCGTGCGTTTGAACCCTCCCACCGCCGGTCAACTTCCCCACTTGGCAGCCCTATGCTGACAGCGGCCTCCTTCCTGAAAAATGATGTACATTTTTTCATTAATAAAGGAAGTATAAGATAAAGGAAGAACGGAACCCACCCTCATGGATTTGATCTTCAGTCTTCCCAGCGTGGGCGATGAGGGTCTATTTTCCTCACTACGTAACCGCATGCACCCATCCCTCGTGGCTTACGCACTGCGACGGGAAGCACCTAACAAGACCAACTCAAACTTAGCATTCCACGCTAGGCCCACAGCGAACAGTGAGAAGAGACAGAGGGCAGATACGCACTGCTTGTACTTCGTTGCCTCGGAGATCTCATCACCTGGATTTTGTGTGGGCTCAACTCATCATATCACGTCGATCCGTGAGCCCGTGAATGTCCGTGATGGCGACAGTTCAGCCTGGCTGGCTTGCCTGACCGAGTGCAAGATGACAGCCCTGTGATCGAGGCTCGGCTAAACCTGAAGTCACTCAGCTCTTTCGGATTCAACTGGCATCGTTGAGCTCGTACGTGATTACTCAACCCTAACTGGTCCGGGGCTTGTCGAGCCTTTGGGCAACAGCAAATAAAGTCAGCGTCCGCGGCTGTTTACATTGGGGTCGGATATTGAGGATTTGCGTTTCGCTCCGGTTACAAGCTGTTTTGGCTATCATGCGATGCGCTGTTTAATCGGTCTTAGTTACCGGTTCGACTCGGTAGTACGGTGCGCATCATGCTAGAAATGTGCGACGGAAACTATT
Organism: Fasciolopsis buskii; assembly: GCA_008360955.1. NCBI lineage: Eukaryota > Metazoa > Platyhelminthes > Trematoda > Plagiorchiida > Fasciolidae > Fasciolopsis > Fasciolopsis buskii. The sequence goes on from LUCM01004228.1 coordinate 28,387, forward strand.
GCGTTGGTTACAGTGGGGATAATATCGCTCGATGTATGGTTCCTGATTTTGCAATTGAAATTTTCTAGACATGAAGCCCAGCGGATAGAGAACAACAACAACGATGTCATTTGTCAACTTGTGAGCGCACAGTTCTCTGAAGTGGTCCAATGTAAACTTAAATGAAATCCGTTCTAATGCCGTCAAACCGATAAGTAAGGCAGTCATGGTAGTCACGAGTGTCACTTAACTGGTGTCACTGAATTGTGTGGATGTGTTTGTGTGTGTGTGTGTGTGTTTGTCTCGTTGTGGGTCCTAGTTTTTGCAGTTTTGCTTCCATTGAACTGAAGCAAAGATTGTGACGTTAAAGAGGAAGCAGCACGGTATGTTTCATTTGTATTTTGACTAGGAAATAAAATGCGTTAACAGTCAGTAGAGAGCTCGATCAGCCTCAGTCCCCTCACACAACTTTAGGTCATGAGAACAACGAGATTCCAAAACAGAGGAATAGTCCCAATGTCACAAATTGTCTTCACTGGGTTTTGATCACGGTGGCCATACAGTAGCCAATCCCTCGTGAAATTTCAGCCTTGAAATATGACATCATTCCCGTGAAAAACAGATCGAGATTGACCATCTAACGTCAATAACCGAATTCGGCATCTTTCACGTATGTTCGAGTTACGAAATTAAGAGTGACTTAAGGAAAGATCGGTCGTTTTTCTTTTACTTTTCGCTTTGATTGCTTTGTAAAACACTTTATTTTTTTCTTAGCGCAGGGCAGAAAGGAAGAGATATTTACGCTGCTTCGTCCCACAGATCATTAACCGATTTTAGCACTCGACACCTATTGCTCGTTTCCACCGATTCTGATGAGAAAAACCAAATCAAGCAGGTAAGAAAATTCGTTCACTAACCAAAATCGAGTAGTTTGTTTTTGTCTTCCATGGTCAACATTCATCGATCGATTATTCTACTGGCAACTTTGATCCATTTCAATTCACTGAATTCCTCACACGACATTTTCGGTCAGATTATCGATTGATCTACATCAATCGAGGTGATGCTACCAAAATTGTTGATCATTGACTAGTGTAGTACTTATGACGAGTCAATATTCGCTACCTTTAAACATTTGACCCCGATGGGATTCACACTCGAGCAAAACAGTCAACTAAGTTTTTATATCGTAAGTCTAGCAGTTGAACTTCAAAGCATTAGGTCAACGTCTGCGAGTCCCAATGAGTCCCAAAGATTTGATCCAATTTCATTTTTGGAACCAAAAAATATATTTGACAAAGTGTCAGTTTTTTTACTGCGAAACACGGTAAGATTTGATCAGTAGACCGATTTGAATAATTCGCGTATAGTGCACTTGAACAAATAAAACGCTTCTATTTCCACTCGTGACATGAAATTTTCTCTTTCAACGAACCGTGATAACCGTATTTGTGCTGGTCCTTCGACTTCCAAACTATCGTAGTCGTTGTACTACGTGACTGTAACTGATCTGAAAAGGGGTGACTGTAACCTTCACGTTGTCATTTTAATGCATCGGCCAGAATAATGGTGCATGTTTCGTACTCGTGTAAGGTCAGACGCAAAAAAACTGTTCAGCGAATGAAACTCCGGCAGTCACGAGGAGTTCCGAAATTCCATGGAAGTGAGTCCCAAAATGATTGGAAACAAAATTATAATTATCCCGCTAACTACCAACTTCTTTTATTCACATTAAAAATCCATAAAGTATGAGGTTAAATAGCGGTGTTAAATTCCACATATCGTCCTAATTTCCCCCTCATAGACACCGAGCGATCAAGATTTTGTTTTTAACTTTTCCTACACACCTAATGAAATAATACCCAACAGGGGTTGGTGTTTGTCATGCGGAAGTGGGAACCGTCAAAATATCATGGCGATTGATCACTATTGTGAATCAGCCCCATTTTGCACTCGCGAAATGGTATGACAGTTGTCACTGTTTGGCCCAGGTAGAGTAAATTGGGCTGAACAAAACTAGTACACACCCACATTTCCGCACCTTGCCGTTTCTCGAGGTTACAGGCTTGCCTGGGCGAGATTGGGAGGCCGTAACTGACACGCCCAACTGGCCCTGTTGTGCATACTACAAGTGATCCCTTAGCACTTTCACCCCATTTACTCTCATTTCGTCGCCAACTGGTGGACTTGATTGTTTTGCGTCAGGCCTAGCCTATTTTGATTGCAGTGAGAAATTTGGCAGCGTAAAAATTGAGGCTGCATGACTCAATGCTTACGATAGAGTCATATGGTAAACACCACCCAGTTTAGTGTACTATGTAGGCTCAACAACTTAACGATCGCCATGCTGACGAATGGAACAGGAAACACCTGCGGTAGATAGTTTTGAAGTCAGTTTCCGAGGTCTCTGACGCATCGACGAAACTATCGTTAAAAATGCTCAATGGCAAAGTTGCTCTCATACAAATGAGTAGCCTAGGTGGTTTGGTTTCATTGCAAACGATGGAACAGGTCGTCCCAGCGTTACCCAACCGGATCCAGGAGTTGTGGGCTAGGTCGGTCAGTGATATTTTGCGGTGCTGAAAACACCTTAAGTTTTGTGATCTGTAGGCACTGGTGCCCCTTGAAGCGCGGATTTCCCTAAGTAGGTTTGGCAAGCTGGCGTCGGACAGCCGGCCTCCTCGGAGCACACAAACACCTAACTAGAAACAGAACTCACCGAATAATCGCTCAGATTCCTTACTCTTTAATACGACATGTTCCAGCCCCGGTTGTCAAAACATACACCATCCATTGCTGCCTGAAGCGGGTAAACAATTTACCGGCCGGAATATGCCCGATACGGATAGGGAGAGGCAGTCACTGCACATGAGCCGCGAAGCCAGTCGATCAGTCACCCAACCATTGCGCTACCACTTTGACATTCGAATGTCGTATTAGTCTGGGTGTTTGACTAGTCCAAACTGGAGGACCAAAGAGTTGCGTGGAAATCTATGCCTTGTCGGACATAGGTTCAGATGTAACCGTCGTTCAGAGGAACCTCTTAGAGTTAGAAGGCCTCAGCGTCTCTCCTCTTTGCTGCTTATTTCCACCGTTAACGGCACGACAACATGGGATTCCGGGATTACCGAGTTGACGTTAACTTCGTTGTCAGGGGAGGAATGCGTGAAAGTCTCACGACCCATCCATCCCTGCGTGGCCTCCTCTACAGTGCTTCCTGAGGCTTCAACTGAAGGATGTGAGGGTGAGAATCCTTATAGGCACGGACGTCCCTAAAGCACACTGAGCCTTAGAACAAAATTTCGGTGAACGAAAACAGCCGTGTGCCATTCGGACGCTGTTAGGCTGGACTATACTTGGGCCGATCGATCAAGGTGCGTCCATACATCACACTGAAGTCGGGGTAGATTCATTGACAAAAAAACTCGATTTATTTTACAACGATGAGTTTAACGGCGAAGATTGCTTAAGGACGGTTTATTCAACCAGAGACCGATTGGCTAGGAAAACAATCACGGAAACCATAACCTTGAAAGACGGTCATTACGAAATTGGCTTACCATAGCGAGATGCCTCAATCAGACAGTTGAATAATCGCGCAATCGCGAGGCGAAGGTTGAACGGTCCAGAAAGATTTTCACGAGACCAGGAATTCTTTGGCAGATATTCAAATATAATAAGGGGTACCTTAGTGACGGTAGACCCTAATGAACACCTAAGAAATAACTACGAATCAAGATTGTACCTACTACATCGCGCCGTCACAAACTATAAAAAGCCAGCCAAGTTGCGAATCTTGTTCGACTATCCCGTAAAGTTTCAGTACCACTCTCTGAATGATTCCTTGTTGCAAGGACTAGACACGACGACAAGCCTATTAGGGGGGGGTGCTTTTTCAATTTCGAAAGCATCCTATTGCACTGGCAGCGGACGTCAAAGAAATGTTTATGCAGATTCGAGTGCTAGTGAGGAAAAGAGACGCTTCGAGGTTCCTGTGATGAGAGGGCAGGCAGTTAGATGACAACCCGGTTGAATATCTAATGATATCACATCCATTTGGCACAACCTCACCTGGCGCCGAATCGTAACTGATTGGGGACACTGATGTGAAGAACATGTCATCAGAGAGGTGCGGGATAATTTCTAAGTTGACGGTTGCCTTGTGTCTTTGCCAACTATTCATGACGCGGTGTTTGCAGTTCAAATCAGCGTCTTGTTGGTAAATGCAGGTTTCCGACTGCTTAAGTGAATGTGCATTCATAAGGAAATATTTGAAGTTCTCTCAGTATCTGAAATTGACAATTCCTTATCAGCACCAAAAAGCATCTTGGATTTAGAACCGAACGTCACCGAGGATAACTTCCAATTTATCTTCAATATTCAAGTAAGGCCACGAAGACATCGAGGGATGTTTTCAATGGTTTCTTCATTACGAGATCCACTAGGGTTGATTTTGCCCTTCATTCTGTCCGGTAAAAAGATGTTCCAGCAGTCATGTGGCGAAAAGCTGGATTGGGAGGGGCCCGTTTGAGAATCATTAGTGAGATGTCGAAACCGCAAAATTCCCTCAATGCGTGCGTGCCTTCGGCACCGTAGACGACGGGACCCAGCTTCGTGTATTCTGCGGCGCCTCCGAGGTCGGTTATGGAGCGGCCGTCTACGTTAGAGTGGTAACTAGGAAAAGATAGGTTCAAAACAAAACGACATCTAGAGAGCTAACGGGATGGTCAAGTTTGGGTCATCTGTGAAACCAATTACCGAAGTAATACTAAAGTACAAAAAAATAATTGAGAGTCAGCATCTTTATGAGCACAATGCGTAATAGTTCCTTCTTCGGGGATAGGCGTGTTACGCAGGAAATTCTCCACGGAGAAAAAATGGAAAAAAATCAATAAACCGAATCAATGATTTTACAAGACTGTAAATCTTTTCCCTCAACGAATCGGAATCGTTAACAAATGCTGGGCGTATTAGGTCTCGCCCGTGGTCTCTGAGGCTTCCAGATTTTAATTCATACGGAAAAGCACATGTCAAAAGTTGGCTCCTCGGGGAGTACAGTCAAAGTATCACCACAAAGTGCAAAAAGGAAACCTTCGTTAGTGTTAAAAAACAGTGATCAATAAATTGCCTCGTAAAAATGTGCCGAACGAAAGTGTTTACTGAACCAATCGGAACGAAGGCATCGATGCATTAGATCGAAATAAATCCTAACAAAACATAAAAATACTTTAAAATAGGCAATTTTTTCTAATGGGAAATGACAGACCATTGGAGTTCGAAAATGCTCTGGCGAAAGTTTGGAACCAATTATTAGTAACATTTTTGTAGATCGAGTGATGCGGTACATTTTGAGAAGAATCGAGGTGTTACTGCTCCCATCGACAGAAACACGGTTTACTAACTTGCCCGTAATCTAACAACATAATATTAGCCGTGTTTTTCGGTGAGGTACTGTGGCATTGATAAATTGTAATGAAGCACAGACACGAATCACTAGTACTTCATGAAATAACCTGGACCTCAGACCATGCAGCTCAATTAATTACTAGGCACATATTAACATGTATGAAATGCCAGGAGTATCTGTATGAGTGAACGAAACTTGCCCGGAAGCACACTACCGATTTCGCGGTCATAGACACTCGTCAGATAAGGTAACCGGTACTCCGTTGTCTAAATATCCCTATACTTGTACAATCCAAATCGGAATGTCTCACCAGAAAATATATATATGTATATATATATATATATATATATATATATATATATGGGAATGGTTCAGTTGTATAGAGGTTTTTAATTCACCGTCATACCTTTGCACCAAGATAATACCCGCTTTGACTCCTAATGGGATTGAGATAAGAAATTTGCATAAAAGAAATGGAATAAAACAACCTCAAACGCCAACACGTGAATATGTTCTTGTATACTGCACAGCGTCCCCTTCTAGAACCTGTTAGTGTCCCATGCCAAGCCATGTTAGTTTTCAAGACCCTGCTTTTTTATCTTTCATCTTCTACTCCCTTTATTAATAAAATAACAATGTACATCATTTTTCAGGAAGGAAGCCGCGGACAGCATAGGGCTGCCAAGTGGGGAAGTTGACCGGCAGTGGGAGGATTCAAACTCGCGACCTTTACGTCCAAACGCCACGATCTTATCCGCTTGGCTACCGCCGGCGAAGTTCCAAAATCACTTATGGCTAATCTAGTTCCAAATGGAGCTCATTGCTTGTAGAACTACTAGTCAGAATTACCTGATATATCTTCCCGATTAGAACACTAAATGCCAGGCTACCCAACCTGACTCTCACGGGTGTCATGAAGGTCGGTATACTTCTCGACGGCGTGTACATCCATGATTGGCCTTGAACAACAATAGTTTTGCCTTACGCACAGCGAAGAAGGGTATACGACATTAGGTAATTCACAAACGAAGCTTAGATGGAATTGGCCGCAACCTTTCAACGGTTGCCTTCAGTACTAAAGTATTTTGAGCTGTTGGCTTTGGATTCGATCTTCCGGAATCACCCGATCAACGAGGTTGAATCTTTCGAAATGGGCAGCCAAATGAGTAGTGTTAGCCTCGGAGACATAGTACGATTGCCCGTGGATTGATCGGGTTTCGGTAAACGTGAGGTCTTGTCTAGATGGCAGCTTCTTTTAGGTTTCGGAATGGTTGGTGTCAACAAACGGTTTCCTGGGTAATGAAATTTCCAGCAGTTATCCAAAATTTCATTTAGATTATTAACATGGAAGTGTTAGAATAAATCTACACAATTCCAGATTTGATCGGCAAACGAATTGACGCAACTAATCATGTTCGGAAGCGTGGAAATCAACGAGGACTACATGATTAAGGAACAATATCTTTAATTCATCGAAGAACTGCGATTACGGAGTTCTGAGAATCACCGAATTTTTCATCCCTCATCAGTTAGGAAAATCGCTGTCTCATCCTCCTTCCCCAACTCCCTTCGTATAATGCCCCGCAACAGGAAATGTTCAATCCGATCTTCAATGTCGGATCCAAAAACAAGTTCAGTAGCCATATACTGGACATCACTACGGCGCGAAACTAACTGTAGCACTTTAATTCGAATTAGTAGTCCTAATCGAAGTGGATCGCAATGAGGCGAAAACGTATGACGGCTTTGGTGTCAGACCAAATATTCGAAGGCAGCGAGATGACCCCGTTAACTAAAAGTATTTATAGATATATGTGTATAAATTATCAGTCGTATATGGATGAGTGAACAAAATTTACCCGGCAGCACTACCGATTTCGCGGTTATTGCCACTCGCCAGGTATGAGTACCCGGTACTCTCTTGTCCAGACATCCTTATATTTGTACACTCTGAATTGGTATGTCATGCCAGAATCTTAATAGTAGCTTCATTCTCCTATGGATTCTTCAACAAGTAGCTTCCGTGCACACTATTGACGACTATAACAACAACTACTACTACTGCTACTACTACTACTACTACTTATACTACAGCAACAGCAGCAGCAACAACAGCAGCAACAACAGCAAATTTCACTGACTCAAATTCGAAAACAGGCGTTGGAAACACATTCTGCCGAATCGCTATGTAGGTTACGCTGCAGTAAAAATGCGTACTTTACACTAACTTCATATATAATGACTAAAAGTAACAAAACGCGATAGCTGACGAGGGTCTGTTACAGACACGTTTATTCGCGGGTCTGTGTGCATGTGAGCGGATGGGATTTTATCGAGATGGGTCTGTCTTATTTGCTGTTTACACGATGGTGAAACTGGCGAGACAAATCGCAATGAATTCACACACGCAGATACAATCCGATCGCGTCAGACAGCAAGCGAGAACGGACGACAAGACCGGATCGAGACCGCGTTAGCCCTTTGGTGACCATCTGCCAGTCGACGGAATGGCATTACTGGATGACAACAGTGCGAATATGCAAAACTGCGAACGTCATGTCATGAACTTAGTTCTTGTGATTAAAAAACAGGAAGCTGACGAAAGGACTCTAACTCAATCAAATTTCCTAGGATAAATTTTAATGGCTTGATCCACCTAGGTTCATTTATAAACTTTTTATACTCGCACTGGTGCATACACTTCGCTTTGAGTTGGAATCACAAAAACTCTTTGGAAGAGGAAAAGCAAATAAACTATTGTAAGGTACATAAAACAGGACGCCAACTTTTGATTCACTGTGTTCTAGTTGCAAGCGTACTTTAGTAAACATACCTGGATTAGCAACCGTGAACTGCTGTTAATGACACGAGAGTGATTTCAGCGGTCATGTGATCGACCATAAGAGCAAGAATGATGGTAATGCAGTCGTCATGGTAACCCATCGACAAGCAAACTGTTATTGCTTGGGAGAAAAATATTCAGGTAATTGAGTGAACGTAACTCCTAATTAAATAAAGATCAAGAGGATTTCATGCTACATTATATATATATATATATATCATGCACCGGCATGGTGCCAACGCAACGACGTGTAAGTAGAACTTTACAGAAGTTGAATGAAAGAGGAATAAATAACATAAAGCAACAAACAAACTGACTTCTCTGTTGTTTTCACAGTACATATTTTGTGGTTGTTTGGTTGTTTTCGGATTATTTCCAACAGGCATCAATTCTACAGACTAGTCGAACAGTATTCGCGTCATTGATTTCGGTTCTCAGCCCTATAACACAGTGTCTTCAATCAACAATTATTCTCATCATTTGGACCTCAACTAGGAAGTCGGGAAGCCCTAATCAAGACCTAAGCTGGAAATAACTTCTCAAAGTCGTAGCCTGACCGTCACGTGACTTCCAGCTCGTGTCCAGTACGTGCAAGGAACACAAAATAGTGGACAATGGACAAATATAGGCCATATGTATTCAAGCCACCGAGGACGATATAGAGCGGCTATTTCAGTCAGAGGACGATTGTTTGTATCGGAACACACGATGACCCACCTTGTCATTGTTCATTCGATGCTTCCAACCAGATTCGAACAATCCTTCGGGGACTCGGGTGGTCGATTTGAGAAAGTCTTCTGGCATCCTTAATTCAAATAAGCGAAGTCGTGCAATCGTAAGGTGAAATAATACGAACTATGACATTGTTCGCCTTTTCCTTGAAAGAAATCCGGAAGTCCTGGCGGGGCCGCTATTGTGGCTTGTTTGTGAAAGCTGCTCTGGCTTTTGCAGTTCGTGATGTGGCCTACCCCGCAAAAACTGCGCTTGGTATGATCAGGCTGCCGAGCTACTTGAATCCATTGAGTACCTCTAACTAATCACCACAAAGGTTGAGCTCAGGTACAGTCTCCTGCCAGCCTTGAAGAAGTATCTTACATTTTAAAGGTACAAACTACATATCGTATCTGGATACCTGAAGCTCTGACTCTAGACTGTTTGAGCTAATTTCCCTGTGATAAGCACAGTCACTGCGCAAGCCCTTTTTAAAGATGAGTACAACGATCGACTCACCCAAGAGAAGGGGATCTTCGTAGAGAACCAGGAATTCAAAAACAAAACTATGAAGTTCTCTGACCACTTCTCTTCCTCCATCGTAAAATAGAGCTGGAGAAAGCCAGTCGGAGCCCGGATTTCCTTGAGGATCTCCATCTCAGTTGGTGGGTCTGTTATAACGGGCCACCGGCGGCTTGTCGTGATAGCAGCGGGGAGACTGAGGCTGGGTTGTCAGATAAATTTCGCTTGAAAGTGGTCCGCTCAGCTCTGAAGTTTGTGAGTAGGAGAACCGTCACAGATAGTCTCGCTCACACCCAACGTTTTCCCTCCGGTATCTTGGATGATTTGAAGCAGCTTGCCGAAATTTCCCTTAACGGTAGCCCTTTCCATCCCCAAAGCTCATTAAGACCATCAGATCTCGCGATCCCTAAGCAAGCCCGCAATGCGTTCACGTCCCGTTGTGAGCCGTGATTCTTTACACTCGTTACCAGCTAGGATGGACAGGCATGCGTCAAGAAGGCGCAGAATCTCAGCAGAAGTCCAGGGTGCCACAATGCGACAGGTCAAGTCACGGATGACTAAGTCCGCAGGATGCAAAGCGTTCTTGAAAAGTGACCAGTGATCAATTATGTTTTGAGGTGGAGACAATCCTAGCTTTTCAAGCGGTTCTCTTCGGTAGAGAAAACGCGAATCGGACCAGATAGCTTGTCGCAATCTAACCGAAGCTACAGGATACATTTGCTCATGACCGGCTGTCGACTGGGATCCAGTCAAATAGTACAAACTCAGCCGTCTCGCTGAAAGCCACACCAACGCTAGCAACATTAGAAGCTGCAGTCTCGGGGTCCTCATAAAGGCGCAAGTGAAACTTCACAGGAGCAATAAATGGACATGTCAGTCGGATATCAGAGCTGGAGTCTTGAATGCAAGTCTATTGAGTGTGGCACATATCGATGACTAAAAATTCCTTTTGTAGCAAAGCCTTTGGGATAGTAGAGATCATAGGTGTCTGAAATAGGGCGCGAAAAAGTTTACGGTGATCGAATGAGGGAGGGGATCAATAAAGCTACAAATCGATGAACACTTCGTTGGGTGAAATCAACCACCTCATAAAAATGCAGTTAACAGTGACTGCAAAGGGAGTGGTCACTAGGCCGTAAGGATCTTGGTTGCATAGCAATAAACGGAGTGAAATTATGCACACAGCTTCCACACGTTTCCAGTGGGTGGTTGAACGAGGTTTCGAAATCGGCCTGTTGGAACTGCTACTGCTCCAGAAACATGATGAAGCAAGATAATGAACTTAGATTCGGAAAGTGCCATTTTAAACAACTCTTTCTCTGGCATGAGACTTTCCACTGTTTTTTTACTAACCGTTACTGTTGACACGGATAACTGAAAGTTTTCCTGATGTGGTCCTTAGAAGAGATCCACGTATGAACAGCCGTTAATCTTGTCTGAAGTTCAACAAATTTATGAATTCCGCTCACACCTAAATGTCAAATAGCTGAACTACGAAGTTCCGATACCGAGTATTCGAGCACCGCTTAGCCAAACTGATGCGAATCCCAAATCAAAACAAGGCTGATCCGCAAGTTTCTACGAGAACAATATACCAGTACCAGTTCTTGGTTTTGCAAACGGGATTCCACGGAGTAAACCAAGAGCCAAGTTTGAGCAAACGGTAGCTACAAGGGTTGCATTTGTCGAAAAGGTCATAAGCAAATCCTTTGTTACTGGTGATAGTTCCACTTTCAGAATTCTTTCAGGTACCCACTATCTATTGCACACCGAGCTTACAAATCTTGTGTCCAGATCCGCCATCCGTTTAAAGTTCAAACTTTTGTATACTCAAAGCCCCAGACGCCGTAATTTTGTTCCCCGTATCTCGCTCGTGTGCTTGTTGGCGTCAAGTAAGTTTTCTTAGAATTGACAAAAACCTTGAAGTTGGAACATTGATCCACCCTTTTTTTCTTCGATTCGATCAAAATATAAAACCACTTAATTTCATCTAGAAGGCATAAATGGTACAAGAACCTCTACTCCTCGCCCTCTTATGTGAGTGGATTGGCCAACGACCGATTTAGCCGATTTTGAGGGTAAAATTATTCGTTAAGACCTACGACCATTCTGTTTCCGGGAACCGGGACGAATCAGGAAATGGGTATGGAGAAAACGGTATCGCTAGTTTCTCCAAACAGATAGTGCACGATGCTTACATAAGTGTAGCGAAAATGAGAAAAACTTTGTAATAAAGAACAATCGACAGGGCAAAGGTTTTCGCTGCATAACACATTCGTTACCAATTGGACATGAAATCGTACGGAATTGCGTATGGCTTTAGACAATACGACATATGATAGGCGATACAAATGTCTTCTTATTCGAACTCCAAGCCAAACAAGTTAACGCTAATATACTACTGTAATGTTTTACCAATTTACATTTTACTCTGACACGATAATTGAATTAATCCTAACTGCATGAAAAGTAATATTTTCACACGGAAAACACAAAAACAAACGATTAAAAAAAATCAAAAATTACCAAGATATGAGAGCTTTCGTGTGTGATGTATGATATCTTAAGGTCAAACAACTTCTCACGATTTGACAATACGTGTATCCTGTACCCTTTTCATTGCGACCTCTGACCAAGAGTAAAACAGGTCAATTCAAGGAGTTGGAAATTGGCACTTGAGAAATGAGGACATGTGTGTTGGATGAAGACGATCGATTTACCAGTCTACTCCGTATCTCACAATCACACGTGTAGCTGACGCTGAGAAACTCCAGCATTTAAGGTGTGCGCTTGGTCAAGGTTGGCTGCCTCGTGGTAGTGAACGTGCTACATCCAACTTGGCAGTTTTTTTTCAACTAGAGTCTACGCTGTTCTTCTGGCCTCAGTTGATCCTAACATTTGGAAAGATTGAAACTCACACAATATCACCTTGTCACAATTGGATCACGGTCGTGTGATAGTTTGACTGTGTGTGACAAATCTTTGATTCACATGACGAATCATCATCATCACTATCATCAGCATTGATTGTCCAGAATCTAGGTCATGATGCGGGCAGCGGAATCCCGGCCACGAGGAACTTCAGGATAAATGGATCAATAAAATCGATTGCATGATAGAATTCTGTAGGTTGAGAAACCTACATTCTAATCAACTAGCTTGAGATTTCAGCTATTTAAAAGGTACCATGATACATGACCAGTGAGCGAACATTGCAAACGGCCAACTGTCCAACGGAAATCCGAGTAAATCCAGACTAGAGCGTACAGTGTGAAATGCATGATTGCTTATGGTAAGGACAGAATCCGACTAGGGACTTTATCGGGACTTGGAATGTGTTGATTTGCTAGTTTAATGCTGTTGAGAGCAGATTAAACATATTCAGATCACTTTGTAAAGAAAACATTGGGCGAGTAGGACACGACTGTATTGAAACATCCGAACCAGGAGACCGTCAACCAAAGACCAAATCTCAACGTTCGGTGTTCTCATTTGACTCATGTTGGAGTCGTGAATGTTACTCGTAACACAACTGGTATCTTCTCCAACCTGTTATTGTGAAACATCAGATACACGAAGTTTAGAGAAAACACAAGTGGGCGAACAAGCTCGTTTTCAGTGATTCGTACTCATGCCATTACATTACTATATATCTTGACAAAAATCTTCACCATAGGAAGGATTGGATTAGTCGCCAACTTGTGTTTTCTCAATTTGCTCAGTGGTAATTTTCAAGGAACATGGAGTTTTATTCTTGGTTTTGCTATGGGAGGATATGTTCTCTTTATGGTCAAAGTCTTACCACTATTTGATTATACTTAGTTTTATTGAAACACCAAAAAATGTCATAACCTCGTGAGTTTGCATAGCACAGCAACAACTCGAACGAATAAAACTGGGTCAACTTTGTGTTTTGTTGTCAAGTCGGGCTTGGAGATAAATGACCCCAGATTACGGCTGTCCCTTGCGCAATCACCTACACCAACCACCTACGGACATGGTAATGACATCCGTCACCACAGGTCCCGGTTTGTCAAGCCAAATGTAATTGTCATCACAGTTGCAGGTAAACTGGTACACAACATGAAAGGTGGGATTCTTTGGACAACCACGTTCGCTATTGTCTTGGTTGATTTGTCTGAATGTTGGAGGCGTGTGTCTGGGATGGTCCTGTCCGAGGCAGACGTGGATTTCTTGCCGTAGCTCATTAAGCAGAAATTCACCTGAGAAGTGCACCTCGAGAAACAACAGCTTTTCTGCGTGCTAATTGAACCGGATCACTTCGGATTCTGTTTTGGTTTTGAGCACCAATTAACTTGTCGCGGCAAACTTTCCGTTCCGATATTTCGCAAAGAAATCCGTCTTCTTTGAGCATGTGTGCTGAACAGACACTTCTTGCTCAACGGCAGACGGTTCTCACGAAGAACAATACAACACCCCCCCCGCAAGCTACTGGCACTGAGCAATCAAGTCCTGTGAATCCAGAAATTGACGGTCCGAGCGCCTCAACAACCTGGGATTGAAGTTTAGTTTGACAAATTGTACATAACTCTCACTACACGTCCGTCCATCATAGCTACCATGATCAACCCCCATAAACGGAAGATTGTTTTACTTAGGCTACTGACAAGAGTAAATTGAAACCATAAAATCTCGCCAAATTGATCTTTATTCTGCCCTAGTGGGTTGGGTAAAGAGGACAAAATTTAGTTAGATTTCTTGCTACAATTGATTTTCATGTAGTAATTGCAACAAAATTCGTCATCACTATCCTTCTGGATTGTTTGTAATTGTTGACGGTTTTCGATTTCCGGACACCAAGTTTTTTTTCGGGCGTGATACCTGATTGTTTCGTTTTAAAAATCTAGTTCGAATTGCCCAACGTTACCTGATTCGTAAAGCCCGGTCACGTAACACGGTCTTTGAAGTTCAGTTAACGCCGTGCATATTCTGCGTGAACTATCGGGTCACGGACCCACAGCTCAGCCGATCAAGATCCCGTACCGTCATATCCGTTCGACTTCTCATCTTTCTCCATTTATGAAGCTTAGAAAAGATCTACATTGTGTTCTGTAAATGTCTGTGTGCCACAATCTGAATGTGATTGACTTATTCCAAAGTTTCACCAAAACGTCCAGACGATCGATTCACATAGGGTGATCAATTTCAACCTGATTTGCTTACCTGGCAGTTGAATATCCTCTACTCTACCGAATCAGTGAAACCCCACCCTACCCCAATCGCCAAAAACATTGCATTTTGTGCATCCGATATTCGATCCTCATCTGCGGAGCTCGCCAGCCACTGTGGGAGCAGAAAAATCACGTGTTTCGCCGACTCCGTACAGACTCTGTAAACACGCACGTCACAATGGGACCTAAAGTGCGTTCCCGCGGCGTGGACCCGACATTTCTACCGCGAATTGGGCTAAGCACGGCAATTCTGCTTAACCGGTGCACGTCACCCAGCTCGGCTTTGTTCGCCTGAATGCGTGGGTTGAGAAGTGGTAAGCCGAACTGGTCTGACAATTAGAGCACGGTGCACCACTGGGTTTCCGTCGGTGCCTGCTAATATAGATAGAACACGCTCGAGAAATCGTGAGAATGGAGTTTGGCAAATCCGACCCTAAGAGTACGCGCTCCGGATTACGGACACGTTTAGCCTCGTGCCTCGGTCCTCTTTCCGCTGTGCAGAGGTGAACAAGGGGTAAGAATCAGCCCTGATGGAAACACGACGACCTCACGCTACTCAGCGAGAGAAATGAAAAATGGACCAGGCAAGTTGATGCAAATTATCCTATCGCGCGGGCAGATCGACTGGCCACACCAACAGTAGATAGATTTGAACTGCTGGAGGATAGACAAGTTATCATGGGAAGTCTAGCCTTCAGCCTCTACATCTGCATGTCCCAGTACGGACCAACGTCAAATTTACTGGCTTGTAATTTCGAGATAGTATTCACATATTGATCTACGTTAAACTTAATTTATTCTTCACTGACAAGTATTTTCACTTCCATTATTAGCATGTGTTAGTAGTAGGAGATTGAATGTTTTTGTGAAATAATTCACCACGTGATATCCTCGCTCAAATCACCATTAAGAAACCATGGAAGCACGGTACAGTTATTTCATTCTTGCTAGGAATTATGAGCAGTGCATATCCGCCGCGTCCGAACTGGGACGCGAACCCGGGACGAACGATTTTGAGTCGAATGCCTTAGCCTTATGTGCAACATCGTGTGGTGAAGTTCAACAAACCGTTCAGAGCCTGCCAGGTAGCATAATGGCTAAGGCGTGCGACTCAGAATCGTTCGTCCCGGATTCGCGTCCCAGTTCGAGCGCGGTGGATATTCACTGCTGATGATTCCTAACAAGGATGAAACAGCTGTACAGTGCCTCCATGTTTCCCTAATGCTCAGTTGAGCGGTGATATCACTTGATTAATTATTTCATGAAAACTCCCATTATTATTGCTACTACACCTTTGTACTGTGTTGTTTGAGCATAGCTTACAATCCAGTCGTGGAACGTTTTGGTTTCCGTGATGCCATAAAAAGGGGAAAATAAATTGATTTGTTATGATGTAATTTAATAAAGATATGATCGAAAAGTACCGATGATTATTTCAACAATAAATGTTGATTAGATTCACAGTCACTTGGTTATTATGACATAAAAGTAGCCATTGCTCTTCCGAATGAAGCTGCATACGTCCCAATATGAGACGTGTAAAACTGAGAATAAAGCTTTAGTTCCAGATTTCATTAAGAATGAACAACACCGCACGACATTTGGAATGTCGTGATCGAGGTAGGGTCAGGCAGCCTACAAATTGCATAATCATACAACCGGTGCAAAGACCACAGCCAATCGAAATCCGGTTGTATTAGGAAAACACCGAGATAAACCAGGAAATTTTGACTGACAATTCTGAACATGTTCATAGAATGTGTACCTTTAGAAACCCAAACTGCACGGGAAATGATTATCACACGAGGGTTGGTGTGATTGTATCCTAACGGTAATTACCACTAGATGATTAGATTATCAGCATTGCAACGAAAAAACGATAACACTTTCGCACGCGGGGCTTAATTAGGCTTGGTGTCAAGTTGAAGGTGAAGGTTCATGCAACCGGTGATTTGCTATTACGCGCTGCGGTCGAGTCACGTGATTCCACCGCTTGTCTGACCAAGATTTCACTAGGTTCGAAATTCACATATCCAGGATGAAAGTGAAAGTGGGCGGATAAAATTGAAGGCACAAAACCATTCCCGCATTCGGTAGTGATCAAGCTGATAAGGTAGTGGCATTTGGACATGAAGGTCACGAGTTCGAGTCCTCCCAGTCCCGGTCGTCTTCCTTACTTGGTAGCCTTCCGTTGGTCACCGCAATCCTCTTTCTGAATATAACGTACGCTGTTATTTTACAAACATGGGAGGTAAAAGATAAAATAGGTAAAAGACCCCCGACCGCATGTTTGTAGATGCTCGACTTCATTCAACTAAGTGTGAAACGAAGGGGTTTGAAAATCTTTCTGCCAAAACAGAGGGTGGCCGTGGTGGTTAGAGGATCGAATGTCTGCGAGGTGTTTTCGTCACCATTCTCAGGGCACTTGGCACCGTCATGAGCAAAAATGGGTGTTTTGTTAAACGATCTCCAGCCATATGGTCCTAGTTGAACAATGCTGCCCCATAGTGTCAGTGTGGCCATCCTTGTCAATGGCAGCAAATTTTTTTGTTTCCGAAATAACGCGGAATAAACCTGAACATGCGGAGTGCAACGATGGCAAGGAGAGCAATTAACTCTCTATGAAATCGCTTTACCAGTCTAGTAGATGAGTGGTGATCGTTCGAATATGTTTAAATCCACATAGGATGGAAAACTCAGTGGACAACTTAGACTGAAATTGCATACCTCTGTCGGCAGTGACCTTGGAACGAACATCAAAAACAGCAATCCAGTGATGTAGAAAAGCCGTGAAAACGCTTCCACTGGAGGTGCCTGTAATGGGAACATTTGGTGAGTTTACGTGCAAGTCACGTGATACAGTCCGGCACAGCTCCGCGCTGGCTTGCTTAGACAAGCAACCAACAAGAACTCTGGCGACAAGCCATCTTTAAATCCTAACATTCTCCGAATGCCATTGGACAGAATTTACTCCACCCATCGGGATGCCTCCAATCTTGTATATAAACACAGGAGTTTTAACTGCAACTCGCGCGTGTTTCCTCTCAGTTGTAGTTTTCCCACTAGGTTCACTTGCGTAGCTTGAATTGGAGCAGATTCAGTGCCCACTGGTAATTCGTTTTCGTTCGTTGCTGTGGCTGACAGAATTTCACATACTAATTCCAAGTCCAAACACTAAATAACAGTTACTGAGACATGGGTAAAATGGTCAACTCATTTTGGAAGAAAACGGTGAGGAAAAACGTCCACTTTCAGTGTGAACTTGGGTATGAGAAGATTGCACAAGTCGATAGACCTTATTTCGTTGACATGGAACAGGGATTTTGCTCAAACACGAAATCCCTGTTGATATCAGGCCACAAATAGAGGTCGGAGGTAAGTCTGATAGAGATACACACTCCGGGATGATGTATGGAGTGTAAATGTGCATCTAATGTGTCCAAGTACCGGCCTTTCGATTAAGGTTCCTTGGTTGTCTGTAGTGCTCATTCACCCTTCGGAGTCATGGAGAACCTGTGTGACCCCTTTATCAAAGCTCATTTAGTGTCTCCAAGATCTCGGACCAATTGGATATGAGTCGGCCACAGTATTTTATGATACCCAAGAAACGTCAGCGACTTGTGAAAAGCTGTTTTACCAGATAGTCACGAACGACACTGACTCTGCTCTTTTGCGGTTGAATAGCCTCGCCATCAACGTAGTGACCGAGGAATTCGCTAGACTGGACACCGAGGATGAACTTGGAGTTATTGGTAAAATGTTATGCTCCTGGAAACGTTGTTGTTTGAGATGTTCGTGCTTGGTTGTACTGGCATTGAAGACATCATCAATATACACGAATGCGAAATTGAGATCGCGCCGCACTTGGCCCTTGAAACCTTGGAATGTTTGGGTCGCATTTCTCAACCCAAAAGACAAGAAATTAATGTCGATCAAATGGCTTTGTGATGGTAGTCTTTGGAATGTCCTCCAGTGCTTTGGAAATGCAGCAATACGCGTGCATCAGATAGAGCTTCTCGAAAATACTTTTACCCCACGAGCCTTTGGAGAAGTCCTGGATATATAGGATCAGGCTAGAGTCAGGCACAGTCGCATTTTCAAGTGCACGATGATGACCACACGTGAGCCAGTCGCCGTTACTCTTTGAGACCTCGTGGACTGGGAATGTCCATGGGCTGCTTGATGGAGACATTATTCCCAGTCTCAACATGTGCTCGATTTCTGTTTGGGCTGCCCAGAGTCTTTCGGGTGCCAGTCTACATGGACGCGCTGTTATCGGGGAGTCAGCAGTGACAATGTGGAGCCGAACGTCATGTGCTGTTGTCGTTGGGGACGTCCGCGGTGCAGTTATTGTGAGTGATTCTTTCAAAATGGAAGGGAATGATAACTGAAGTCCCCCTGAGATAATTTTCATGTATGGCATGTGCTTGCACAGATGTTGTGCCGTCTATTAAAAGTGTTTTAAGTCAACCACAGCGCCAAAAGTCAAAGGAAAATCCACTCCAAATGCCGGGTGGGAAACATTAGAAGTCACGAAAATTTAGGGGAAAAATCGCCTTGAAACTAAGCCAAGTGTCATTGATTTTTGCCGCATATCTTAATGGGGGAACCAATGGACGCCTGTACAACGTGTAGCAGAACGCGGATGGTGTTAGCTTGCAGCAGCAGGGATAATACTTATCTGGGGACCAGTATCAATTAGAAATCTTATGAAACTGGAGAGGTCATATATGTAGAGTAGCTGATCAGGTTCAGAACCAGTGACAGTGGCTCTTGTGTTTTCTGCAGGATTGCCTTTGAAAATACGTAAAGACTGACATTCACGGGCTTTTGTACCAAGATGGTGGTAATACTAACAAGGTATTGGTTATATCAGACGGGGAAATGTCTCCTGAATGGTCAAGGGCCCAACGGCAAAAGGTTCCGGAAAAGAACATCAATTTGAGATGTTAGATGATTGATTCGTTCTCTGATTTGCGAAATGTAGTCAGC
Organism: Fasciolopsis buskii; assembly: GCA_008360955.1. NCBI lineage: Eukaryota > Metazoa > Platyhelminthes > Trematoda > Plagiorchiida > Fasciolidae > Fasciolopsis > Fasciolopsis buskii. The sequence continues at coordinate 48,032 of LUCM01004228.1, forward strand.
AGGCGTTTTGAAAGGGATTGCAAAACAACCTTGCTCTTGAGATTAGCGTCAGGCTGTCTATCGATATCTTCAGTCAATTCCGCTGTCGAGACATCTACCATGAAGGATACCAGAACTTCGCTGGTCGAAACTCGTAGCATTTTTATCAACATATGTTTTAACAATGATTCATTCATTTTATGAGACCCGAAAAGTTATCTCGTGAATCGGAATAGTTTGGATGGTTTCAGATCTCCGTTCTCGACATATTTTGAACAATGCATCAAGGATATTCTGATCAGATAATCCCATGCGTTTGATTATTGCATACTGATAATGCCATAGGAATACCCAACTAAAATTTCATACATTAAAGAGCACATTTCTTTTGCTACATCAGCGAGTAGGCTCTGTATCGCATAAAAATACATTACAGACTGGGAGCGAAAGTGAAAAATGCGAAAAATTGGATTTGCCTGGGTAACGGGGGGTGGGGGAAACCACAGACGGGGGTGTAAAACACAAGACGGGATGATTCTCCCGGTAACCGGAGCCTTAGCAATGTTGTGGCCGACTTCTGCACCACATAAATCCATGACGGATTATGATAGTGCAGTAAGTGAGATGAATTCGCTTGTACTTAAATTCACAGAACACCGGAATCTGGAATTGAATCACGTTGGGTCTGACAGAGCATTTCACACAAACAGCATGTCTTTGCACTTGATTTTTGCTTACGTCCTGCCACCGATTCACGTGATTTCGTCGCCGATCTTTCCCATTGGATGTGGGATTGGGCGTTTAAAAATCACCGCATAATCAATAGTATTGTTCAAGCTTTGCCGGCTGTGGCCAAGTCGATAAGGTCGTGCAGTTTGGACGTGAAAGCCGCGGGTTCAAATTCTCTCACCACCGATCAACTTCCTCACCTGGCAGTCCTCTGTTGACCGCTGCCTCTTTCCTGAAAAATGATGTACATTGTTAGTTCATTGAGAGAGGAAGTAAAAGATAAGAGATGAGAGATGTCTATTTTACCATTGTATGGAGTAAGATTTTGTTGCAAGTGTCCATTTCCGCATGCGGTTGGAGATATTGAGAAGCATCTGGTAGACAATTTGTGGCCTCGTTGCATGGACATTAGGCATTGCTTGTACGCATTATCTCATAATAAGATGAGACAAAATCTAGAACTCTCGCACGTAATCACGAAATGTTGCTAGGAATTTCACCTGGGTCACTGGCCGTATTCAAACTCAAGCCGCTTGCAATGTTGACTAAATTTGAATGGAACGAAACAGATTCGCAGTGTGGTGATTTCCAGTAAGGAATTTATTACAGATGTTGAAAGATAAGTGAATAAAAAAGAAAATCTACTGCCCCAATCACTGGGGTATCAATTAGTCCAATAAACCTGTATTTCCGCGTTGGTGCTGTTTTAGCCTAGTGCAGGTCAGTGATTGTTAATTTTATAAAACAGTCTCTCTGAACATGTTTTGCACACTTTTGGACTAGTATTAAGGCTTTCCAAGTTGTATCCAGTAATTCCGATTTTGTTGCTTCAAAGTAGCCGTACGTTCCACGTCACCTATAGCAACACGTTTAAAACAATTTCTTCGACGAAAATTGGATGTTAATTTGTCCATTCTTCTTGTAAATCATGTGGTACAGTCCATGTACAATTTTTCTGTAGCTTGCTTAGACAATTAGCCTATGAGAGCTTCGGCGACACACGAATGTGAATTTCGAACATGCCTCGAACGCTAGTGGGCCGAAGATGTTCCACCAATCAGCACTGCCGTCATTTTGTTTATAAATGCATATTTTGTAAATAAACCCCGGCGTGTCTTCCAGCTCCAAGGTTCTTTTCGTTGTTTTCATTTGCGTAGTTTAGATCGGAGTCAGTCCAACGCATACTGCTAGCTGGTTTGGATGCTTCATTGCTATCAGACGATGTTCGGATTATCATTTCAAGTAGTAATACTACTGTCAGAGCCATTTTCAGTTTCATAATTTAACTCGTCACTTTTCTGCTCGGTCTCCCTATCCTGCTTGATGAGACATAAACAGTCATATGATTTGCAGGCATGAACGAGAAGTAAAAGAAAAATATTTGTGCGAACGCAACTGTGTTAGCTTTCCAGGGGAACCTAGACACTTCTGCGTATCCACGATCGTTTTAGTTGTGTGGTTGTCTAGGGTTTACGTGGAAAGAATCATAGGAAACCATTGAGTTGAAGCTACTCTACCTTGTGTGTTTCAGATCATCCGTAGTCGTAAGTTGACCTATACGGAAAATTTCAATTAATCCGTCACTCCACTACGTCATGCGGACACTGGATTCGTTATTGTTTGTGCGTGGAAGGAAGTATAGCCCTTTTTTCTATTCACGTCATCAAATATTGTATGGTATTCATGAACATCATCTGGAAACGTGCGCTACTTAGTTATATTTAAGTTGTACTAAAAAAAAGTGTTGGTCTCAAATGACACCAATCCGAAGTGTTAACAAAGTGCACACCTTGATAAAATTTATCTCTGCTAATTGTTACGGATATTGGTTGTACATAACGAGTAGATTTTGATCACCCCACCTATAATAGGATTTCGAGTCCAACGCAATGAAATTTCGATTTGCTAGTTTGCAATAGAAAGTGTTTGTATTCCGACTATTGTCCATCCCTTGACCATGGGGCAGCGTTTTCATCTTGTCGTGCATTTGTGATTACATCGGAACTTCGAAAAAATAAAATAAAGATTCGATGCCGCCTTGATTGTTTATTTGTACACATGAATATATTCATCATGTGTTAGTGATCGACTATGTGTGATATGCAAACGCGTTCCAATAACAAATGCTCACTTAATTCAGCATGTCACTTCACACTAACCAAAATGTGTTTGACAGAAGATTGACTCCAGTTACCGCTTGTGACCATAACAGAGTTAGCATGGGATTCGTTTTTGAAGTAGCCTAGAGATTGTCTTGTCATCCTACCAAAGTTATTTGAGCAGCCTTGCTTACAAGCAGATGCTTTGACCGGTTTCCAACACCCAGACTGCCATATTTGCCGGGCGGTAATTCAGGTAACGGTCAGGCATCGTCTGTCGGGAATCAGGAATGCAGGCAAATTAATGTAGAAACAGGTAACTGTTGTCCCATCATATTGGAACGAATTGTATCACTAGACCCAGTGGAAATGCAGTCCAGTTGGATGACTGCGATCCGATTATCCTAGCATACGGCTTACGGGCAGTCGGAAGCAGCTACGAACGAAATGATTGAATAAATCAGAAACAGAAAGCTGATAGATTGATATGTTGTGCTGTGCTGTGCTCACACAAAATACTATGTAAATTTCGTTGTGTTTTGTTGATCGACCGGAGGCGATTTGATCGGTCATGGCTGACTAGCCGGACTGGATTCGAATATGAACTATGATGAACGATCAAGATCAGTGACACTAAAGGCTAGTGTTTCATTGATGAACTTATTGAATGAACAAAGTTGTTCTGAATCCAGGTAGTTTCCTCTGTCGTTTTGGGGTGCTTTTCGATGCCGGATAGCTCTAGAATTAGGCAACTTAGTGTCTTCTGGACCAGGAAATAAAGAAGCACAATTACAGCAGAGACAACTTGTTAACAAATTGTCAGACAACTCAGTTATCCCTTTAAGTACCAACATTCTTTTTATTGATGAATTCTAGCATATTACTAATCCCCATCGACCGCCCCATTGCTTTGAAATGGGCTGATTTCGTAACAGCACTCCAGAGTACGTTGAGACCCTTGATTATTACAAATACTTAGTTCAGGAAAAAATGTTGCCTCATCAGCTGACGACGTTGTTCTGGTTTGGTCTGAGTCAGTTTCCCACAGTTTTCATGAATCCACTGGAAATCTTTCACATAGTCCAAATTTTTCTTATAATTTTGGTCTCATGTTGAACTATTCAAGTGTTTTAATTTCCATAATTTGCTAACGTTTTCGATTTCTTAATTTTGTTTCTCTTTCCTGTAAAGGCCATGTATAATAATTTACTGTGATGTTCCGATCGCTGAGTACGGTATCTAGATCGCAGACGTTTCATCACCAGTCGAGATAGCGGCGTTGGTGCGTGTGTGCAGTTGGTCGAGTTCTTCCGCTTTTGTAAGCGTACTATTAAACTCGACCTTGAACCGTTTAAACGACCCCGGCCTCGAAGCTACCCCCACCACCAGTTGTTCACATGTATTGCCGGAGTCACCTAGACTGGTGACGAAACACTTGCAGTTTGAACTCCAAGCTCAGCGATCAGAACCTCACGAAAACCGGCAATTTTAACTACGGGTAACATCGATTTTCAAAATCAAAAAGACCTCGGGGTTCCTTCGCGGCATAATGCGTGTGGATCTTTAAATTTCAAAATCCCAGCGGGAAGGCCGCTTTGAATTTCAAATCAAATTAGAAAATCACGTCTATCGTAATTCACGCTTTTAGAACAGCTTAACACATTTTTCATTTTGTTCTGCTCTGCCGTCATTTTCCCAGGACTATCAAAAGAGGATTTTATCGTGTTTCGCAAAGATGTAAACAGTATTAGTTTCGGTACCCCTTGTAACCTGAAATGATCGTCCTGGAGCTCTCAAATAGGCGTAAAAGGACATTCATTGCGCTGGGATAAAACATCCTTCCGGACACCTTGTATCCATTGCATGTGGACCTATCTGTAAGCCAGTCTCATAACACTCTGACCCTGTTCAGACACAAGCATCACTGCCCCAAAATAGGACCTTTGGGTGCGAGAATTCCGTGGTTCTGTTCTCAGCAAGGAGTCTAGCAAATAAGAATGGCATTTGTCTTAAATGGCCCCACGCGTTACAACGGAATCGACGGACGAACACACTTGTGGATTTCATTGTCTAATGATATTTTGACCTCCGTAATAGATTTCCAAGTCATATGCTGACAGCTGTCCTGTTACACAGCAACTTCTGAGATCGTCTCTTACCCTTCAACTTGTTCTACATTTAGGTTTCTGTCTTCTTGTATCTCTACTTATAGAAGACAGTCCGATGTCTCAGCTTGTTCGTTTACACGTAAGTCGCGAACGGGTAATCAGTGAACATTAGAGCTCACCCCCATTCGCAGGATTTATGCACCTCTATACTCCTTAATTATAACTTTCTCAAATCTCTTATTTTATCCCAATGTCAATGGGTACATGTTTGCATTCCTTTTCGGTAGCTGTAACGCCTGTTTTAGGTTTGGGCTGAGGAATCACCCACATACGGGTGCACAAAGGCATCATTTCACTTGACCTAACCTGATTTCAACAAAAACAACATCGCTACTCGTGTTATTCATAACAATAGTAATATTAGTGATAATAATAGTAATCTATTTCACTAATACTTGAAGATGGTTTCTACACCAAACCCGAATAATTTAAAAAGTATCCTTATTTTCTTCATTTTTTCGTTCAAGGATGAAATTTGTGTTGTCTCCGCTTGATGGCCTGTAAAATTTAGTTTCATGCCCGAGAAAATTCCACTTTGTTTGCATTGAAAAAATTGTTCTTATTTCTCCCGTACCGGAAATCGAACGAGATTGGCAAATCAAAATCAATACGTGTAACAGTAATGTGACATTTCGTAATGCTAACGTTCATCGTTGACCGAGCTAAGATTACTACTTTGTAATTTGTAAGACTTTTTCTGTGTATGGTGCACCGTTGTTAACCGCCCTAGAGTGTACCAAATGATAACTTCAATTCAGCTAGTACTTTTCACTGAAAGCAAATCAAACCCCAGGAAAGCAATTCCGATATTCGAAATACATAATCATACTACCTTGTTACGGTCACCGGACGAACTTCTGGTTAGTGGACCAAGCTGAAAAATGGGACAACAGAAAAAAATATGCAATTTATCTCAATTTCTTAGACCACTCGAACTATTCCTAATTCCATCCGGACGAGTCAAGCGAATTCATCATTTCCTAGATCACATTTGGATTGTCCAGGCACGTCGAAAAAATATTGGTTCAACAATTAAAAACGCAGTCGCTAATTGTTCCTAATTGATCTGATTTGTTTCCTCAGGAGTCCAGTCAGTCAGCGCATCATGCGTCTTCTAATTTTGAAACGTGGTAATAAGCGACTGACTAAAACTGCACCCTGTTTCCTCCATATTGCATGAAAAATCAACTCAGAGTCTGTCGCTAGGTGATGTGATGACTGTTGGCAGATTTTTTTACGCGGGGCAAACTCAGGGTTCGCAAGATTCGATTGTATCGCTACATCCAGCCGAGTTGCTGCTATTCTTGCCAGTTCCAGCTTGGTTATTTGAGTAGAGAAACGTTCAAATTGGTGATTAGCTTTTATCTTCTACTTCCTTTCTTAATGAAATAACAATGTACATCATCTTTCAGGAGGGGGACCGTGGCCAACAGAGGGCTACCGGGTGGAGAAGTTGACCGGCGGTGGGAGGATTCGAACCCGCAACCTTTACGTCCAAACGCGACGACCTTATCCGTTTGGCCACCGCCGGCCAACCACGATCATCTGGAGTCCTTAATACATTCAGACAATTGGTTGGGTGACCATCGGCTAAACCAGCCAATTCATCCGTCACTGAATTCGTCCAAAAATAGTGGTTCACATATAAGTCATTTAACGAGAAATCAAAGTATGGAATCTCGTTCCTCAGCAAACCTGTATGACCATCGGCGTTGCTAGTTGATAGTTTATATCTCCCAGAATGAACACCATTTTGAGTCTCGCTTAGTAGCAGTCTTCGGTTCGTTATTTTTCTCATATATTACTTGTATGGAAATTCGAGCAGCATGTGGCCGCGTAAACTGTACTAACCGCATCCGTTTGTTAAGAATCTCGAGATGTCAAGTGCACTGTCAGAATGTCGGCTACACAGATCGGTTTCTCGTGTCACTCGCAACCAGGTATATTGTTACTGGAAACCGTAAAACAGAATTGGACCAATATCAATAAAGCATGGATACTGAAGTGAAGTTGCGAATATAGCGACTATGCAAACCATTAGAACGAGAACACCACAGGAAATAGAAGACATATTAGAGGCTTATTTAGAAACCATTTGTTTGGATGCAAATTACTCGGAGTTCTTCATGTAGAATTTCTCCGCTAGTCAATGACACTCGGAGAATGCTACTAATTTTAATTTGTATTCGGTCAGTTGTTTGTGCAGAATATAAGAAACCTGTGCCAAGTTGTATCGTGTTAGCCGCGCGCACATTCATTGCCATACATATCGATATACGATCGCTCACCGTTAAACGGCAGGACAAGCCCAGTGATCGTTACGTTCCTCTGAGAGTAACACATCCCCACAAAACAGAAAGCACACCTACACAGACGAGAAAAGAAAAGAATGCAGCAGAGGACAACACACGGAATACAGTCTAAATGTACAAACACACTTTTTCAGACATTCTAATTCGACAGAAAATGACAACACCATGGCCACTGTTCACGATTCGCTTCGATTTCCTTCAGTGTCTCCAGCACGTTAGTTGACGCATATTTCAAGGCCTCAACGACGAAGATGTGATACACCTAAATTCGATCTACATTTTACCAGTTCACACCGCCACGTCATCTGTTGACCTTTACATGACCCCATCCCTTACGTGGTAGAAACGCAAAGTAGGGCATCACGTGGTAGAAGAGTGCTCGCCGCATGCATTATACAACACAATCAACGAAGTACGCTGAGATAAGATGTTCTCAGAACTGGCATCTAATACTAGATACCCGACCTCTGAATTACTCACTCGGTCATTCCATCCAGTCCCAAATATACTGGGCAGATATCCATGATCGTAAACCTCCAAGCGATGAGTATCTCCAACACACAAACTCTGTTCCACATTCATACACCAGAAATGAACATACTATGTCACAGTAAACAGGATCTGTCAACTTCAGTGAAATTTCAGACCAACAACACAAGTGTTTCAGTCCAGCGTATACCGCTCGAGTCTTGAATATTCGCGTGATCATCTCTACTTCCGCGCTACCATCCTTCGTCACCTAGCTATCCAGATAACCGAAACGGTCCACAGTCGTTGGTTCCTCTCCATCAAACATGAAGTTTGGTATCATTGTCGTTCACACTTATAACCACAGTTTACAGTGTGAAATGTTCGGCACAACGGTCCATCTTTTGTTATATGTCATGAATGAGAGCTCCATTCCTATCGCAAACGATTTCACTAACCGAGATTCACCGTCCACTAGTGTCGTGCACAAGCTTACACAGTCTTCAACTGCTGCCTGCATCATCGGTTAATTCCATTTCGTTATTCACGTTAATCCAGATTCATTATACAATCTATAGTAACTTGGTACTGAGGCTATCCTCATATCTCGCTCACCTACTTACTGTTAGATATCTGACCATTTTTTCTCACTAGACTGGGTGAATGTTGTGAGTTCCAGTGTACATGATGAACGCTGGATCTCGGACCATGAGCCATACCTGAGGCCGAAAGTATCACCTGCTTAGTATGATCCCATTGCCGATCAGTGCGGCTCCTCAACGGGTTTCCTAACTTATCCGATAGCTTCTGTTCATAATTGTTGCAAATAGCCGAATCTGAGAGACGTTTGACGAACAACCGTTTTTGCAATTTCTGTCCACGTCCATTGAGCTGAAGCGAAAATCGCATTAAAATTATTGCATGATCTGATTCGACGTACGTGGACCAGTAAGATTTACAGTTGTGGACAGAATCACGCAAACGGTAGCCTATTGCAATCTGGTCGAGCTGACTCAGACTACCTGTGAGAATTAGATCGCAGTGTTGAGGTACGACACGAAATGTGTGGGAAGTCAGTGCTGGAAAGAAATTAACGCTTGCCTGTACAAAACTGGAGAAGCTTGTTCCTGTTATCTGTTTGGTGAACAAGCAAGGCACAGCGCCCACCTAAACAGGATTCCGATTCACTCAGTCTTCCAACTTGTGCATTCGAATCATCTGCCAACACTAGAATGTCAGATCCTTTGGTCTTGCGAACAACAGTGACGACGCACAGTGCTACAGTCCGTTGGGGCGCACGCCGGCGCTGGCCAAGCGGATAAGGTCGTCGCGTTTGGACGTGAAGGTCGCCGGTTCGAATCCTCCCACCGCCGGCCAGCTCCCTCACTTGGCAGCCCTCTGTTGGCTGCGGCCTCCTTCCTGAAAGATGATGTACATTGTTAGTCTATTAATAAAGGAAGTAAAAGATAAAAGGTAACAAGTTGCGATTGGCTTATCTATCCTTCCGGGCGTCGATGATCCCGGTAGTCTCACGGCGTACCAAGGACCGTAACCATAGTTGGCTCACGTATATTTTACTCTTCGTGCAACTGCGTTACGCAGTCCACAAACAAATAAGTTGAAATAACAGACTAATGAACTAAACTGGGACACCTATTTTATACTCCGGGGCTATTGCGATCGTTGTGATCTGGTGGCATTGAATATCTCCCGTGACTTAACTGTGATTCGTGCTTGGTTCGATCAATATGAAATCAAAATGTTCAATCCTTATGAAATCCAAGAGAGTGCTGAGCAGTTGCATTTTTGGTATGTGAACTGTTCCCTTCCTTTTTTAATTATTTACTGTCGGCAATAAAACTTATTACAGAGCCTGCCAGACCGGAAGAGACGACGAAAGCAACCAGAAAAGATGGAGAACGAATTCGAGCAGGCCACCATCGGAACAGTCAGTCAATCAGTCAGCCCGTCATTCAATCAGTCACTAAATATCAGTCCGTTAGTAGAAGAATATTGTTAACTGACACTGAAAGAGAAATGAATGAGTTGGAATTTGAAACCACACTCGGCAGCATGTGGAATAGTTCTGTTGGCAGACTGATGATAATTCCTAAATTTCTGAATCAAAATAGTTGACTCTGAATCAGGTGTGTAAAAGGAAATAACGTAGCCTTGGGATGATAGTACAGGAGCTTAACAAACAAAGTAAGATAGAATCTCGATGAATGTGACTTTCTGGAAATTTCGAAGTTGAATACAACTCGCCTGACAACGAACAGAAAGTGTATTAATTTTTTATTTAGCTTAGGGTAAAAAAAACACCCAATTGCCAGTTCCGTTTGGGCAATAGCTGGTGTAAGAAAGAAATCAAATATGTTGACAAAACTCTCAATGATCGTGATTATCGTTTGCATCTCGTATTTTTACTGATCGAATTTTTTACTTTCTTTAATAATGGAATAACTTTTCAAACTGTTTTCACTAATCCAATAGAATCCATATGACTAATGGCGCTGAACCGGGATTATTTCGGAATGTCCATGCCTTCAATCTGTGACATTCGTGTCCAGATGTTTTGATACTAGACGTCTGAACACAGTCTATGTGCGTGTCGTTTACACCAATCAATAAGATCTGAATTTTGACTAATTCTCTTTTGTAGAAGAATTATTTGCCCGGACTGTCGGGCAATCTTCCAGGCTAGTCATTTGATTAACAAGAAGAATATGAACTATGAATTTCGACCAAATCTGGGTAGATAAGATTGTCTTTCATCGTATTATCGGTTCCCATCTTCGTTATTTCATTTATGCATCTAACTGGAAAAATCGATCGTTTACATATGGTACATTTCGATCCAAGGTGTGAGTTTCATTTGATTCACACGGGTCGAAATACTAACAGAGATACTTGAAACATGAGAACCGAATCACTTATTGAAATCTCCTGATTACTCTCGACGCCCACGTCCATATAATGAACATTATTCTCGTGATCTGCTTAATACGCATACACACACACACACACACACACACACACACGCACCAGCATGTGTGTGGCGGTACGTTCACCTGATGGACACACATGGAACTCGATCCGGAAAGCCAGTAGGTTTCTTCACACGAAATCTGGCCTTCATTTTTTATGACAAATGTCGGGGAAGAGGGTTTTCTGCTGTGACAAAAAAATATCTCTTGGTCTATATGCGATGAGTCAGAGAACAGTCGGGCGTCGTCCGCGCGGAATCAGCCCGGAGCCGAAAACATCAGTAGAACCGGCAAATCACTGAGCCAATCGATCGAGCTCTTGTGAAAAAAAGCATTCCGTCAGTTGAGACGCAGAGACGAACAAATTGGCCCAGTGAATACCAAGACGGTGGTCGACAAATTAGTCTTTGTTTGATTTTGTCGGCTATCCGAGATTCGTGTTTAAGCTAGTAGAAGAGAATGCATTAAGCTGGATCGGATATGAACTGAGATTTGCGAAGGTTGGGTGGTCGTGTTAGACCTGGTGACTGATGTTTTGATTCCATCACATTAATGTACTAGCTGATCGAACAATTCTTCTTTCCAGGTCTTGATAACTAGCTTCTGTCTTGATGATCTAATTGTCATCGTATTATTAATCACGTAATAATATCAACCTCCGATTCATCAATGAGAAACGGCTCATCGAACATCATCAAGACAAAATATAACGCCCATATCTGTGATCGGATTTTTCAGGCCACACAACTTTAAACGCATCAGATCAACGAATTCCGAGTGACGACGAACCTCTCTGAACGAAGCGAAGACATTCACGCAGATTCGTATACACCTTTCCTACTTGGTAGTCGGCAGTAGTGGGAGATTCAATGTGAATTTCCAAAAGATTCGTCACGGAGTGTGAACGTCCAACTTTCCATTGAAAATTATGGAAGCATTGGACACCTGTTTCATCTTTGTTAGGAATCATGAACAGTGCCTGGAATCAAAATCGCTTGCCCCATGTTCGCGTCCTAGTTCGAGTGCGCGGGATACACACTAGTGATGGTTCTTAACGCGGATGAAACAATTGCGCAGTGCATCCAGGCTGACACTAACCGCGTTCGAACTCTAAGTCTGCGACCGATGAATATTTCTTTCGTTCGTGCTGATAGTATATTTTAAAATTCTTGTCTTTACTTTTCTTCAGTAGTATTTGCTGTATGGAATCGATCAGCTACAGTGAATCGTCACATTGTCGAATCCGGTGTAAACACCGTGTCACACAACTGGAAGAATAAATTCTGTGTGTTCATTTAACTGTGTCAGGCAATTAATCAATTCCAAACCAGATTGTTCGGTAATTATTGATCTTCAAAAACGGATTATATCTTAACTCAGCCGACAAAAAAGAGCGAAGAAAAATTCGAAGGTCAACAGTTTTTACCCCTCCGTTCATGCGTAGATAGTGAGTAATCCAACGCACAATGGAATTCTGTTCATTAAGCCGATATTTTTTATAGTGTTTGTATGCTTATGTGTGATTTGTTTATACATCTGTTGGAATGTGTCCGTTTACGTGTTGGATATCATGAAGCTCATATTTGCCCCATAGGCAATCATGTTCCTGTATTGGTTCATGGCCAACCACTGTCGGATATTTCGGTTGGAACTCTTCGTTCCAAATCGGTGTCGTCAGCTTAGCGAATTTGCTTTGATGTAATCTGAGAATAGTCGTTGTTATCGAAATCTCAAATGTGATGAACAACCAATCATTTGGGAACGTTGAACTGATGCGATAACGCGATATTGTGAATTGCACATGAAAAGTGCCTCCGGGTTTTCTGTCCGTCTACTCACAGACTAATTGTGAATGTGTAGTGTCAAGAAATAGTTACTTCCAAAGTTTTTGTACCTTGTTTTAAGTGTGAAACTGTTCATGCGTGTGATTATTGAGAATATTGGCAAAAAAATATCCAGATCTTCAAACAATATGAGAAAGTCTACGGTTTTCGTTACAATATCTTTTGTATGCGGAAGAGCGGAAACATGTGTCTCGTACTAGTCTTACCATTTTGTCTATTTTCGGTCAAAAAAGCATTTCAAATCTGAAGAATTTCCAAGTTTTTAAGTCCTCCAAGAATAGTCCCACTCATAACCGTCTGTGTTCAAATCCAACGAATTGGGCGATAATCGAAATGATCTCATCCTTGTAGCTCGGTAATCACGCCGGAAGGTTTCCTCTCCATGTCCAAGTCTGCTGCTACCTTTCAGTAGAATACTTTGCTTGCAATTGCCACGCATGATACCTTGTCACATAAACATCAGAAACGATCGATATCGTCAAATTCAGTTGCATTGTTCAATGCTCACAAATCCAGCCCCCTCCCTCGCTCTCCGTCATAAGTAGCATACAATGAGAAGCGTGGATCCCTGAGACGTCAACTGACCAAAAGCACGAAAGACACCCGGAGGTAGTAGTAGTAGACAGGCAAGTGTAGAGAAATCGAAAAGGCTGCGGCTAACGGAAATAATCGCATACTTTACCGACCGATTAGGAATGCTGGTTCACGGAACCCAAGCGTAAGCAAGGTGCGGAAGGAATCCAGCGGCACACTGATTCAATCTCAAATGAGTCTGCTAACGTGTCAGACGGAACATATATCAGGATGCAGTTTTGCTGGTCCATGACCACAGAGAGCCTTCCACTTATGCCTGCAAATGAACCAATACAATTGGATGCCAACCCTCCATCGGAGATGGAGGTGATCAGAAATAAGACTTTTTAGAAGCCATAAGACTGTTTCTATTTATTCTGCAAGGATAGTGGCAAAGTAGTAACATCGGAGTTAACGAAACTCTTGGATACAATCTGTGAAGGGAAAGAGATTTCTAATGACTGGTGGTGTGAATCGGTGATTGTGCCGATTTACAGGGTGGGTGATAGATCCTCATATGAAAACCACAGGAATTAGTTTTCTAAGCTTTGCATCCCAGTGGCTCGTGGGCGTTGTCCTCCCCCGATTATCTAGTATTCGTGAGAGATGTATGCGTGAGAACAAAGCCAATTCCCGTCCCGATCGGGGTTGCATTGACCGAATTTTCATTTTGCGACAGATCTTAGAACATAGGTACATATTCTTTAAACTCTGTCTTTCTTCATTTTTAAAATGACATTGGACTCAGTCGATCGTGCTCTCTCATTGAAAGGTTCCCCAGAGGAATTCAATTCATTCATCCAATCTCTGTATGGCAATAGCCGAGGCCGAGTTCGCTCTCATGGCGATCTTTCACCCGAGTTCATTACGAGAAGTGGTGTTCGTCACGATTGTCTCTTTTCACCTTTCTGTTTTAACTGTGTTATTGAGATGGCTATGGAGATAGCCTTATCCTCATTTGAGAGCTATCAGTGATATTGACTCATACAGGAACCTGTCTGTATTGGCATATGCGAACGCTGTTTTGCTACTGAGTGAGGATTCAAGGAAGTTGGCATTTTTTCTCGATCATCTGAACGGTAGTGTAGATAAAATTGAGATGCGCTTTGCACCTTCGAAGCGCAAGATGCTATTGCAGGATTGGATTGGCTCAAAGCCAAACATTTTCCTCGCAAGGGAACAACTGAGCGAGCTGAATAATTGCTTCTCACCTGCCGGTCGTAGCCCGGTTGAATTACCTCTGTGCATACAGAAAGCATCTGTGACGTCGGGGTGACATCTAATTATCAATCAAAGGCCCAGCGAGCGGAGCAGCATTGAGGTCGGTATCGCTATACCGTTCCGAGACATCGCCATTGATTGTAGTGTTGTTAGGATCTGGTGGGAGAATTTGGTAGGTAACCCACAAGTTGGACGTAAGATACTGATTCCCTGGGTCCAATGTTTAGAGCAGACACTGAATCAGAATGGGCTAAGCTAGTTGAGACACGTTTTATGCATGTACACAAAACGTCTGCCTCGTTTTACATTGCTTTTCAAAGTAGGTAATGATTGAAGGATGATTCAAGATGGCCAACCGATGACATGGATGAAAAGTATGAAAGCTTTAGCCAGTGTATTGACTCGTGTAGTTGAGGTTAGGCTATCGGAATTCGGTCCACGATTCCGTAGTAGGAGACAATAGGTAATATTGCTCAGTGACACAGTCAGTGGTAGTCTTGCATTCGAAATCTTTCTTCTTCTGTATAGTTCTTCAAGTAACTAATTTGTAGTCGGACTTTCATTATTCTTCGTTCTTTTTTTCGGTTTGAGCAAATCGCGCTGTGAGGTAGCAATCACAACCACAGCACGTTGATGCAAGGTTAATGGTTGTTGAAAGTGAACTAACTTGAACTTTTCTGGACCACCGTAAAATATCAGCAGGCGTTTTATACTGTTTATTTAATATCATTTATAGCCAACATTTTTATTCGAGGACACAAACCGGTCCTTACGGACAACTCGCAATGTGTCATCCTGGAGGCATACGAAGACTACCTAAATATAAAACGATAGTTCCTACTCTCAAGACGGCCGTGTAGGCTGAAATGCTGCATTCATGTAACACTCCACTTTGTTGACTTGGGTTCGAATCCCGTTTCGGACAAACGATTTGACTGGCAATAGTCAGACGGTCAACATCATGGGTTTCGACTTGAATGTCGCGGGTTCGAGTCCTCCTATCCTTGGCCAAATTGCCCACTTGATATCTTTTTGTTGATCGTAACTCTGTTCTTGAAACTGATGCGTCTTGTCGCTTCATTCGCGACAAGATAGATGATACTGACCAATTCCTCTGATATACTGAATGCTTCAACTGTCGCCAAAGATTTCGTGACGAGGGGTGAAAAACTGCATCTGAGTGAGAAATGGAGCAGCGAATTTAAAAGTTTTTGGGTTAAAGTTAAATAAAGTTTCACAAGTTATGCTTTCAAGACCTGTGCATACTGACTCGGGTAGGTTGCCCAGATACGAATGACAAGAAAAATAAAATTCAGGTCGGAACATATTCGAAAGAACCTTCATGAATTGTGCGCGGTGGAAACACGAGCACGAGGTCATCCCTATCCGACAGACACATGCACATGCTGCTTATATCATGTACACAAGACTCAAAACTATACAAGTCAATCCGTATCGTTTTATCCACTTAGCGTGGATTACTCGTCGGCTAATGAACTACTCCGAAAAGTGCCGAGTTTACAAGTTCGAAAGAAAAAAGAAAAGTTCAAATAAGTCTGTTTACGGTCCCCGGTGTTAGCAATAATTGGCCTAGAAACGCCTAGCAACGAAAGTAACAATAGACGAGTATTAATTATTGCGCATGGGACGAACCTCGTAGCAAATACATTGGTGTCTTTTTTATTCCGTTTCCTCCTACACGATGTTTCGTAAGAAGCGAGCACACTATGTTCAGTGAGCTGGTTCACGGCAAATTTCGGTGTATCCATCATGACAATGTTAAAGAAAGAAAGTAGTGGCAAACGTACTCGACTACTACCGGACTGTCTCGATTGTATGTGCCCCGGCAAACTACTTCTGACGTACAACATAATTGCTTTTTTTCTACGGGAAACCGTCGATTTGTACACAACGAGTAACCAAAGCAAGATCATTATCATGATTCGTGAGAACCTTCATCACACAGGTGGGATATTTTAGTATTTTCAACTCTTAAGTCTAAATTGATTTTGCACTTCTATAGTCATCAGAGGAACATGAGTTTGCTATCATTTCAGCTATCATGTCCGGTTGTGAAAACAGACTTAACTGGACAGGCAGACAGAGCGGGCGAATGTCGGTGCTTATCAAACGCATTAGAACTTACATGCAAGGTCAACATGTCAAGTAATTTACAGTGATGGTCGAAATAAAACTGGGAAATTACACTTGAAAACCATAATGATCCACCCTCGCAAACTGAGACCACCGTCCATGTAGATCATAGGATGGAATCCGATACTTCTTTCTTGTCACCTGAAACTACAACCGGCCAATCAGAAACGTATCGACTCACGAAAGAGTAGAGCAAACATTCCACGAATTTCATTGGTCTAAAAGTGTCCCTTCAGTGATGACTCATTTGAGTTGGTAAATTTTTGAATGTCTCACGAAAAAACCCCTGACAGGGATTCCTATTCCCTTAGTTTTCCTGTCGTCTTTTATTGGTGAGTCTGAATCCGGAAACGTTTCTATACGTGGTAGTTGTTTGCGTCCATATTGGTGTTTCAAGTATCGTTATTAGTGAACAAACGCGACGTGATTCCAACTGTCATCAGAGATCGTAATCATTATGGTATTTTCCGTGATTTATTGCCCAGGTGCTTTCCTCACCCATAGGATGGAGGAACAAGCCGTACTCCAGTAAGATAATAGAATCGTTTGAAAGCCTCACAAGTCCAAAAGTTGTTTTTGTTCTGTGAGATAAAGTTCATGTCATTCACGGTTTGCAATCTGACCTAGCCTCGACTGACAGTCTTTGAGAAGTGCTGGGTCAATGGATATGCAGAGATGCTGAGGGGCGTGAGTCGGCAATTTCTGAACTGTGTATTTACTGTCTGCTTAAAAGACCACAATACCTCGTAAACTTGTGATGTGATACACGTTCGCGCACAACCCGACAGCAATCTTTGCCTAGTCGAGCATCCCGTCGAGCACTGCTGTCTGTCGCCGAGATCGATATCCCACCAAGCTTAATTTAATAGTTCTGATTAGCCTTGATGGGAGCTGGTGGTTCGACGGCAACAGTCCCTTCGGATGGAAGATCCAAGTTCAAACCCTGGGAGCGGTGGTGTGTATTTACCGCCCGTAAGTTGTACAGGGAGCACCAGGGAAACGGCTTACCATACACAGATGCCGACTTTGGTTGTTTTTGTCACACAGACATTCGACAAGGGAAATTTAGTCAGGCTTGTGTCATCATCAAATTCGACAAATTCTGGTTGAATCTGAAAGATCTGAATGACAATATTTGATTGGATTTCACACCCGATAACCTCAACAAGAAGAAAATTCGAGTCTAGTGCTTCCCGAGGTTGATCGGATGACCTGAGGTTTGTCCATAAAAAGGCGTAGTTCGAGGGAAATCGATCAACCGAAATGACAGCAAGTAAGTATGTTACTAGTAGATTATTTTGTTCTCGAAGTTATTCATCATGTGATACCAAAGCTCAACTCAACTGGGTACGCGTCCCAATTCGGGTGCAATGAATATACACTGCTGACGGTTCCCAACAGAAGCGAAGTAGCTGTACCATGCTTCTATGGTTTCTTCCTAGTACATTTGGCGTTGATAGCACATGACAAAAAATAATTCCGTATGACCTCCACAGTAAATACAACAATTTCCGCTCATGAAACCGAAGGCAGTGTGACGTCAACCAACAACCTCGTTTGGCCAAACTGAAACACTTCTTACTTGGGGCAGTGCTTTATGCGAAGGAGGAGCGCCCTTGGCAAACGGTGTACCTTACTACCCTCTCGTTTAGTCACATAAATGATTTAGAATCTTTATGCTATTACAACTTTGCACAGTTGCCACTCATTCTGGCTGGGTTTGAGCACGGCAGTCACTCGAAACAAAGAATAACCATTGCTAATTTCTCAGTCTCGAGTATCGATCGAACGGTTTGTGTGCTCGTAGGCTGGTCATTTAGCATCTTGGTCTCAGGACCTGAAATTCACGGTTAGTCAGGTTACCTTGCCGTTGCCGATAGCATCGGCTGTCAGATCATCGACAAAGTGTCGTGGAGTTGCTTGATGACCAACAAAGAACGTGTGTGACCCGTATCAATCGGATTGGCCAGTTTCATGCTGTGCATCACTTTATCGATTAAAGTCGGACAGTCACCACTCGGCTTGTTTTGTCTCACTGTTCTTGCAAAAAAAAATGTAAACTGTGACTGTTTTGATGTACTTTTAGGCAAATCCTGTGTGGATGAAAATATCCTGGGATTTGACGCGTTTGGAACGTAACTCGCTAAAGATGACCAAAATCATCATCCCCTACACCCATGGCACGTGACTTCAGCTGATAATCATGACAACCGATTTTGGTGGAAGGTCGATCGAATCAATCGAACCAGGCAGAGCTGTGAGATGGAGAAAATTGCTCATGAAAGCCCGCGTCAATCCCCAAGCGAAATAATGTGGCAGTGAAAATACGCCACGTTGTGTGGGTTGTTTATGCAGTTTGTATCCTAACTGGACCGATTCTCTCGTGCGCAAATAAATGCGATATGAAAATGTAAACAACTACCTAAAATCGCAAATAACCTTGAAAGTAGCCCATGGAAATGTTGACCGAGTCGACAAGATTCGTGAATCTATAAAAACCGATCGAACGGAAATGTGCAAAGCGGCTGTTCAAGAATCAGAATGACTTCATTTTCATCAAAGTGAATTCATTGTTCCACGTTGCTAGACCTAATTGCCTTGAGTAAAATAGTCGACAGCTTTTCACGTAAGGTATAGTTTATTTGCTCGCCGAAACATTCGTTTTCCGGGAAATAAAGTTTTCTTATGATCATAATTCTGAACTTATCCACTCCTCACACTCAATCCCAGGTGTTTGCCTAACGCAGACAACTTACATCAGGAACGAGCGACCATCGATAAAGAAAGGTAGATGAATGAAATATGTGAACAAGGATAAGGGCATGTTAGACTGTCCATTTGGTATCTCCTCTCATCGTCAAAATCTTCGATTCCTCAACGAACCGATTATCGTAACTGAAAATCTGTTATTATTGCTAGATCATATGGCTGTATTGATCATTGTCTTCCCAACGAATCAAAATCCTGAGTTTCTAATTTTGTACGCCCTTGAAATGAATTGATCAATTGAAAATGGAGCTCGCAAAATCACTGTCGTTTGTAAACAATTTGAGTGCACGATTTAACGATGATTTCGTGCAATAAAAACGAGAAGGACGAATATCATGGTCAAAGATTAAAAATTTCTTTGGAACTGAATGGAAACGGGTAGAAGAAGAAGAAGGACAACTACGGCTAAAGGGGTTCTACCACGAAATAGAGGCTGAAGTGGTCTTGAAGTGCGTCATGTTCCACGTCGATGTGTTCTCGAAGAATCCATAGATAGGCTCTTCGACCGGGTTACGTATCTGTATGTTCACAGTTGGCCTGCAAACTGGTTTGTACGGCGAACACAATGTTGTTAAGCTAAAGAATTTCCAAATTCCAAGGCCAAATTTATGCACACTGTGTTTGTTCATATGGTTTACGGGGGATTCGTCAAACAAGGCACAATTCCATGTGGATACTACTAAGGATTCAACCCATTTTCATTCGGGTTTCATGCGGTTGTGTAGCCTTATTCACACCAAACATAGATTGAACTCAAAGTCAAGTTGCTCCTCCGGGGTGCATTACCAAAAGGACTGGAAACAGCAACATGTATTGGAATTGCTTCCAACCGAGAATACGCGAGCAAATATGATTAGGAGACATTTGCAACTAGTTTATTTATTTACAACTTATTGGCTCATTTATAAATAAAGAAACGCAGATAATCTTTGGTAGAATATCTTCAAAAAGTACTAATTTTTCCTAGTTGCGCATCAGTTGGCACGATTATGGTTGCCCGGGAGGTACTGTTGCAAGCGGTTTCATGTCACGTGACTTGCATGTGAGTACTTTATAAGTGGTTCTTAATGACCAATAAGGCTGTGATCATCATGACGAGTCAGTACCTTTTGTAAGGCACACATTTCCTCGACGTGATTCAGCTCCACCGGATTGTTCGTGGATTGGATTGGACTGATCGCCTGGACGAAAACCGAAATTCAGCTGGGTCTTAATTACAAGTGAACTAGGTCCCCAGTTAACCTGGAGTTGGTAAATTTTCCCCAAATGCCAAGCGCGGCAATGAGAAATTGTTGAGTACTCAGCACACATTTTCTTCGACATGCCTACGCAAAGTTGTACTATTGCATATTTCGTTTCGTTTTCTGCTTTGATTACCGATTGGGTTGGAGAATCTTTGGGTTTCATTTTAGTCAGCTATATTTGCATCTCCGACTGCACCAGCCTTCCAATCACTTCGGCCACTCTGAGACCATGTTGATCAATCATTTGACCTTCTTTCTAACTGGCTCGTTTTCCAGTCCCATTTCCGTTCTACTGGCTACGGAATAAAACTGATCAGTTGATCACAGTAGCATTGTTCATTCGGTCTGTTTACCAGACCGACCGACTGGTGCTTGAAGTGGTAAAATGGAATTTGACCAGTAATTTTAATAAAAGCACGAATACAAACTTACAATAGACACTAGAATGAGTTTGACTTGAACTATCTCTTGTCTTTTACTTCCTTTCTGACTAAAATCGTAGTGTGCATCAATCACTCGAAGGAAGTAGCAGTTAACAGAGGGCTACCAAGGAAGCTGACCGGTAGTGGCAGGGATCGAATCCAGAACCTGGTAAGTTAAAACGCCATCATGTTGATCGCTTTGCAGCTGAATACAACAAGAACACCAAGGCAACTGAGAACCGTATTGGGGGTTCATTTGCAAATCATGTGTTTACACATAAATTACGAAGAATTTTCACCGACGGAATAGTTTTGGTCCAATGGTACTTGGGGCTTTTTTGATCTATTCGTTCGTACATCACCACTATTCTGACTGGTCGGTTTGGTAAGCAAATTAAAGTGGAGCTGCACCAGACTGCGTTACCTGATGTGCTTGTAGGTTCACATCACATCGACACGCATTTGTACCATGCTGGACTTAGGTATTGCAGCCATCGAGTTTTTTGCATGATTGAACTATTTTCCAGACGATTTGTCACGCATTGTCAACATCATCAAGTTGGCAATGGATGACAAATCAGTTGAAACGTCACGTCCAATCAGCCACAAATGCAAAGATCCGAGGATTCAGCAATTCGCGGAAAACCATTCTGCATAAGTTATCCGTTGAGATCGCGGACTAGATCGCCCAGTGACCTTTTATCGTTGATCGCAGATCAATCTTTCGTGCCCTTTGCAATCTAAACCAGCAAAATATCTATCTATTTCCGGTCACATCAGTTGCTTCCATCCTAGGAATCGTCATCATGTTTGAATAATGGGCGTAAAATATGACGAATGTTTTCTGTTCAACTCAGAGCTGTTTTACATTCACATTCACTTGTTTTGATACAAAAAAGGCGCCAGATATACGAACCTCGGGAACGCAGCCAGACAAAATCGAAATAGCGCGTTTGTGAAACATGACCACCCATGTTGCTAAATTGTTGGGTCGAGTGGATGGTGGCTTTATCAAGAAACACGTGTCGATTTGCTCTTCGATCACTAACAGCATCCAATTGGAGCCACAAACTAAGTCATCACCTAACGGCATCTGGAACTTTCGATCCACATTAAACGTTTTGCATCACACACTGACGGCTCTCATTGTTGAATGAAAGGACACAGCCACAAGGATCCGGTTTTGGTGATGGGCTACATGCGTTCAGATGAGCAATAGGCAAAATAGGAAATGGGGACGCCATATGCAACTTCTCAGCGACGGTTTCTAACCGGTTGTGATTGATCTCATTTGCATAATACAAGAAAGAATGACTCGTCGGACTACGGAACTGGATCAGTCGGAGGGAGTTAGCGAACAAGTTAGCCATTTGCACATCACAGCCCCCAACTATGCAAAATGAGACATTGTAAGATAAATGAAGATAAACCTCCAAGTATTTTGGATACTGTGTAATAACCGTAATTATTGATCAATTCTTAAACTTACGAGGATTGAAATTTGACTTTCAGGTCTACTGCTCTTGTTATGACCACGTATATAAAAGCTGAAATAGGCAAGTTTCCCTGTCACTCTAACAAATCAATTGGCCACAGTGTTGTTTTAATCGAAAAAAAGAAAATTATCGCGTGCACTGTCTAGCGACATTTTAATTGTGAATGACATAATGTTAAGAACACAGCGTTGTTGGTAGATATAATGTGCCAACGTTTCGACTACCGTGGATAGTCTCAAGGCAAGGGTTGTAAAACCAATACATGGCGCATCGATTTTTCGATACACTCCTTACATAATTTGGTCCTGATATTTACAAACGTCATTTTACTCCACTGACCGCGGCGGAATCAACGAGCACTATACCAATTCGAAAACGTGCCACTACCCAGTGTTTTCCAGCCTGACTTGATATCGAAAATGACCGAATCTTCCCTTTCCGTATAACGACAGGAATTCTACGTGCAAACATCCTGAAGTTTAGTTTTGTTCCTATATTTGTCCATAGACAAATATGATGGTTTGAAATAATTGCACAAGAACCACTTCAGATGTGGATTACCAATTTTTCTAGGTAAATCTTCACAAAACAGTCGACGATTGCATTGCTCGGTTGGACTAAATGAGCTGGAGATTAAATACTGAGCAATCAGGAGCTGCAAGCGTGTACAAACCAATCTTTACGGACCACTCTTGCATTGATTTCGCGCGCCGATCGGTCCTTATTATAGAACACTTGGATTTGATCCTCCCATCCAAATTCTTCCTGATGCACTTGGTAAAAATGCACCGTGTCTAATACACCAGTCTGCGAAGGTAGGCCGCATAACTAAGTGCATGGCCGAACGGATCCGTGAGTATCATCCGGCCTGGCTGAACATTGCAGCAGTCAACGAGATTACCAGTGTTGTTTTTATTTATATCTTGTTGAATCAAACCACAATCATGGTGAAGGATGAAAGCAACGAGCAAAAAAAATGAGAAAAATAAGCAATGAGTAGATTTCGCAAGACAGGCCAGTTCTTCTGTTCCCCATCTTCACATAACCGGCCATTCATCGGGATCCATCAGTCTTCTTCGGGCTTGCTACCACCCAGATTCCCAAACCGGAGTAGAGGGTTGACTTAGGGGACTTCATTTTGAGTTGTTGACGAAATGGTCTAATTCACAAGGCAGCAGGATGATTTGAGGGCCATATAACCCGCTTGGAACTGATGACTGATTGTTTAGCTCATGCTCCCTTCGGATGGAGCTACACGTTCTGGGTGTCCATTACACTCTTTCACCACAGACGTCGGTGAGCACATAGCCGTGCGCTTTGTACGCTGCCTGTAGTTGGTATGGGATCAGGGTTTAACCAACTCCCCTGGACTGATTATCAATGACCGGTCATCCATGTGGGCGCTCTTTTTTCTGGCGCTTTGGTAGGAACACTTTCGCCTCGAGAATGTAGTGCGCAGGACTTCCTCAGCAGAGCCTAGTTGAGACGCTGGTCACTTGGGAGGATTTTCAAAGGCTTTCAGAGCAAGTAGCCAACTCAGAGCCTGAGACACTCACCCAGATCATGCTGAGGCATTTGGGGGCGAATGTGACCGAACTATCTTCCCCCGGAAATACAAAGTTCCGAGTAAACTTTTCACGATTGCTTAAGTGTCGAGACCACTCTCTGGCGGGAACTGTGAGCGTTCGATTATGCCACCCTATGTTTAAGTGCGAAGATCACGTGGCCCACACTCAGACTACCCAAGGGAGGGGAGCAAACAAAATAATGACGCCAACGTTTCCGGTCCGAGGTTAGAACTGGATCACATTTATCTAACTCTTTCATCATTTTCCCTCTCTTTACTCATTCGCTGTCTTCAACTACCTCATTTTCCTTTATCCAATCCGTTAGGTATATTTAATGTGATAAAATGGAATGATTATGAATAATCGAAAACAAGTTTGTTCGCCGCTTGGTGTTGTTCATGCTAAGATAAGATGTTCTCAGAACTGGCATCTAATACTAGATACCCGACCTCTGAATTACTCACTCAGTCATTCCATCTAGTCCCAAATATACTGGGCAGATATCCATGATCGTAAACCTCCAAGCGATGAGTATCTCAAACACACAAACTCTGTTCCGCATTCATACACCAGAAATAAACACTATGTCACAGTAAACAGGATCTGTCAACTTCAGTGAAATTTCAGACCAACAACACAAGTGTTTCAGTCCAGCGTATACCGCTCGAGTCTTGAATATTCGCGTGATCATCTCTACTTCCGCGCTACCATCCTTCGTCACCCAGCTGCCCAGATAACCGAGACGGTCCACAATCGTTGGTTTCTCTCCATCAAACATGATGTTTGGTATCACTGTCGTCCATACTTATAACGACAACTTACACTTTGAAGGTGCAGCGAATACCGTGAACCGAGAAACAGCCCTCGCCAATTTGTCTAGTGCTCGCTGCGCATGTTCTGTAGATTTGAAAAGGTACACAACGTCTTCTGCGCAATCTAGGTCACACAACTTCATTCCTTTGCCAATTGGAGACCTACATCCTATAGACCTCTTGATTCATCTTGCATTACCTCATCCGTGACGAATTTAAACAATAATGCAGAAATGGTACACCCTTGTCGGACAGCGCTAGTCGTTTCGAACGAACCTGACAGTTCACCATAAAACTTCACGCGACCGAAGATATGCAGGTACGAAATTCGGACCTGGTTCATCAAAATAATCTTCCATAACCTTTTGGTATATAACACTGAACAGCGCTGTCTGATCAACCGAGTCGGCATACGCGAGTTTTTATTCTTTGTTGAGCATTTCAGATTGCGGCGTGTGTGAACTCCAACGAAGAGCACTGTCTCGCGGTTTGTACACTACAAAATAATCCAACGATGATTGCTACATTCAGTGGGTCAGCCCAACTGGTAGGTGGGTACAAGGAGTAAGTCGCTCCACGATTAAGGAGTTAATTGCTTTCGTCAGGGTCTCCCGACTCAGTTTGAAAAGAACGGGAGGGAGTTCGTCAGGACTGGTCAATTTTCCCCTCTCCAATAGTCCAATCTTCAATCCGACTGCCAATTCTGCCCTGGAGCCAAAATGCACTTTCCAAACATTTGCAGTTTTGGTCGTCTGACTAACTACATTATCGTGATCCCAGATGAGCTGCTTTTTGAAATGTTCGGCACAACAGCTAGGTATGAGGACTCCGTTTCTATCGCAAACGATTTCACTAATCGAAATCTACCGTTCACTAGTGTCGTGTACAGCTTACAGTCTTCAACTGCTGCCTGCATCATGTGCTAATTCCATTTCACTATCCACCTTAATTCTCTTATTTTCAGGATCTTTCGTACGGCTGAGCACTACTATCCCTCCGAACGCCTACTAATCTCTGCAGTCTCACGGCGCACAGTCGACTGTTAACCGGGATCCAGTCTAAAAGGGACGCTTCAGTCTTCTCATCCAAGACGATTCATACACGTTGTTGACTCAGTTTGAGCCGCTACTGAAGTGCGCAGCAAATGTGCTGACAAGACACAAGGCGCTGCTAGTTGAATTACACTGTCCAAATCATGAATTCGTTTCAAAGACGCAAATAACATCAATCGAAAGTCAGTCTATTGTCTCAGCTAAACGCGCCTGTTGACCAGCCTGCATGAGAGTGTGCACGTTGACGGAACTGAGATTCAAAGGCTGACCAGGTTTGATAAAATTTGAGCTTTTAGTTTGGACTCCAATGGCTACACTATTTGGCAATGAACGGTTTCGGGTATCGGGTATGTTATCAGTGGGGACATTGTGAATAGGGAGAGCAGGAAACAGATTTGGTTGGCTACAAAAAAACAAGTTGAAAAAAAAGAGTCAACTCTGAGCAGTAGCATATTTATCACTACCCATCCCGCTTAATACAATGGGCGGGGAGATTCTAATTAGCCTGCGCAACGACCGATGCAGTATGAAATTATTTTTAATCGTGCGTCTAATGAGGAATGGTGGACGGGTTTTTCCAGTGGGTATAGCGTCTAAGCCGAACGATTAGAGTCCTCAACCAAAGCCTTTGGTTCGAACACGAACCTGACCGCAAGGCAGCGGGGTATGGCTGAGTGGAAGCCCGTCTGATTGTACCGTTCATTCTTCCACTAATTTTTCCGACTTAGTTACCAGCTCAGATCATCCCCAAAATGGGCTGACCATGTGACCACTTAACACCAGCTTACTTTGTCCAGCTAATTTGGTTTCTTTGCCGTAACACCAAGGCTATTGGGAGAATACAACCCTGAGTGGAATTACCCAGTCAGGGTGTGGCTAAAATTCGAACAATCCCAGCTCATGGGTGCAGGGTCAATTCACTCATGTGGCCAAGGTAAAATAACGGGGTCCGTGACCAATTTCCCCTCTCGGGGCTCGTTACCACACCCGATCTACTCGGAGCATTATGTGGCATTAGAGCTGTACTGGTTGGTTAGGCGGCGTGCATCATCCGCCACACCTATGCTTCAAGAAAAAAAAATCGACGGTGCACCCGGTTGTCACAGCAACCCCTTCCCCGGAAGACGGACAGTGAACACGACAGAGGGAAATAACTAGGTCAAGCCGGTGGACTGTTGTGCTCTGTTAGATGTGCCAGATGTACAGGCGAGGGGTCGACTCAAAAACGAGTGCGTACGTCTCTAGCCCGTGATCAGCTGATGAGACAGACAATCGATTATGGTGAGCATATGCACGCTTGACCTCGTGGTCTGGACTGACGGTGAAATGTTTGCGATTTAAACAGCAAGTTCAACGATCAGGGAAACAGGAAAATCAATTTGAACGCCTCTGATCTATTGAACCATTCATGTGACATTCTGCTGGATATGCTGGGCTCGGAAGCCATCGATTGCAGACAAAAGTTGTTCGTGTATATATTGCTACCAAAAACTTATCCGCCATTAAAGATGAAGAGGCGGCTGGTTGACTTCCTCTCTGAATGCCGATCAATATCCATGATAGCATGGAACATCTAGCTAGGGAGCAGTCAAATAAACGGAACACAGTGCAGTAACTACAATTCTGTAGTGACAGATTTGTAGGAAATCGGGTCAGGCAGACAAGCCGGATGACAGTTCAAAAACATTTTGTGGACAAAATAATTCATTAGTAACGGATCTGGCAGTGTTCAGTTGATTGGGTGCCCTAAAAACTGTGATGTGAACTTATGCGTGCCTCGTTAGTAAACTCCAGGCATCTCGGTAAAGATTCAAATCTAACATTTGAGGAGACTAATTTGTGACTTGCAAATTATTGTACTGCGAAAAAATTATTCATATTTGTAACCGATAACTGGGTTTCGCTAGGGGTGACGATTTCCTACAGTAACCAGGGTCGTGCAAATATATCTTTGATCCAGCGGATAATGTGGATGAAGTAACGTCCCCTCAAAAACAGGGATTCGGCCATCCGTTGCTGTGATACGTGGTCACAAGGATAGTGTGTTCATTTGTTGAAGCCGAGACGCTAAAGCCAATTTGGACCACGGTTTGTCCGGGTATTGGACACGTTTACCCGGCTTGTTTGGTGGTGTGGTGGTTTCAGCCCCTGATTCCAAACGGGGCATTTACCAACCGAAGATTCGATGACAGACTCAATATTTGACCACTAAATCGCCTCTAGGTTCCCAGTTTCGTTCGAGATATCCCAAAAGGTCTACAATTTGTATTGCAAACTATTCCCTGAGTCCTCCTGGTTAGAGGTTCATATGAAGACCCGTCCGTTATGCGTTTGTCTGGGATTCTGAATGCCTAAAGTGTGGCATGAGGGTAGAGTAAAACTGACCTTATTGGCTGTCACTCAACCCTATATATGGATGGTACATCAAATCAGTCACAGATTGTCCGTGGGTATGATTGCTTGTACTTCGGATATACCGACTGCCTTAAGTGGATTATATGAACTGTTAACAAAAACGTTTTCATCAGTTTCCGACCAACTTATCGAAATAGGATTAAGGTGAGATGCCTGCAATCTGGTTTGACCTTTCTGATTTTCAGACTAGACTAAAGTGTGTCAAATTTAGCACCCTTATAAGGTAGCAATTCGGGAGGTTCTCCCATTTTTAATCATGCTAGTCGTACGGGAATATTACGGAAGTAGGTTCTTACTAGGTAGCCCCTAAATGATTACAGGTTCTCATACCTGATTAGCCAAAACGAGCAGCCTACTGATCGTCGATAAAGTCACCAGCTGACTGCTATTCAAGGCCTGTGGAGTGTCACAAAGTTCGAGTTGGAAAATTAGTACACATTCTGAGCTCCGGACCATGAACTGAAAATTACTGACAAAAGTTGAGCACGGAAATATTGCATATGCTTCGGGAAAAGTAAGCCACGAAAACTCCTGCAGTCGAACACGTTGACGTTTCACGAAAAGATACACAAAAAAGAGCAAGAACAAGAATCGCCCTCAGGATCTTCTCTATGGTGCTAACAATTTGTAAAGGTATCAGTTAGAAGTAGAGCAACGATGAGATGAACCAAACAAAATAATTTTAATTGTTTTCATACATGCGAGATCCCGATAGTGAAATGTGCTACTTTCGACAAGCTAGGGATAGAAGCTCGAACTGATTGGTTCATATCCTAGAATCAGTGACGTGGGAAGCTTTTATTTAGATTTTTGCTTTTGCTCAGACTTGTGGACAACGGCAAGAAGCACACGATGGCGAAGTGGTTAATTTACAAATGAATTACGAGGCCGCGAACAGCAATGAGACAGGTTCAATGTTGGTTCAACGGCGATGAACTAGTGCGTTTGGCTCCACCAAACGTCAGAAGTGTATCGTGCTTAGAATATGAGAGGGTTTCAAAATCCAAACTGACCGTTCCATTTCGTCACAGTGCGTCTGATGAAGAATTGTGCCCATCCGTCACCCGAAGGACGTTAAATAATTAGGTTTCAAGGCTGTCGACAGATGTCCACCTTTTTGGTGTGACAGCTCCCGGAATGCTTGGTGACTTTGTCATCATGACGCGTTTGCATTGCCGAATGAATTACAAAGAACGCAACATTTCTGTTGTGAATGACATAATGTTAATGACAGCTTTCTTGGTAGATGTAACTCGCCAACGTTTCGACTACCGTGGGTGGCCTTTCTCAAGGCAAGTTTTGCAATCAAATAACTGAGGGAACGTTCACATGACAACGTATGTTAAGTTGTCTGTGTATGTCTACTTTGAACTGTGTGCCGGGTGAGAGGCTAGTTGTCATTTCCATCATGCGGCGCCGTGGTGGTGAGGTCAACCGGCACGGTGACCTTTGGAATGTTTGTCTTTCCAATATTTTAGGGCTGTCCATATATCCGAAATCTCTGCCCCGTCGTTCCGATTGATGCATGTGGAGTGGGCGCGTATCGCCACGGCCTCGGCAAACTTACGTTCGGTGCAGGTTCTGAATGTAAGTTGAAGTGCTTTCATAACCCCTCTGCTATGGAATGCAGGGCGACGGCTGAATTGTGCTCAAGTTTTCATAAGGCATGTTATTTGATTGCAACGAGCACAGAGTTGCAAGTCTCACGGGCAAGAACAAACCAGTTAACAAAGATATGGGGATGAGATTTCTTGAGATTGTAAAACCTGCCTTGAGAAAGACTACCCACGGTAGTCGAAACGTTGGCGCATTGCATCTACCAACAACGCTGCATTATAAACGTTATATCATTCACAATTAAAACCAATACATGGCGCATCGATTTTTCGATACACTCCTTACATCATTTGGTCCTGATATATGGGGATGAAGTTGTAAATATCAGGGACCGAACGACGTAAGGAATGTATCGAAAAACCTATGGGCCATGTTTTGGTTTTTATTGTGAATGGTATAATGTTAACAACACAGCGTTTGTTGGCAGATGCAATTTGTCAACGAGTCGACTACTTTTTTGATTGCAATACCTTAAAGAGCTGAGTTTATTTCGATACTGGATTTTAACAGCCTCGCATGCTATCGACTGATCCCCAGGGTGGAAATTGTACGGTGGAGTGTAAGACTAGGCTAAGGGACGGTGCCAGAAATCCAACACTGCTCTGTTTCGGTTCGGTGAGTCGTGTAACAGTGATGCACATGCATGTTCGGAAAACAGGACTGGCTCACAAACCACTTTTTTTTGCGGGTCACGAACCTGGTCGATTGCAAGCGGAAGAGCAGGCTGAAAAATCAACCATTCGTCCTAAATCTGAGACTAAATAAAAGTGGTCTGTTTTTCGTGACATGTTCCGAGGTTAACGGAGCGACGAACGAAATGAAGACCAAAAACAAGACTTGAAATCCAAGAGACTGGAAATCAACCGATCATGAGCTTCGATTATGCCAAATGGACGTGAGTGGTGCTGATGGGCCAGTGGCAATCTGATTGTTCTTATTTGATTAAGCGGGTGAGGTTACACTGGAATCGAGGCAACCGATTGGAGCTGCTAGAGCTGGTGATGGTAATAATACCGTAACAAAACTGGATGATCTCCGTACACAGCATGAATCGACCATCGAACTGACATGTCATTTTTCGCAATGAACCCTGATGGAGTGTGACAGATAGCTCTTACCAAGTCTCAGAGGACCTTGACTACTCCACAGGAACTAAATGACCCTGAACTGATCCACCCGACCAATAGTTCCGTTATTCTTGTCTCAATGCCTTTGGGGCGACAGGTCTTTTATCCTATCGATAATCCAATAGGAATCCGTTGCTTTGTTCAATCAGATCAGGTGCACCTGACCTTCGTCAGTTAACTGGTTCCGGCAAAATCGAAATCCTGCGAATTGTTGCATTATCCTCAAAAACGATCGAAAGCAATCCTTTCGGCCACATCCGATTCGGTGAGCGATGATAATTTGAGCTGTCATCGAGCTTGCACGTTTGACTCAGTTTCATGCGGTTAACGTGCAAATGGGCTGGAAATGTGCAGGATGCTGCGTAGATATGTTGAAACACCGAACAACTGCAGACGATTTTTTTTCTCTCATTACATTACTCGCTCGTGCGTACAAAATAATTAGTGTGGACGTATAACGCAATAAGTTGATCGCTGGTCACTGGAATGATGCACCAGTGTTCGAAGGATGCTTTAATTGGATTCTTGTATTTCTACAAAACAATCATAATCGGGAAGCACAAAAATAAACTTCACTTCTGACAGGACCAACCGGTACTTAGCATTGGTGATAGTCTCTTTGTCATAATGTCAACCAACGTTCATTCACCTGGCAATGTCGTAGTCCGGAATATCGTAGTGGCTTAATACACGAACTGGGAACACGTTCCGGAGCGAACGGAGTGCTCCTTTTACTGGCTTCGTTCCCACAGGTGCCCAAGAAAGCCCGATACTTGTGCCATGGCAATGCTTCCGGTCATACGTCATAAACCCATTGTAGCTGTGGCTGACCATGTGAGGTTTCGTGTCTAACGGTTTTGCGTAACTGGGAATTAGCAGCAATGCAGAGTTACCGAGCCCGAATCGGAACGCGGCCTCGGGACGAATGATTACGGGCCAAACTAAGCTAGTGAGTCAGATTCTCAACGGTTTATTGCGGATAGTAGGATGGCTGGGAAAACGATTAACTGAACACGCTTACAGATAAAAACAGTGTGGGTGTGATCATACTTGCCACATCCATGGCACGTAGCAAAACGGTACCAGAGTCTCTGACCACACGGTTTACGTGAGTTCCATCGCTCATAATATTGGTATTGTAGGAACCATTACTAGTGATCACTTTAGAACCACATTTGACCTTGCGATTTCGTCCATCAGGAGTCAGACGGGAACCAGCAAAACTGCAACGTTAGTAATAGGAGATTGAATTTTTCACGACGTTCGACTCAGAATCGTTCGTCCTGGATTCGCGTCCCAGTTTGGGCGCGGTGGATATGTACTGCTGATGATTCCTAACAAGGATGAAACAGCTGTACAGTGCTTTCATGGTTTCTTTATGGCGAGTTGAGCGATGATATCACATGGTGAATTATTTCATGAAAACTGCATCAATTGACACTGAGAAGTGACGGCAGTGCTGGCTCTCCGGTTTTTTTACATACCGACCTTGCTGAATGAAATGGACAGTCCTGTAGAACAAGACACTAGGGTGAATCAAGGAACCTTATTTTATTTCTTAACTTCCTTCATTAATGAAACAACAGTATACGTCATTCTCAGAAGAGGGGCCACAGCCAGTAGAAGTGTATCAAGTGGAGAAGCTGACCGGCGGTGGGTGAATTCGAACTCATGACCTTCACGTGCAAAAGCGACCACCGGAGGTAACAACCAATCGATCTGCCTCACATCTGCACTTCCACATTAGTATTGAACTAGGACTTAAAAGACTGAGTTGATAAATATGAAATAAACTGCGTTAGTTAGTCTCTTGCATCATATATATATATATATATATATATATATTACACTGGCTTGAGAACAAGCATGCTACCTAGACAACTACGTGTACGCAGAACTTTACGGAAAGTGGATAACAGTTAAACGCCAGTCGAGACTTCTCTATATACGAATCTATTCTGGCTGATGTACGACCACCTGGTGAGATTCAATTAGCCACACGGCAAACACGTATCTACTTCCTGTCTGGAAGAACAAGGTTCGGTTTCAAGCCAATCCAGTTCCGCAATAATATTCTACACTATGGAGGTGCAAGATATCGCAAACATAGCTATACTGTCGTTCAGATGGGCAAGGAAAACCAGTGACTTCCTGGAGTCTTCACTTAAAAGTATAGCATCATCAGTGTATTTTAAGTCAAGCAACTCATTGACTGAGTTAATAGTAACGCCACTATTCTCCTATGAAAATAAAGTGATCTGCATAACCATCTCGACTACAGTTGAACAGAAAGGGTGATCATCATCATCATTTAGCGCTAAACATGTCAAGCCCCACTGACCGCGGCCTTTTCCTCATAGTCACAGGAAGAGTGGGAATGGGAAATTCCGATGAACACCGCTTCTCGTTGTGATTTCGAATAAAAGATCACCGTAAGCAAGGACTGGGTCTTTGGGTGACTGAGATTATTCCTTGAAAATTACCACTGAGCACATTGAGAAAACAATTTGGCAAACAAGCTCGTTTTCAGTGATACGCACTTGTGACATTACATCACTATATATCGCGACAAAAAATTTTCACTATAGGATGGATTGGATAAATCAGATACAAATATGGGTGGGGAAGGGATTTGTGGTGTTACATGCATAACCTGAATACACAAGAATGTGTTGTGTTAATTGTTTTGTTGTCTAGGGTTTGCATTGGGACGGAGGGTGGGCCAGGGGAGTTGAAGCGCAGCCACAAATTGGTTTTGAGAACAAAGTGGAGGATTGTGAAGACGGATTGCGACAGCTTCCACAGGGCTCAAGAGGCGACATTTTGCCAACCTGGATTATTGACCTCTGACTTTATACAGGCTCCGGAAAGCTTGCATCACATTCACGGCGTGGTTAGTCTGTGCTAGATGTGAAACGACTGCGCTATTAAGCTTGTTCGCCAACCTGTTTTCTTAACTGAGATTAGTACATTTGACTGTCGGGCTCCGTGGGGTATTTCCCATTTCTTTGGCTTCCAAAAGGCACCCAACTCTCGCCAATGGCTCCACGAAGCTAAGGCATGCATCAGCGGCCAAGCCCAGGGAAACTGATCGACAGGCGGGCCAAGCTAGGTTGAAGGCAACAAAGACTAAAACTGTTGGTGAAACGGCGTCCAGCATGAGGAGACGGATACTAAATAATAGGTGGATGAGACCTGTTGGATCCAAAGGCTACCAAGGTAATTCGTCTCACCAACAAGGTTGCATGGACCTCTGGGTTGCAGTCAGTGCTTCCGAATGGTAAATGTGCTCCTAGTGAGCTACCGGAAATTACGCACCAATGTCACCTCGGACGGGTTGGGTGTCCCGGATTGATAGACAATCATCAAAAGGCGCATGAACCGCTAAGTCGGCTACCAGCTCCCGACACTTGAACGATCTGTTGCTTGGCAGGTCGCACTTGGATGTGCCCGGGCTAAAGGTACCATCTCGAACAAAACTCCGAAGATGGGTCGAACATTTTAGCCAGCTATTCAATCGCCCTCCCGTCGAGCCTAGCTGCATAACATCACCAGACAACGTGGAGCGATACGAAATTGATTTTGAGCCTCCCGAAGAAATGGAAATCAACCCAGACATTGAGACAATGAAAAAAACGAACTTACCCGGTGAGGATGGCACCCCACCGAGATCCTCAAATCTTGCTTGCCAGATCTGTTGATTCCACTTACGAAGGTGTTCCGTAGTATGCGGGACTCCGAAACTTTTCCCAAGGACTGGACAGCCTCTATCCTACACTCTATATCAAAAATGGGCGACAAGACTGTGAGCAGACTACAAAGGGACTAGCCTCATCGATAGAGCAGCTAAGCTCCTTGCAACCGTTCTGCTAAACCGCTTTGTCCCTGTTCGCTCTACCCAATGTGACTTTCGTCAAGAGAGAGGTTGACCAGATCTAAACACTGCTTTGGATTCTAGTCCCATCAACCCACCACGGTACTCTCCTTCGACTTCTTTGCAATATTCGACTCCGTTGACACTGGAACTTAATTCGAAGCGAAGGGATGCCGGAAAAGTACGTTGGGCTGTTAGAACCATACTACTGGTCAACACAGGCGTGTGTCCGAGCCTACGGTGAAGAATATCCTCTCACAGGAGCTAGTCACATAGAAGTAAAAATACGCAAGCGCGAATTTCAGCTACGGCCGTTCGCACAAGACGATAGGAAACTAGAATGAACTCCTTCAGTGAGAAACAGCACCGCAGAATCTAACGGTCGAGTGAGTCCCATACCGCCTTCAAGGATCAATGAAACGCAAGAATGTTTGCAGGTGTGCCTGTGTACTAGCAGGTAGTCCACGGGGAATAATGACCACTAGCAGTTTGAACGGAACACTTACCAAACTGATTCCCCTGCGAATTTGACAGCAGGATCTATCATCATTGCAAATTATTCCCATCGTCGATTCACATCAGCTTCTTTGGATTTCGAAGTTTCAGTTTGGCAGATCTGACAAATGTGGAGTTTTTCCGACTCGGAGGGATTCGGACCCACGCATTAATACCACGCGTTATCAGCTAATCTACGAGGTTACATATTTCCCATATTAACCTCAAGTTTTGGTAACTCCAGCGCTAAAATTTAGCGCCAATTTCAGATAAAGAATACGAGTCTAGGAGTCTTAATGTCATCATGGGGAATTTTTCCCCCTGCTGACTTCCAGTTCTGAAGGACAGGCATCTACCTGTGGTGATTCCGTTATATGCAGGGCTGGCCGGCGGTGGCCAAACGCATAAGGTTGCGGGTTCGAATCCTTCCACCGCCGGTCAACTTCTCCACTTGCCAGCCCTTTACCGGCCGCGGCCCCCTTCGTGAAAATTGATGTGCATTATTGTTTCATTAACAAAGGAAGCAAGAGATAAAAGGGTTCGTTGTGGAATAAGACCTAGTAAAAAATCTGCCTCACGGTTCGGTGAACTACTTAATGGACGGTCCGACCCCTTGATTACTTCGCTAACAATCGGTCCGATTTGTCAATCGGTAGAGATCGCAGCAACTGCCGATGGCTGCATCCTTCTCCATTACCCCACATCACTACTCGCGGTCATTTCTCAGGTTTCCGGACGGTTGAGATTTCAGCAATTTGCGGGGGCATTGGTCTCTCGGCTATTCTTTGAAAGCACGATTTGGTTCGACGATCGATTTTGTGACATTCGTTTGGATGTTGTTTTATCGTAAATGAGTTATGTACAATTCCCTCGGTTCTGGCACAGATCGATACTTTTGAGTCGCGTCTACCGCTCGGTATTTCCACCGAGGTTTGCTTCTCCGTGTGATGCGGTATCAGTGCTAATACGGTACCACGAAACAATACATCTATCGTGTCTGCCAGCTGGTCCTAGTTTTATCCATTCTGTCAACCGTGGTTTCAGAATCTCCTAGAAGACACAAATGGGGGTCGAATTCCGAATTTCTTTTGTTAGTGAGCCCAAAGTGACCAGTGGCTTGTTAGTACGTACATGGTGCTCCTCGAGATCAGTCAATGGACCTATATATTAGAACATTTCAGCCAACAGGGTTGACTCGGTGTGCTCCCATTAGATTTAAAACACGCAAACCTGAATCAACGATACAGCACCGCGATATCTGTGTTGAGTGGTGGCACATTAACCTCAGATATCAAATAAGTGTAACAGTACACAATTTGCCGTGCACTGACTCAACGAGAGTAACGAATGTTCCAGGATGAGGTGACTCAGATAGAAGAAACGCCCGCGGGTCGCATATCGAACGCCTATAGACTTTCGCGTCTCATTGTACGCCATATTAGAAGGGACGGATCTGTGAGCACTCAACAAAGTAACTGACGTTGAAGGTACTCATCGTACTTAAGACCCACAATCTCTAGCGTTCTTCACGGCGCCAACCTCTGGGTGCTGAACGTCTCTATTGCTTCCAGTGTTCAATCGGATCATGGTCATTTCGTTTCATCCACACCAGCCTTGGGAGCTCGAACAGGGACTCAAGTCGGCGATTGTCGTCTAGAAGTAGCCGCTAGGGACTGGTGGTTCACTTTTTATCTTCCTTTTCCTTTGTTGATGAAATAACATTGTACACCACTTTCAGGATAGGGGCCAAGGCCAACAGAAGACCACCAAATGAGGAAGTTGGCCGGGGAAGGGAGGATTCGAACTGCCAACCCTCACGTCCAAAAGCCGACTTTATCGGCTTAATTCCAAACCAGGCATTGATCAAAGCGTGATCTGAGTCCACAGTTGTGGACCTGAATAATCGAAAACTTTTCACTGATCTACGCGAGAGATGACCAGGAATATGGTTAATCGGAGTGTAACGGTATGAAAGCTAAAGTGTGCTGGGTGAGTTAATGCTACTTTTTAAGAGAAAAGTTTGTTACAAGCAGCCCGTGGTCGGAACAAAGCTGAATGAGGCGGTCGCAGTTATGAGCTCGACCAAGTGAGATAGCAAATAGACGTCCGATGTGCTTTCAAGTCCCTTCCCCACAAAAGAAAGTCAAAAGGCACACTGAAATCATCAGTAGTGATCACAACGTCTACTTCGAAATAACTGCGAAAAGTCCCGGCAGGATTCGTCTTTGATCTCAGTTGGCGGGAAAGACAAGTAAACATCGCTGCTCCAATCGACTGCTGTTGACACACAGAACCATTCAGCTGAATTGTACACGATCGACCGCTGAAATTGGGTCGGGCCCAACGATGCACGTCAGACTCTCCTACTTAAAACGATTCTGACTCCATCATGATAACAAGCACTCATGCGAAGGGTAAAATGAGAAACCAAGGTTGCATATAACCTTCAAAGAGTGATTACAGAATCACGTTACTGCATGAGTGTTTTAGAGATGGAACGTACACCTACTTCAAAAGTTTCAGCTTCTACCTTGTACAGTACGGTTGTACAATATTTCCACTAATGCTACCATCAGACAATCTACCAAGCCGCAACTATTCGTGGCAGCTCACGCGATTAATACATAAGAAGGGAAGTTAGTAAGGCTGGAAGCATTCGGGCGTGCAGCACCTCACGGATGTTCACGCTATAGGACTTTCTTTGGAAATCCTAGCCGGAGCCCTTGAATGCAACGTCCGACGCACAAGATAATGAAGCGTTAAGCCGCCATGGGGACGTGGTTGAAGCACATTTGAGGGATCTGTCAAGACCGGATGTTGTTTGCTGTGATGCACCGTCCCGCCATTAGTTCCTATCCTATGTTCCATGCACCTAGTGGGGCCAACGGAATGGAAAGATATCACTCTCTGGGCTGGGCTCTGTTCAGACTAGGTGGGATGGCTCCTCTCATCACCGAGAGAAACCCCAGATCCTGTAAACTTACGTTCATCTAGTGGAGGTTTATGACCCGTAAACTCTTCCTCTGCGCCTAATAGTTATGGTGGTCTCTCACCGGGGTACGGACAAAAGTCTTATAAAAAACTGATTCTTTGGGAGTGAACTTCACCCTGTCCCCTATCCACTGACGTCACAGATACGATTAGACCTTCAGCTTAGGAAGCCCAGCTTGCTATCTTTGGGTTTTGCGACTTTACGTTAACGGAATCACCAAATAAACGAAGTGACTGATATAGTCGACCATGCAACCCTTTCGGAACATCATAGTTCCAATGAACACAACCTGCAAGAAAAATGGAGGCTTCAGTTGCGTCTTAAACTCTGTATTTTGATTCCACGGCGACAGAAGTTCCACGAACACTTGAACATCTGGGCCGTGAAATAATACTCATGCCTCCGGAGGAAGAAACTCGGTAGCAGTTTTCTCGCCGCCTGCTGAGGGGAGGTTTTACTGCTGCCGTGAGCCTATTTTACGAACAACCTGGTAAGCTCGGTGA
The DNA here is from genome assembly GCA_008360955.1 of Fasciolopsis buskii. Lineage (NCBI taxonomy): Eukaryota > Metazoa > Platyhelminthes > Trematoda > Plagiorchiida > Fasciolidae > Fasciolopsis > Fasciolopsis buskii. The sequence goes on from LUCM01004228.1 coordinate 86,952, forward strand.
AAGGGAACTGATGATGAGCCACAATTTTGCTGTGCACTGACCCAGTCAAAATTTTGCAGTATGTCCAATAAAGCATCAAAAAGAAATTTGGAGGATCAATTTACTCCAAAATTCCATATCAATTTAGATCAAAAGAATTGTCTCACGTTCGATTATTATTGTACAAAATTCTCCAAATTCAAATCCAGTGGGCAGTGACCGGAATCTGATTCTCGGCAAATTCGGATACCTCAATTCAATGTACAGAAAAAGCTGCCTTGTGGATGACAATGAATGGTTCATTTCCGTGGAATTTTGAAGAGGAACAACAACATTCTACGGTTTAATTCCGGAGCTAATTTTGCTGCATCTTAACCGATTTCTACCGCAAAAAGCCTGTGACATGATTTTGTATAAAGTACGTTACACAACACCGATGACCAGGGCAGTCGGGTTGGCGTAGAGATCTTGTTGGTATGAAGTCGACCGCAAACCAACGGGTTGTGTCAGCGTAGATTAGTTTGAGAGAATGTCACGGTTGCTCTTTCGACCTGTTGCTAGGACTGACTTTGCTGCTGATGACCCCGGGGCTTTGTATTCGTTGACATTGCTATCGTGAGCTACGTCAATTGCTTTTGCGCCGAAGTTTCAGTGTCAGAACAATTAGTCGGTCGTGATTGTCATGATGATATTTTTTTAAAGACAATGGAAAAGATCGCCTTTACAGTATTCTGTATCTGGTGCACAATTATCGTTGAGAAACGCGTGTGATTTGTTTTCCTCTCGACAATCAGAATATTTCAAAGTTGTTTACAAATATGCAAGTATTATAGCAGGAAATAGTAGTGAAATAGAATGACAACGGGACAGATAATTTTTGTGAAAAAGAAAGAAGGGATAAATAAGTTTTGAGAGAAAGAAGGAAAAATGGAGAAAAACTAAAGGTACTGGGTTAATGAAGCGAAGAAATACTCGTAAGGAGTGAGACTGGAAGCTGGAAACAGAAAACAAAAGAGAAAGAACAAAATTTTTGCTTTAAAAGGTGAGGTGATAAGTTCCTCCCCTCTGAAGAACAACGTACGAACAAAGTAGAGGTCGAGAAGAGCATAGCAGAAGAAACAAACGCAAAAAAGCATGAAAGAGAAAGAAATAAAAATTTCACATGATCGCCCGTTACAACTTGAACGCATTTCGCAGCATCAGATCATAGTAGACATCCGAATCGATAGATGCGCTAACACCGCTGTAATAGTTCAAAAACTCCTCCCAAGTGATCTGCGTTCATTGACGTGAATGTCATGAAAGAGAAAAACAATATAAATAAAAAGACGATAGAAATCTCATGCAAGTTTTAATCGATAGCAGAGCCATTGGGGTTATTACTTCGAGGTTCTGTAACAGTACAATTTGCGTCAGTAGAATTTTTATTCCTACAACCGTCATTCGCGAACTATTGCGTTTGGGCTCTTGTTCTTGTTCAGCAGCATAACGTGTACCCAGTTACCCAATTGAGGGGTTTCGTGGGCCGCAATCCGGAAGCGTAACATCTACTGACCCCAATCTAACTGTTAGGGTTTTGTGCAGTTTTATCAGTGTTGCTCATGAACCAAACAACAATGGTCTGCCTATTGGAATATCTGTCGTAATTGAGTCCAGAAAAATAGCGCATACCAAAGTCAGACACTTTTTCTACGTCAGAGCCAGAGGCATCAAGTAGAAAAGGCGAAAAGCAATCCGACTGATTGTACTGATCTAAAACCAAGCTTCCGGAGTTCAGAAAGGAACCCAAGCCTAACGGGTGAGGTTCAGGGCTCAGTTGCACACGAAAGCTTTTATTAACAATAGTGCGCGGTTATAGAGCACAGAAATAGAGCATCCAGTTGGGCACACGTGTGCCACAATACTCAATACAATCACACGTGTGTAGGAACAAGAGTGAACCACGCATGGCAATCGAGATGAGCGGTGGGGTAAATCAAACCCATCATCGGTCGTGATTTGTTATCATTCCTATAACCACTAACGATTGATTGGTTCGCCTGAACAACATAAGTACTTTATTCCAGTTATTCAAATAAAGAACAAAACAGCGAGAAAAACAATCGTCCCCAGTTGTTCCTAATCAAAACAATGCTTTAAGATCGCCTGATAAATGCTATGTCAATAAGGTGCATACTGTATTCAGGTCTGTGGCACACTGGGTATTTAAATGACTAGCTAGAAACGTGAGATTTTATTTCAGATCACCGTCATCCAGAAAGGGCGCTTGAATCTAAGGCGTAAAACTTTCCGCTTCCTTCTGATAGACTTCGTCTTTCATACGTAACTTCAAAAAATGGTTCCTGCAGGTTTTGCGACGTATAATCTTAGCTTTGTGTTTTGTGTCAAACGATTCCCGTAAGCTACTGTGGCACGTGCACATGGGTCAACCCTTCAGTACATATGGGGTATGAAGCAACCGTACCAAATTAACCCTTTTAGTCCTGTCGTTTTCGTCTATTTGCACTTTCCTGCAGGATGACTACGATATCATTCAGAAATAATCCGCGTGAAAGAAGAGACTTGAAAAGCATACATTGGAACCCTATTAGCAAAATACCGAAGACGGACCGAAGATTTTTTATATGCATCAAACCCTACTAGAACGGTAAATATTACGGACGTTCTCGGGAGACTGACTGATGAAGGCGCCGAATTTGATACTGGATGGAGAGGAACTAATGATGGTAGACCGGTTCACCCACCTTGGTAGCTGCGTGTCGAACGGCGGTAGCTCGAGAGTAGAGGTAAACACGCGTATATCGAAGGCTCGGGCATCCTATGCTGGAGTGAAGCACTTGTGGCGTTGGCTTGGTATTTCAGTGAAACTAAAGTTGAAAGGTCGTGAGTACTGTGCCGCAGTGCGCCCAGTTCTGTTGTACGGTTGCGAGACATGGAGTCTGCGTGTGGACCATGTTCGTCGGTTAGAGGTTTTCAACCATCGATGTCTACGTAGAATGGCTGGTATTGAATGGAGTGACCGGGTGAGTAATATAGAGGTTAGAAATCTAGTGTTGGGTATCACCTCTGAGAATAGCTTGTTTCAGCGTATGAAACTTAGCAGACTACGCTGGTTGGGTCACGTGTTGCGTATAGCGAACACTCGTCTACCATACCGTGCCCTATTTTGTGTTCCTCCCGATGAATGGAAGAAGCCATGTGAAGGTCAAAAGATGACGTGGAAACGCGGGATGAGAAAATGTACAGCGAACTTAGGTAAAATAGGTGTCTCATGTCTTCGTGGTTGGGTTCCGAGAGACCCGTCAGCTAGCTGGATGGAGACACTGAAGGATATGGCAGTGAACCGTGACCAGTGACGATCGTGTTTCCATTTTTTATCGAATCGGAATGATTGAAACAGTGCGCTTATACAGTTAGACTGTGTTCCGTATGTTGGCTGCAGCAGCGTCCTACCTTTTCCCACCTGTGTAGGTCCACTCCGTTTCCCTTGGATATTCACTTTTGTATAAACGTGTAACTCTGGGGAAAAGGCAGCAGTTAGTGGGGCTTGCCTTGCTGTTTAACGCTGAACGATGATGAAGACGATGTGAGACTCAATAAATCTCGCCGCATTCTTTCAAGATGGCAACAGGCTCCTCCCACCCAGTGAGAAGTGGTGACGGCTACAACAGCGGCTGAGGGACAGGTTCTCTTCCGTGACTACAAGATGCATAGAGATTTGTCGTTCTATCTCGCTCCGGGTTTTAGCGTCATGGTTGCCGATTTTCTCAATGATGTAATGCTCGTGGATATGAAGAATACCGCACCACAAATGCACTAAAAAAATCGAATTCAACTGAAAATGCGTGAGAATGTTTGAGATGAAACAGTATGCTGTCTAGGAGCTTATCAACTGCGAAGAATTTAAACGATAATTTGATGAAATAGTTTGGGATGAGGTTCCACTAACATCTGGGTAAGGTGTGAAAAAGAATTGGTTTCAACCCGCAAATGGAAAAAGTAAAAGCCGTTAATGAAAAAACCACTTGGCTCTTAAACAATATATTATTTCCGCTTCTTTTTGCCATGATCAGCCCAATCATTATGTGCCTTCCAAACGTCGGGGGTAGGTGTTTCAGGCTCCCAGTTAGCATTTTCTCTACGGCATGCAATAAGCATGAATGTAGTGGAAGGAGCATACCCGATAACCACTAAGGCCCACTACATGGAGAATTTGAAACTTGGAGTGGAGTAAAACCACACCTCTCATTAGGTCAGGTATGGTAACGCGCCGAGTGACGGCGGGTTGCGGGTTGCGGTTTGCCACCAGAGAGACCGGCGGACCTGGGATTCAAATTTCTGTCCTTTTTGGGGTGGGAGATGCCTAATTCGGTCTACCAGCGACTAGCTTCGAACGGCTCTTTAAATGCTCACAAATGATCGTGTGCTTCAAACAAGCGGTGTACGAAGCATATGGCATTGTTTACCAACAATCCTCGTGGGGTGATACACTGAGCACCCGGAATGCAGAGCATCGACTGGACAGTGCCTGAACCGAACAATCGGTCAACAGCTGTCAGTGAGTTAAGAGACCCTCGGACCGACCTGCTGCTTTATACGTTATATCATCTGATCAAGAGCACGGAGCAGGGCCCCGCAAGCCAAACCTCTATTTCGGCTTGGACAATCAAACAGCATCAGGCGCAGACAAACCATGGACTCCGGTGGTTAACGGATCACGTAGAAATTAGGAATAGGTGAGTAAGAATGTATTATGAACTGTGTGGTATTCTCCCTCGTTGTTTTGTTACTTGGCCATATCCCTACTGGCGGATGAAGTTATGCTAAATAGAATACATTATCACACGGATGGGTGGACTTCCAGTTACCAATTACGCGAGCTACATTTTTACTGCTGGGTATTTCAAAAGATTACCCACATCTTCCACCGAGGAAGTTGTTTTGCTGGATGATGACAAAATTTTCTCCCTACTACTTTTACAAATTTAACCGGGCAGCCAATTCAGCTCAATTCGGACAGCCAATAGCCTGGTTCCAAAGTGCTCATATCATCATTCATAAAAAAGAGGACGTGGAATAGTGAAAGATGGACCGTAGAATAATAACTGTCGAGCAGTCTCAATTATTCATACCACGAGTTTACTGTACCAAAATCGTTCTAATAAATGTCATCTAGAGACAAACTTTCATTTGATAATAATGAAGACAGTTTCGTGTTGCTTGATCAATGGACTCGTTCAAAACCGCCGCGTACCCAATGCTAAATGAGCGCAGTAGCTTATATTGAGATCGATTAAACATTCCCTTTTGTTTGGGAAAAATGTACGAGAATTCCCCAAGATTGGTCAAGATATAGGCTCAAATATCGACAAAACCTTGAAACCAAGAGAACGACGTACCTTGATTCATAGAACGTAGTTATTGCAAATCAGGCTTTTAGCTTTTTCCGCAAAAATACTATCGCGCCTTATTGATTGGCAAAAAATGAACACAGTTCTCTGTTGATTGATCTGAAACTATGCTAGTAAGATGGCCTCGAGATATGCAAACTTACGTAGTTTGTAAACGTATTTTTGGGCTTAATTACAGTTAAACTTAAGAAAATAAGCATCGCAAGAGGCAACAACCCGTGACGCACTCGAATGGAAGTGTACGCGTTCACAGCCACGCGGGGAATTCATAATTGGACTCACGTTTCTTCCAAGTGGTATCAATCACAGTAAGCCCCTTCCTATCTACTGGACGTTCGGCTGTTGTTCCATTTTTAGCTATATTCATCGATGTTTTAGCCAAAACTGCACCCCTTGTCTCGCTGTGAACTAACAAAGAACACTGACTTTTTATCCGGCGCTACACTTTTATGGGTGGGAGGTACGTCCGTATTCATGGTCCGTAGCATGAAAACACTGGTCAGCGTCTAAATAGACTTTTTATAAGACTGGATTCTAACAAGACCGACTGGCTCATTACTTAGAGATTAGGCGTAAGGCGTTGGGGGGGGGGTAGGGTTCAATCTTCAGGACAGGGAGTGAATATGAATAGGTAAAAGTGGCTGGGATGTGCTTTTCACATACCCACAAAACGACCACCTGGTTGTACGCTATCATTTGAGGAATGCAGTAGTTGGAAGATGGGTCGGGGCAGCGCTCTGTCATATCATAGCTGACTGTGATATGACAAAGATGGCATGAAAACTGATAGACTGGCTTGCGTAGACTACCACGTGGGGGTTTACGAGATCTTTTCAAGATTGGAGACAACAGGTCATATGACTCAACACCGCAACCTTTGTCGTTCTTGCACCAAAAATCGCTCATCCATATAGTGACCTTGCGTTATTTCTCCTTCTCTTTTCTTTTGAATAGACAGTACTGCGAGGTAGCAACCAAAACCAGAGCACGTCCATGTTAATGGTTGCAGAAACTGAGAAGCTGAATTGCACATTTCTGCTCACGCTTCCCCGTGCACTTGCGAGCATAGAGCGCGTTTTTATGCAAACCATTTTCGTTGTTTATTAAGTCTTGTGCGGATCCAGAACCCCCAAGTTCGAGTTACCTTGGCGTTCGCCATCGGTCCATTTGGAACTTTTGTTATTAGAGTTCCTTTGATTGGTAAAGGGACAATTCACAAAATGGCGCATCTCTCGTTTGATTATGATGACCGGCTGCGTAACTGACGGTCGTTTCGATGCCATTTTAATCATCAACGTAGGGTGTGAATCAGTGCTTGTCCACTTTCTAATTCATGAGCAAACCGCTACCCTCCGAAAAAAGCGCACAAAGACAATTACGGTTTGACCGATGAGTCAACCTTGTGCTATCTCTACTTTGATCCCATGTTCGCAAGAATTAAAACTTTGGCTGGAAGGTACTAATACTTCTTCCCCAGTTGGGTAGTTATTCAGTGTGTTCAAAAACCGATTTCGTATTGTGTTGCATTGAACGTGTGTACAAAAATGTCTACATTTCGGTCGAAAAATAAAGATGAAAAACAGCTACACTTATTACCTAGCAGAAGAGAAAAAAACTCGTCAGGGAAATGGTTCGACAGTGAATATCTGATTGTTGCAACCTCGACCTGGATGAAATCCGGCCTACTGTTCGCGGATATTACTCTCGCGAATCGGTGTCAAACGGCGCAGCATTATCGAAGCTAACACTTTAGTAACTATCGGAATTAAACTAATCCCACGACGGTTGCTGCAGTCACTCCGTGTACCCTTCTTGAAGATGGGTATAATCAGTGACTCACTCCACGATAGCGGGATACGTTCCTCGTTCCAAATATCACGAAGCAAAGAGGTAAGTGATTTCACCAGCACTTCTCTACCCAATTTGAAAGAAATGAGGGAAGATCGTCGGGACCGGCAGCTTTTCCCCTTTTCAGAAGCCGAATATTCGACTGCACTTCCATTTCCGTTGGGGGATCAAGTGACACCTCCCAAGAATTCACAGCTCCAGACGTCGGAATAAATACGGTAGCGTGTGGCCAGCTAAACTGATCCTTGAAGTGCTCAGCCCAACGGTCGTGCGTTTGTTGTCTACCATAGGATCAGCTCTCCATTCCTATCGCACATGACTTCGCTAAGCAGAGTTCACCCCCCCCCCGTTGTCGCGCATAAGCCTAAACAGTGTCTGACTGTTACCTGAAGCCGCCGCTTCCTCCATCTCTCCGGCTACCTTAACCCACCAGTTATCACGGTCATTCTTATGGCATATCGTAAAATGACGTAGCAATTGTCGATGCATCTTATTCACTTCCTTGCAGTTAGGCAGCTGGCGTTTTCGCTCCATTAGACCCAACGACCCTTGCGAGATCCAGTGCCTTTGATAAACGCTAGATCTAGGACCACAGGCGGAATATGCTGCCAAATTCATCGCCTGCTTGATCTGATCCTATTGCTCATCTATATTGTTGCTTGTCGCAGCAGCTGATAGTTTATGTTCGCTGCAGCGAAAATTGCATTAAAACCAGCGCACGGTCGGAATTGACGTACGTGGTCCAATACAATCCACACTTCTGGACAGAACCGCGTCAACGGTAGCTAGCTGCAATATGATCGATCTGACTGAGACCACCTGTTGAGTTAGAATGCCATGTCGCTGTGCGACGCGAACTGTGTCGGAAATTCGTACTAGATAGGAATAAATGATTATCTGCACAGAACTGGAGAAGTCTTTCTCCGTTGTCTGTTCGATGAGCAGGCAAGGTGCATCGCCCACCTAAACAGGACTCCGGTGCACTGTTTTCCAACTTGTGCATTAAAATGATCTGCCAGCACTACAATGTCAGCACTCTTGCTCTCCCGAACAAGGATGACGAGGTCATCCTAAAACTCTTCAGTGTTGCAGTCCGTTGCAGCATATACCGAGATGACAAATAAACTGCGCTTAACACTACTATCCTTCTGGACGCCAAATAATCCCTGCAGTCTCATGGCGCACAAACGACTGTTGACTGGGATCCAGTCTAGAAGCGCTGCTTTAGCCTTCTCACTTTAGACTATTCCTACACCACGTTGACCCACAGCTCGAGCTGCTTCGGCTCCCGAAGTGTGCAGGAAATATCTTGACGAGACATTAGGCTCAGTTACTCTACTCGAATCGTGAATTCGTGTTTCACTCACGCAGCAGACATCAATCGAAAGTGAGTCCACTGCCAGAGCCAAACAAGCCTCTTGGCCAGACTGCATTAAAGTGCGCACATTGAAGGAACTGAGATTCAGAGGCTGACGAGGTTTGAGAAAATGTGAGCTAGCAGACTGAAAAACACTTACTACAGTATTTGACAATGAACCGTTACGAGTATCGGGCGTGTTAACAGTGCGGACACCATGAGTAGGCAGAATGGGCAAACAGATTGGGTTGGAGACAGAAGAGACATGTTAAATAAAAGAGAGGGAACTCTGAGCAGTAGCATACTTATCACTATCTACCCCGCTCGATGCAATGGGCAGCGCGGTCCTGATTATCCTGCGCGACGACCGATGCAGTATGAAATAATTTGGAGGCGTGTAACTCATGGGGTTTGATGGACGGATGCTGCTAGGTCGTCCAGTCGCTAAGTAGAAGAACGATTAGGGTTCGCAATCAAAGCCTTTGGTTCTGACAAGAACCTGACCGCAAGACAGTGGATTGTAGTTGAGTGGAAGCCCATCTACTTGGCTCAGTTATTCTTACACTCGTCCTCCCGACTCAGCTGCTAACTCAGATCAACCCCCAACTGGGAGGACCAGGAGACTACTTCGTCAGGCCTCTACCCATTGACCTTCCAGGCAGGATTGGATCTTCGGCTTGAGATAAGTCATCCTGTATGGTTCGTTGGATCATGGAGGCACGCAAGCTATCACACCACGTCAAGGTGTGGTTCGTTGTGACAGAAACGGATGGATGAAGGAAGTTTACCCGGATGCACGCGATCTATTTTGCGGTCGATGCTGCTCGTCGGGTATGCGTAATCCGCGCCCCGTAGTCCAAACATTGATTTATTTGTGTACTCCTTTGTTAGTTTCTCACTGGTCTCGTTTGAACCGTTAGGAGTGTGAATGGGTGAGAAGTTTCATTCATGAAAAATGAAAGCAAATCATTCACATGTGCTTTCCAAGCACTCATTGCTCACCGATCATTGATTTTCGATTATTTATACATACCAACGTACAATATATACCTGAATATTATTACGGTGATAGTAATAGCAGCAACCATGAAATTGGCCGTGTGCTTCCGGGGAGATTACATCCACTCGTCTAGACACTACTTACACGTGATATCTATGGTAGCAGAATTCTGCCCTCGTTCCAAAGGTTGGTTTAGCTTGAACGACGAGGCATCATCAACGAGGCACAATTGCAGTTCTTTTGTGGTCTAAAAATAGCTATCATGCACACTACTGACATTGCAAGTTAGATTCTGGTGCCACATGTCGATTGGCAGCATAAACGTATATGGATGTTTGAACGGGGGAGTCCCGAATACGCATAGTTGACGAGCGACAACGACCGCTAAACAAGTCGTGTGCTTTCAGGGAACTTTTTCCATCCATACAGATCCTATTCACAGTATGAATACATGACCCAACGAGACCTTAGGTGGTTCAATGGCACTCCGAGTTTCAGGGTCATAGCTGCTGGTATTCCTCCCGTATGGTTGGCTCTAGTGGCTACAGGGTATGCCCTTTCCATTGCACTCATCCATGAAGCATGCCATATACATATATGGACCATTTACACTATGTATATGTAAATATGTGCATCGTAAAAACCAAAAGGCAAATTATGAGATTGATAATGATTACAAACGAGTAGTTCGCATAGTCTATTTGGAATTTGGTATGACAACAAAAAAACAACTGAATGATGCCCGACGTAATCATTTTATTACGTAATGTTGGGACGATTTTGTGACCAATCTTTCTACTGCTTATTTCAAGTCTCACAAATTGTACCTTTTTCTGAATCCTGAAAACAACCGATTCTACTCTGTTCATATAGCTACGGATGGAAGGAGAAATATCTAAGCAAATGGTATCAAGTCCGGATATTTAAACATACGTCTGATCCGTTGAGACACTATGTGGTTCTGTGCCACTCCAAGCTTCAGGGTGATCTACTCCGTGGCGCGAACCAATCAGAAGCAGCCGTCCAAAGGAATAACAACGACTGTTAAAAGTGTTATCCAACAGATAAAGGCAACAAATAGGCGTAGCAGAGCCGGAACTCAGGTAGACGGCACAACTCTCCCAGCTGACGGCTGCATTCGAAGCCGTCGCTCACAACAGTCGGATCAATATAGCCAGAGAGAGGACCAAAAGAACGAAACCAAGTGTGTTCGACACACGGACAAGTCCGAGCAGGAGTGCTCCGCTGGCGAGAACATGAATATTGAGTGAACGAGCGTGATTCGGACAACAGCAATATACACATCCGAACGAGGTCTGAGAGCTGGGACTTGCTTCGCTACGCAATAAACGTATGAATGATCCCCTTGCCTTCTTGTTACAGTTTTCAGTCCCTTTAATGAGATACTGGGTCCTAGAAGCTATGAGGAATGCTCTTTTCACTACCCTCGTGATTCCAGCACACCAAAAGTATAACTTCCGGACAGTAACACGTTTTTGAACAGTTGAAAATCAACTCGGGATTTGCAATCCTTAACCATTCCCGAAATTGCAACACCGTACAATCGATGATCAAAGCAATTAAGGGAAACAGAAAACAGGCAAATACAAAGAAGGTTGAAGGTTGTGATATGCATAACTTTTCGTCCTATTCATTATTCTTATAAATCTAGAGCACTTTGTGAATATAAACGGTGGTCACCCAAAGTTTACCAAATTTGGTTGTCCAAATTGAAATCACAGATAACGTTCTCATACTGGACAGCTGTGACTGACTTACCACGCCGTCAACTTTCCCGCCAACTTCAAAGGTCTTCAAATACTGATCGAATATCTCCTTCTCGGACATTTCATTGGTTTGATATTTCGGATGGTGTTTTACTTGATACGTATGTTTCAAATCTTCTTGCTACATGGGGGGAAAAAAATTTAGAACAAAAATTGCAATGAGTGAAACCCAAAATCAGAAAGCGAGGAGACAAACCGACGAACAATGAGGCATTTAGGCATTTTCATCGGAAATATTAATGAACGAGAAGACAAAGTACCACGCGGTCAATGGAGGAGCGTGATCTGCTTACGAATGCATACTTTCGCCCATCCACCCTAGTTACTCAATATCACCGCCAAAACTGTAAACGAAGTTATATTCAACTGAAATTCAGTGACACGAACTAGTTATGACAGAATGACTAAATTATTATAAATTCGGACAGTAAATATACATACTTCGTCGCAAAATTAGAGGCAAAACTCTGAGGAGTATTTCAGTTATGAATTTCTCCCTTGTCTATAGCCGTAAGAATTGAAAACTATCAACCACTGTTATCAAACTCAGTACATTAGTGGGTATCACAAATATGAACTGAGAACCACAGATAGCTGCATGTTTACGCCCCAAGTTCACTGTTGATCTTTTCCTGTGTCTTGTGGTATATAGCTGAGCTATGGACAACCGAAACGGCAAACGATTCTATCCAAAACATTTTCATAATCCGGAATGGTGATAAATGGAAGTGGCAGCTATGGGATTGATCGCATAAAACAAAGTTCATAAGCAGAAAAAGTGAATAGTTTTACGATAATGGAGTTCGTATGAAGAAGGAATCAGGTAGCAGAACTTCTGGTAAGATTAGACCGGGGTTACGATCTAAATCAGGGCTTCAACTGGTGAACCGAATGGGTCGAACTAACTTAACAGGCATGAGGCGTTGGACAATTTCGACATTAACGAGTAATAAGCCAGAGACAAAACCCATTTAGCGCTAGAATCAATTTTGGTGGGAGGAGGACGTTAAATAACTATTGTTTCTCACGATTCTTAGTACGAATAAATTGTCATCAATAAAGGGAGGAAAACAGAAAATAATACGAGGAAAATAAAAACAGAAACACAGTGTGGTCTTCAATCAAATTTAAGCAAGACGGATCAAATCGGGAAGAGTAGGAATAAAAACATTTGCAATCCATATATGTGAAAAAATGATCATGGTAGCAGTCGAAATAACATTTTACAACTTTCAATAATTACACGGCAATACACAGGATTTCAGGGAAGAAACCAATTGCTAGGCTATTGAATTTGTTGCTCTCATTCACACGTTCCAGGTGACAGCTGTACATACTCATGGTACTTAATACCGCATATGTAAATGCCGAAAGTGATAAATCGAAAAGAAGTTTCCTCGGGCAAAAACCATTCTCCATGTTTAAACGCGCACATTCCAAGACCTTCAATAAGAGCCGAAATTAGCAAAATGTAATCACTGTGTACTGAAACAACACCTCGTAACACCAACCACCACCAGATTTGGAATACGGCGAGAATTATTTGCGATACGAGCCCGTAAAATTGTGACAAAAAACGGCTGTCGAATTCAGTCAGCTATTCACTTCCCCATTTACGCCCAGGGTAGCATCGGCAGAATTACCTACGGACACGTCGTGCCGATCCTCGACATTGTTGAGCTTACTAACAGTGAATTAGAGGAAATTTTCAACGACAGTTGTGGAAAGACCGTGCCCCACAGCCGCTAGGGCGGTTCCAAAAACCTTGGATTGGTCATCGACCATAACAGTAATTGATTTCCAAAGAGATCTAGCCAGTTTTGTGTTTTGCCAAGCCAATTACAGAAACGTCTCTCTATCCAGTTTACCAATACCTCCTGGAGGCAAAAGTACCCTAAATTTTGTCCGAATTTCCTAGCTCAGAGTAACGGACTCCGAAATGCGGGCGAGATTTATGTCGTAAACCAAGGTGAAGTTGAGACAAGCGCGCATCAGTGTTTCGTGTCACTGACGTCTTAAATTCCACTCCCGCGGAATACTCGACGGTTCCTGACCGATGATACCCAACGCCATTGTGTACTACGCAGATCTCAAACAAGAACTACAGGCTCAAAAGATAGATGTTAAACCTCAGACCAAGAGTGAGACTTAATCTACGGTGGTCCGTAAAATCTAAGCTTTCGGTCTTCGAAGAGGACAGTCAAGACCGGTCTCAAAATAAGCCAAATGACATACGAAAGAAAACATAAAACGCAACAGTGTGGCATCGAGCTGTCAAGAATTACGTTATGACTAACGACATGCATACACCAAATTGAGACATCAGTGGGGTCAGTTTGACATCCGGTTATCAATCAAAAGCCAAGCTTGCATAGCAGCAGTGAGATCGGTATTGTTCTTTGGTCCCGAAACGTGGCAGTTGAAAGCAGATTTGTGAAGACTTGCGATGTTTGAACATTGTCGTCTTCGTAGTATTGATAGAATATGGTGAGAGAATCTTGGGAGCAACTAAGAGGTTAGATGTAAGGTAATGATTCCTAGGTTCCTAGGTTCCGATCTGTAGAATGAGTACTGAATGTGAATGGATTAGAATGGCTGGAGTGTTTTACACATGTCCACAGAACGACTGTCGTTATACAATGTTCTTTGAAGCAGGAAACGGATAGGAAATGGTGCGAGGTGGCCAGATGGTGACATAGAGGAAAAAGGGTGAAAACGTAAACCAGCAAACTGGCTCGTGTAGATGCAGTTAAACTCCCGGATTGGGGACCACGAGATCCCCCGAAGCAAAGCCTGGAGACAATAGGTTATGTCTCAGTGCCAAAATCAGTGGCGTCCTTGTATCCAAAATCTCTTTTAGACAGCCGCTAAAATGATTATTTTACAGTCGATCTTTCGCTATTCCTCGCTTTCATTTTATCTTTGAGTAGATGGTGCTATGAAGCACCAACCAAAACCAAAGCATGTTTGTGCAACGTTGTGGAAACTGAACCGAACTGAAATGAGTCTTTTTTCGTAACTCAACTCTAAGCGGTTTGACGCAGCACCTGTTGTTTGCGTGCCTGTATTAACGTATATTAATTTGCAACCGCGACTTTGAGTTGGTTTACTGTACTCCCGAAGAAATAAAAACTTAGCTGCTCAGACGCAGTGACGTTAGTGTCGTTGGTAAATCTATCTACCTCATCATCATCGTTCGGCGTTAAACAGCAAGGCAAGCCCCACTAACTGCTGCCTTTTCCCCAGAGTTACACGTTTATACAAAAAGTGAATATCCAAGGGAAACGGAGTGGACCTACACAGGTGGGAAAAGGTAGGACGCTGCTGCAGCCAACATACGGAACACAGTCTAACTGTATAAGCGCACTGTTTCAATCATTCCGATTCGATAAAAAATGGAAACACGATCGTCACTGGTCACGGTTCACTGCCATATCCTTCAGTGTCTCCATCCAGCTAGCTGACGGGTCTCTCGGAACCCAACCACGAAGACATGAGACACCTATTTTACCTAAGTTCGCTGTACATTTTCTCATCCCGCGTTTCCACGTCATCTTTTGACCTTCACATGGCTTCTTCCATTCATCGGGAGGAACACAAAATAGGGCACGGTATGGTAGACGAGTGTTCGCTATACGCAACACGTGACCCAACCAGCGTAGTCTGCTAAGTTTCATACGCTGAAACAAGCTATTCTCAGAGGTGATACCCAACACTAGATTTCTAACCTCTATATTACTCACCCGGTCACTCCATTCAATACCAGCCATTCTACGTAGACATCGATGGTTGAAAACCTCTAACCGACGAACATGGTCCACACGCAGACTCCATGTCTCGCAACCGTACAACAGAACTGGGCGCACTGCGGCACAGTACTCACGACCTTTCAACTTTAGTTTCACTGAAATACCAAGCCAACGCCACAAGTGCTTCACTCCAGCATAGGATGCCCGAGCCTTCGATATACGCGTGTTTACCTCTACTCTCGAGCTACCGCCGTTCGACACGCAGCTACCAAGGTGGGTGAACCGGTCTACCATCATTAGTTCTTCTTCACTTAGCGCCACGTTCGGCACTGCTGTCGTCCAGTCCTGCAACAGTACTTTGCACTTTGAAGGTGCAAAGCACATGCCAAAGCGAGCAACCGATCTCGACAGTCTATCAAGCGCCCGTTGTGCATGGTCTGCAGACTCAAACCAAAACAACGTCGTCTGCGTAATCTAGGTCACAGCTTCCCTCCACTTCTCAGTTCGACTCCTACATCCCGGAGATCTCCTAAAACATCTTCCACCACCTCGTCCATCACGAATTTGAACAAAAATCGAGAGATGGGAAACCCTTGTCGAAAGCCGCTAGTCGCTGGCGCAAAAATGCTCGCAACAGGTTTACGAACTTCGTTGGCATACCACTCCGGTGGAGAGCATTGAGTAGTGCCGGTCGATCCACGGAGTCGAAAGCACCTTTCAAGTCGAGGAAGACTATGATAGCAGGGCGCCGGTGCGTGTGGCGCGTTTCGAGTGTCTGTCGAAGAGTGAATATCTGGTCGAGGCAACCTTGACCTGGCCGAAATCCGGCCTGTTGTTCGCGGATATTACTCTCGCGAATCGGTGTCAAACGGCGCAGCATTATCGAAGCTAACACTTTAGTAACTATTGGAATTAAACTAATCCCACGACGGTTGCTGCAGTCACTCCGTGTATTTTTCCTGAAGATGGGTATAATCAGTGACTCACTCCACGATAGCGGGATACGCTCCTCGTTCCAAATATCACGAAGCAAAGAGGTAAGTGATTTCACCAGCACTTTTCTACCCAATTTGAAAAAACTGAGGGAAGGTCGTCGGGACCGGCAGCTTTTCCCCTCTTCGGAAGTCGAATATTCGACTCTACCTCTAATTCCGTTGAGGGTCGATAGACACCTCTCAATGATTCCCAAGGGACTATAGGTATGCAAGTGAAAAGCCACAAATGGTTCAAGAACTTCGAAGACGTACCCTTACCGTGGAGAGCACTGAATACCAGTCTGACCCACAGAGCCAAGCGGGCATTTCAGGTCGAGAAAACCTACTACTAACTGAGGAAGGGGCAGTCACCAAATTGTCCCCAATGAGGACTTTCACCAATGGTTGGGGAAAACGACCCCCCAAATCGTCCGTGTAATGTTCTGGTAGGGCGCTTTGGAACTTTCCGTTTCTGATGGAAATGTCTCTGGGCTAGAGTTGCATTAATTCGAGACTGTTTAACTTCAAGGAAACACATGCACAAGAAACTCTGGGGTTGTCCCTGACCATTGTTGTCACTCGTTTTGTACCAATTGGTGCAACTGTCTGGAAACAATTGGTTCAAGTGAACTGAACTTAACGTCACATAGCACATGATTTGGAGATAGAACGAACAAACTGGTAGCAGCTGTACGAAAAACTCAATCTGATTTAGATTATAGGGGTTGCGCCACGAAGTCACTTGCGTTAAGAGTGGGGAAACAAGGGAAAGAAAAGCTACCTTTCGGGTATCTCATTGCTTTAGCTTCACAGCCGCAGACTTACGGTTATTTTTCCATCTCCAGATTTATCCATTTTCGCAAAAGCCTTTTTGGTTATATCTATTCTTGATTGCGACATAGGGGGCTACCAAGCAGACTATGAATTCATTATTCAAAATACCCTTAGAGCTTTTAGAAGTTCCTCAAAATCAATTGTTCCCGTGTTGTCCTTGTCGATTTCACTGAACAAAGTGTCGAATTCTTCTGCCGATAAATCACAACCATAATCATGACATCCCTTCTTGAACTCCTCTCTGGACAAACTTCGACTACCATCGTCGTCCATTATTTTGAACATCCGACCAAAACCGTGTATTCCATTAGCCCCTCTCAGAAGGCATTGAGCACGGAGCTTTTCTACTGGTGACTGACACTGACTTAGAGCCTTTCGCGCGTTTGCTTGTAATTGCCGATTATCAACATCAGATGCCGACATTATTCACGCGCGCGAAAATGGACCACGAAACCCACTTAGGCGGGTGACCTTCAGGAAAGTTTGCGGCTCAGTTCCAGTTCCAGTTCCAATTAGATGGCGAATTTTACGGAAAAATGTCTGACCGTCTGAATTCTTGCAC
Organism: Fasciolopsis buskii; assembly: GCA_008360955.1. NCBI lineage: Eukaryota > Metazoa > Platyhelminthes > Trematoda > Plagiorchiida > Fasciolidae > Fasciolopsis > Fasciolopsis buskii. The sequence continues at coordinate 104,453 of LUCM01004228.1, forward strand.
CGAAAACTCCTCGGGTCAGACGATGCCTCGACAACAGCTTAGTTCATTTTCTCGCACCGGTGAGCTCCTTGGACCTCTCAGTTCTTCGACAGCCGGAATTCAAGCGGCTTCTTCGGGTTGCTGCAATCGTTACAGTTACCTCCAGTATTTCTCGTGATTTAAAAAATTCAGGTTAGGTGAAATTCTCCCGTAATTTTGGAATACTCCCTGGCAAAAGCAGTTTGGGCAATCAAGTGGAATTATGCGGATAAGAAAGAAAGATTGTGATTGGAACGAATAGTCTCACAGTCATCTCTTCCGTCATATAGCATCTTCTCACGTTATCCAAATTTATTTTGAAATCTTCTAATGTGTTTGCGCGCACCATATTTCTTGGAAGCCCATGCCACTTGTTTGCGACTTATACCAGAAAGGCATGGTTTCTTATCCCTGTTATTAACCATTGCTTTTTGATAGTCATTTTGTGACTGTTGGGCGCGGAGTTTTCCCCCTTGCTTGAACCAACCTCACACTTAGGTTCTTTGTTACTTTAAGGAATTATCCGAGCTCTTTCCGTCTACTATTATTCGAGGAGAATAACCCCGAGTGCTGATGCCTTTATCGGAACACGGATTTGTTACCCCGGATCGCCTGTTTAAGTGAACGTCATTCGCCAAGCGCGGTCGCCATTTGCTCGTTGCTCACGCACGCTCCGCTCGCACGCTCCTCTTAAAATATACCCAAACTTCCGCGGCTTCCGACTATCTTCTCGTTGTATCGGTCGAGTATCAGGGTTGTCGTTACCGCAGTCGTACAGAGCCGCGTAAAAATGACGCACAAGTGGTCACAACGCTTAAGGGCAGCCAAGCGTAACATGAGATCCGCGCTAAGGCAATCGGTCTCACAAGCCTCTGGTCCTAAGGCGGCTGGCTGTGTCGCAAACCACCTCGTGAATCGAGGCTGTGGTTGTTCCAGCACCCAAGTGACTTCTTTAGATACTGTATGTCCGATTATACGCAGTATTCTGGTCGCGAGCTGAAAACCCACTGTACACCGGAAGGGAAATCTTCGAACTTCTACAGCTGATTACTCTCTTTAGTTAATGGAGCACTCCACGTGCTACCTGCGCCGCTGCCCGGCAAAGTAAATCTGGTCTGAATTTTTCGCTAGTAGTCACCCCTGGGCCTCACCGAACTGTGGTCTGCTCCACTGCTATCTGGCTGTCTGCATGGCCCAAGTGGTGTTGGGCATTTGTTCCCTTTTCCTTATTTGATGCTGGCAATACCTTAAGTTAGGATCCCACGCCGCTGACCATTTGTAGACTATGCCCAGGCGGCACTAAAAAGTTTCCTCACCTAATGATCAGATGATCTACAAGCTTGAGGTACGTATTTGTTTGTCCATTTGTCCAGGCAGTTAATGGAAACTAGAAATACCATGGCTCATAAGATGGATCATTGATTCAGTCCAGTAGTTAGCATTCCTCTGCTTGAAAAATTGTCAAGCTTAGCACAGCCTTGTTCAGCATGCACAAGACGAAAATTTGCCTTCCAGCCACTCACGTGTCCAAATTGGTGTGTTCTCCGCCAATGCACATTGATTCAACTACTGTTTACGTCCTTTTGTTTCTGAGTGACAAACGATCATGTGTTGCATCAGATATTACTCTTCTTCCCTAGTAGAAGTCGAAGGGTGTTCAGCCACGTACATGTTATGTCTCAGGCGCCTCCGTCAGCATCCCGTTCACATGTCCACGAGATGCCGTCGCCTCAGCAACTGCACCTCGAGACATCTTCTGAAGACAGTCCTGCTATCCTCTTTCAGCACAACGAACGAGAGGGAGTTCCATAGGGTAGATACACTTTTGGGAAGCGGTAGACCAGACTAAGGTCCACGGGTTCTATCTTCCTTAAGCCGATGGCAGCGCGTCCGATTACGGTCACTTGACTACAACAGTCCCTGCGATTCAGGCTTCATTTAGTCTCAAATAACCTCACAGATAAAGAATAAATCTCCGAACAGTTTCCAATGGCTAACAGGTAATGACTTCAGCTGTCATAAACTGCCTTCGTAGCCGATTCCACAGTATCTGCTAGCACCGTTGCACACGTTCCAAGTATCCATTTCAGTGGTTGAGCGCGGGAGAATTGCAGGGCCGCCATATTCAAGCCTCAGAAGAACATGGAAGGCAAACAGCTTACTAGATGCTGCAGCGGGCAGAGAATTAAATGACCGGCGGATAGCCTCTAGATTATTCCCATCAGATACATAGGCTTCGACAGTCTTGGCCGAAGCTTTCGTCGAAGAGGAGACCATGACCTTAAGATCTGTTTCAGTATCCACAGTCAGCAGATCATTCGCAATCAAACATGTAGCTTGTCACTGTGTTATGATCCAATCGGCATAAATTTCCGCCTGGAGAACACTTTTAGCATACCCCACGTTTCTCTGCACCGCTCAAGTATCGCCAAGTCACTCCTCCTAAGCTCAACCTTTACTGGGGTCTGGATTTTATGCACAGTAGAAAGTTGTTAGAATAAATTTGACAGTATGACTGGAACGGTGATGGAAGATTATTGGTGCAACTGTAGACGAGTAACGGCAAGGGCATAGAGCCATCCGGCATGCCACTTGTGACTTTGTGACGTGGATGGACTGACTAACGGATTCTAATAATGAAGAACACTCCAGGAAGGAAATCCCCGACAAGAAGCATCAACGGACCCCAAGGCCAAGCCCCACAAGTTTCTCTAGCAGGCGGCCCTCAGGACTTTGACAATTCCTTTGCTGAATTCAACGAGCAACAAGTCCTTTAGGTGACCCTCGGCCTAGCGGTGCGCCAAGTGTTCTCGGGACTGCGTCAAATCTAAGTGCACCAGAGCCATGAAAGAATTTTGATCAGAACAAATTAACCGGTTTCACAGTAGGTGATGTATCATCTGGTGGGCAGCCATTCACTCCATGACCGAGACAATCAAATAGACCATGCCGACTGGAAGGAATTCGTCAGGTTTTCCCCCAGCACAGCCGGTGAACAAAAGAAACACGACCGTAGATTTCCATTCGGCAGGCAGTCCGGCCGATGCAAGTGATTCATTGAATAGCTCAATGAAAATTGTGGGAAGCGTCGGTGCCATTTCGTCCAAACTCACTGAACGCAATGAATTGAGTCCCATTTATTAAATGTTTAAAAATTTAAATGCATTCAGCATCTCGTCATAGGTTTGGCATTCCGAGCACTAAAGTGTCGAAATAAATAACAGCGGGGAGCATACCGAGAAATCCGGAGAATGCAAAGAACAATTTCACGGGGAGAAAATAAGACCACTCAAAATATTATGAGTAATAATACTGGACATCATTCGATTAGTGAGGAGCTTGCTCAAGGTAAGATTAAATTTCTACAAGCATGATGCACAGAAAATGCGAATAACAGAAATCAAAAGGGATGAGTAGATGAGTGCATCCTTGAGCTATTAGAGAAGCGTACTGAAAAGTAAAAGGAGATGCTGAAAGCAGTGCGGAAAGTACAAATATGCCAACGGAAAGCGAAAACTAGGAGACTGATTGTTCAAGACTATACAGAATTTCCTGGGACTGATTGCAGGCAGCGGACTACGAGTTGTTTCGTGTTGAAGTGGACTAAATGTGCGCATTGCTGGTGCAAAACGGTAGATATCGAGATATGGCCGCATTCCCCAAGCTTTAAGAGCGTTACGTAATGGACGAAATCGTTGAGCTGGGGAGAGGAGATGCAATGGCAAAACAATAGTTGGATGGAAAAAGTGAAAACCATGCGGAATGTCATGCAAAGTGGATAAGGTACGTATTTAAAAACAAACGGCCGTAAAATGCTGGAGTTGGAGAAAAACTGTCATTATTGTCTCAAACTATTTGTAGGATATCTTAGGAAGCTTTGGATATGGAACCCCCCAAAGTAGTGATTGTATTTACATGCGGATGGCGGTAAGCTGCACTGGGAAGTGCATCGGATAAGAGAAACGTTTTGTAAAAACACCCTAAATAGACCTGCCAAGAATGTCCTCAATGCTGTTATTTTTGTTGTCGCAGCTTTTGATGTTAGTCACCGGTACGGGTGGGGAATATAAGGTGTGCGAGATGTTCCGGAGACGGTAGTAATCGCGGTTTTGCCCAATCGCGAGGATGGGAGTTGATAATCGGCGTAGTTTCAGTTGACCGGGTCAGTACTCAAGCGCCAGTTCCAGCTAGCAGGGTACTAGCAAGAGCGATAGGATAGCAGATTTGGAATTGCCATTACGAGGACGGAATCGGTGACAGCTCGTCTACTCCGGGTGCGGGATCTGAAACGCAGAATAGAGAAGTAATCTGGCTTGGGTGGTAGCTTGGGGTTATGGTGATTACTGGATCTCGACGACTTATCCGAAAGACAGTGCTTCTATTTCGTAAAAAGTGGTGAATGGAATTGAGCCATGGTAGCAGATTTAGGTTTGGGGCTACCAAGAACGACAAATTCAGAACCGCCAAGCAAGTAAGGAGGATAAGATGATACTAGAAGCGAGGAGTACACAGGCTGAAATTGTTGAAAATCACGGAATGTGATGAAAGAACTGATCCATCGGAAATTACGTTCACATGTTCGTCAGCCCACATTGGAAAAAGCTCGACGGTTAATCACCTAAACCACTGGTAATGGGGTACATCTGCTGCAGTGGAGGTCAAAGAATGCATCACCGTGGATGTGCGAGAAAGTGAGGAAGTAAGAGGTGAAGCTGAATCCCAGATGATGATCTCAGTAAAGACTAGTTCATGAGCTAGAAGTCTAACACATATTCACAAGCCTCCTCTAGCCCAATGTTAGCTCGTGTCGACTTAATTAAGAGCGGGACGTCCGGTTACTTTGCCGGCTGGGCCTTGAACTGGGCCAAATTTGAGGACGACCGCAGGGAACTACGGAGTTTGTTCCACAGCTTCGAGTAAGCAATTGTGAAGAATTTTGCCCTGATCGATAGCGGAGTCAGGGGTATTCTTAATGAGCAGTATCTACTACGAAGTGGATAAGAGGGACTACCAGTGTCGTGTATGGCGTTTATAGCGGAGTGAACATTAGTACGGAAAGGATTAAAACGAAATGTTAGGTTTATTTGACTCGACGAAGCCATAATGGCTCAGTCCAAGCAGCCCGCATCTGGCCCTGTGGTTTAGGCTAGATGAAGGACCGAAGAGATTTCCAGTGAATGCCCGCTACAGATTGTCAGTTGCAATTCCATCGACCCAACGCGTATGTCTGAAGATAATCGGGCAGTACTCAAGGTGGGGCCTAGCATGGGACTTGAAGGCGATAATCCTGCAATCTTGAGTGCAAAATGCCCTTTAGATTATCGTAGTGGTTTTTTTAGCTACAGCAGTCTGGTGATGGGTCCGATCACGGAAATCGGAATAGCAGGAGTACTGTAATCCTCAGTCCTCAACCTTGTGTGATACAAGAATTGGTATGCCGCCTATGGAGAGGGATACCGGAGGAATATGACACTCATATATTATTAGAGAAATATTGTCAGCAGAGAAATTCATAAGCTACTTGAAACACCAGTTATCAAGAAACCCTAGGTATTCATTGATAAGTGCAAGTGAACCAGTCTCAAAGGAGTAGACCATTTTAGTATCATTGGCAAACAGAAATGGTGTGCCATGGCGAATGACTTCAAGAATGACATTGATTTACAGCAGGAATAGAAGAGGGCCAAAGACGCTTTCCTAAATAACTGCAATCGTAATAGCACAGGGCCGGGAAAATCCGTTAATATTAACTACCTGAAAGCGATCGGAAAGGTGGATGATAACCAAGATAAGGGTGAATCTTTTATTCCATAAATGCTAATTTTGGCCAGGAGCCGGGATTGGGAAACGCGGTCAAACGCTTTTGACATGTCCAAAAGATTATGAGCATCGACCGGTGGGAATCAGCCTTCTAGGTAAATGGATTCAAGAATTCAAAATGACAGATGAGGCAAGATCGGCCCACTCAGGGAGCCGTGTTGGGAATAGTTGATAAGGTTGTGAGTAGTAAGTTATCCAGTTGTTCTTTAGCAACTTTTTCTATAGGCTTGGATAGAACTGGAGTGTGGTTAGTAGGGCGAAAGTTTTCAGGGTCATGCAAAGAACCCTTTTTGCGGTGTGGAACAACAACGTAGGCTTCCCGTTGTGACGGAAAAGTTGCGCCAGCTATAGAGAGCGGGAACAGATATGGAAGGAGCAGAGGAAGATCTGGTCCAGTGGTGCGAAATAGAACTGGTGGGATGCCATCAGGGCCTGGCCTTTGGGATGGCCTTGCATATTTGATCACTGTCATGATGTCAGCGTTTTCGAATACCCGTTGCAGCCAGGTTTCCGAGCTGCTGCAGCACGAATGTCACCATTTGCATTGGTCCATTAATGAAGGCGATCGAACAGACTCCTGGAGGTTGCGGTCTACCTGATCGCTAAGATATGTCTGTAAGCCATTTGCCTAGCTCATTTCTTTGCAGTGCAGGTTCACCGCAAATCTTTGTGAGTCTCCCATCCTTCCCCATGGTCACAGAAAGCCTGCCATGGTCAATCACAGCCTTTTAGCGGATTCCGATCAGGTCGCGGGAGTTTAACAGCGTGTGGCCTAGGGCGTCCGGGTGGAGCAAAATTTGAGGTCAGCCTGAGCAGCCCATCCCGAAGGGTCAGCGACGCGCCCTCCACTCTAGTCGGACGGTGGGGGGCCACATCTAAATTGCAGGTGTAGATCATATTCCATCGAAGTTCTCTTTCAGGTATTGGGTCCGAGTTGCGTTTTCGGTGGTAGCATTCTATGGCGCCAATAAACCATCGGTATGGAGTAGTCACTAGTACCAAGACGGGGAAAGTATTCAGTACACCGGACAACTGATAACCGCAGGTAGAGAACTAAGTTCAAAATGGACACCTTGGAGGCAGGAATTCTGGCACATTTACGAACGTGTTGGAACGGCTCTAAGCCATCAGTGGTGTCCAGTAGATCCCGGAATTCGGAGAGTTTCCAGAGCGATAATGCCCACTGGCCCAACTGATTTTGGGTGCGTTGAGGCCTGATTAAGAATGGTTTTATGGTCTGCCTTCTGGAATATAATCTTATTAGCCATGTCCGTCATGGCTTCCCTCGTAATAGATCCTGCGCTACTTGTACGACTGACTGCCTGAATTCTGTCACCTAGGCCTTGATTACTGGGAGAACAGTCATAGTAATCTAATTAGACATGACGAAAGCTTTCGACGGAGTATCTCACCCTGGGTTGCTAAGTAAAATGGCATCCTACGATATTGTTGATCCAACGCTCTCGTGGTTTTCATCTCATTTGCCATTTAGAAAGCAGATAGTGCAAGTAAATGGCCTAATATCTGAACCTAGATTATCGTCCAGCGTTGTGACCCAAGGCAGCTTCCTGGGCCCCTTGCTCTTTCTGTTGCACGTTAATGATGTCTTCGATGTTATCCGAAACGACACTCCGTTCCTCTTCCCAGACGATATCAAAATTGTGCATAACTTTCGCCCTGAAGCTTTAGAATCCACCATACGTCACATCACAGGAGTTAGCGTCACTTAAATTCTGAAAAAACGACTGGATGATGAAATTTTCCGCCGAAGAAAGCAGCGCCTTGGGGTAAAAATGCGTTATACCCCCAGAGAATTCAAGGTAGGAACCCAATCCATCCTCGTTAACTGCCAAGTTCGGGACCTAGGCCTAAATTATTCCTGCACCCTAAACTTCTCGGAGCATGCTGTCGCACAGGTGGCGAAAGCAAATAAATTAGTGGGGCTGTTACATCAAACTCTGAAGTTGAACGAAAGCAAACTACATCTTTTTAGGACCCACGTCAGACCCATTCTAGAGTATTGCTCTCTAGTCTGCTCTAACATGAGGCAGTGGGACAGAGTTGCGATTGAAAATGTCCAGCGTGCATTTACCGAGCAGTTAATTGGCTACTCTACAAGCCTTAATTACATGGAACTCTGTGATTCGCCCAAATGAGATCCCTTGTGGCTCCGACGCATGAGAGTAAGCGTGGTACTCTTTAACAATATTATCACAGGGGACAGGTGCGTCTCTGCACCTCGTGTTAGAAACCCACTCCCGTACTCCCTCCGAAATGCGGATTCTATTATAACTCTCCCTGTCCCAAAGGCTTCCGTTAGAGCCAACTTCTTTATTGTTAGATATTCGTCACTATGGAATAAACTCCCCCATCAGCTGCACATTCCGTCACCGTTATCCACTGCATTTAAAAAACGAATTACGTAAAGTAGTTACTGTACCCTTTCTCATTATTCTATACCACCCATACTCACTTGAGGATCGAGTATATGAAACTGGATTGGGATTCTGAAAAACGAATTGATGTCACCTTTTCGTTCATTGCGGAAAGGAAAGTAAATCTCCCTACTAATGTCACTAGGAATCAACCTAGTCTCTTCCACTTCAAAAGAGCTCGGACATCAGCGCATGCTACTTTGTTACGTGCAGTTTCACGTCAGATGCTTCTCACCGTTCCTCTGCCAGAAAAATGGTACCTATCGCTAAATAGTCTGACTTCCTATCCATTAACCTAATCGTTCTAACTGCGTATGGGGTAGCTCACACATAGCCCTCTCCAATCCACTTACCTTACTAATCCCAACACCGTCGCCAACACAGTGTGGCAACCATAACCTGCAACTGTCTTCTAAAAAACCAAAACCAAACATTCGCTATCACCAGCACCCTTAATTTTTATTAACTCTTCTCTTCATGCAAATGACTGGCCTGCAGTAATCACCTCCTTTCGGATGAACCCAAACGAAACCCTCTAGGCGAAATAAGGCAAATGTCTTGGAGTCTTTCCTTATCATGTCTCATCGATATCTATCCATTTTGGCCAATTCAGACCTCAGACTATCGCCAAGAATGCAGAGTCCTGTGTGGCATCTTCTCTACCCGTAGTGACCGTTTACATCAACCATACCCACTGGCTCCTGACCATTTCTTGTTTCGAAAGGCACGGCCACCTAGATCGACATATAATCTTTCATTACCAAGTGGAATTTAGTCAATCCCTAGTGCATCCATCTTTGCAGTTTGATCATTATTTACATCAGCAGCAGTTATTCCCTTTCCGTCCTATTATATACCGGCTCATTCTCCTTACTCACAGTGTAGACGATTCTGCCAAATACCGGTTAAGTCTGTTTTCTCATAGCGCAGACGATCCACACATTAGATTAGCCAGCCCACCTATTTAAATATATATGTATTTATGTCGATAAAAAAGAAAACCCAGATTCCTCAGTCACCGTCTATATATTTTGAATTGCACTATGCACCCTAGTAACTTCCTTCTCTGAGCTGCTTATAAGATTGATCGCTTCTTAGTCTGCAGCTGGCAGCTAGGCCAGACTGCCGTCCGTCTTTTTTCTCTCTTCCAGGCCTTATAGTCCTGTTTGGATAGAAGCAATTCCCCAATGCTCTGGCGATTATCCGATCCTGGAGGGACGATATATCCCTTATCATACCATGCTCGAGTTCCTTCCACCACACCACGAGTACGCCA
>LUCM01004229.1:0-18219 GCA_008360955.1 Fasciolopsis buskii
ACCGGCGCACAGCGGGCGGGCAGCTCGGCTGCAGCGGTGTGTGTGTGCAACTAGGTTGGCGGATTAAACCTCCTGCGTTCACCCTCACACGGTGTTTTTCAGGTTGGGTGGCCAGCACTCGGTCAGCCCCACCCAGGAGCACTTTTGTGGTAAACAGCAATCTGGCTCCTACGTTCACGTGCACCATTTCGTACTGGATTCCCCTTGATCCTCCCCAAAATTTTTTGACCAAAACCGTACAAAACAGACTCACGAATGGACGACATTTTCATTGGCGTCTGGTATAAACTGACATCCACAATGCATGTTGACATTCGAAAGCAGCTAAGGACCGTCATTTTCTATCAACCTCTATTCTGGTCTGCGGAGTTCGGCAATACAACGATGCTCCTGATAACAGCTCTCCACACGAGGCCACGAGACGTCGCCTTATTTGACTCAGGTTCTCCTACTTGTATTCCAGCGCCATGCGATTTATTCTACGCTCAATAATAACTTCTTCACGGAAGCCACTTTTCCTTTGCAGGCTCCCCATAAATTAGCCCTGAAAACATCAGCCCCTAGCGAACTTTCTTGTCCCTTGAGTCAACTATTATTCTTTCAGACATGAATCACTTTCAAATTTGTACCATTCGCACCTCGGATTTTGGATTGCACGATGACTTCCTGCACCCACCGACATTGCATACGGCACGCTTCTCGATACAAATCGAGATCCATAACCACTTATTATTTTTATTACGAATTCTCAAGTAAAAGAGACTGTGGTGAGTTTAAACGCGAACCACGTAATGTAGTCCGGTGTTACTTCAAGCTGGCCTGTGTAGACAAACAACCAGTAAGGAACCGTGACAGCTAGTGTTCGTGATATCCAGTAATTCCGCAGCGGCGACCGGATTGAATATATCATAATGATTCTTTGATCCATGGATGAATCTTGAACTTGTTCTTTTTCAGCTGTGGGCCACTTGTTAACTCCATTTATGTAGACTTAGTCGAAAGCAAGTTTTTCCCAGTAATTTAAGTTCACTCGTTACCTGGGATGACCCATTCCCGTCTACTGATCACGAGTCTCGTTACTGCATGTACGCGATCCAAAACCTTCGCCATTTTTGCGGAGCGAACAAAAATCAAAAAGAAAGTCGAATCGGTAAGTGAAGCAGGATTTCAGTTTGGTAAAGCGTTATTGTTTTTCACGGAGCAGACTTTTCGAGAGATAATGGTTTTATATCTGAGACTTGATCAACCGCCCCATGAGCTTAAAAAATCGCAGATGTGGTTGGTGGTTCAGTAGTATTTCTTATCCTGGTGATAGCTCTTCTTTTTAAATAAGCAAATGCTGACCCGAAATCTTCCAGTTAATTTGCAGAGAGCTGTTTTCACTTGAAGGTCAAACACACCTAAAAAGCAAAATGGAGGTATGTGATGCGACTAGAAGACGGAATGCTGGGAGGGTGTCTTCGGGACAGAGGTGGGAGGAGGGTTTTGTTGCGGCACTGAGTCTGCTAATGGACAAGTGTGCAGGTGTCATGATCATAGAATGGATTGGGGGAGGGGCGGAAGAAATATAGTTGTGCAACAACTCTTGGTTTGGGTTTTCCAGCTTCTGCTTTTGGAAGTCCAGAGCACATGAATTTTTGTAACTCCTGAGAATTGTGCGCGGATCGCTTCAACAGAACTCTGACGATGCCCTTCGGCTCATTGGATTGGTGGAGCGCACTTGGATTTTGAAGCATAAGGTGATTTTGTTTAGTTAGGATGAGGGCTTTATCTGGCCCGTGGGCATAAAGAAGAGCGTAGTCTCCTATTAGGTGTTCCCTCTCTGTGGCTGTAAGCTAATGGTGTCTAAGTCTGGGGTGTTAACGGCCAGGCAAGACGAAGTAAAGGAGATAGCAAAAAATTGTACGTAAAGTCAGCAGCTAAGTGGGGTTGGATTAGGGAAGTTTCCCCACATTTTAACACGAATTACACTCGGGAATATTGCCTATAAGACTCAAACACAGTACATGAGTATGGTTTGTGCGAGAAAAAGGCTAATCACGACGTTTTGGCCACCTCTCGAATATTTTAACCGCATCAGTACTGATGGCTGTGAATGTATGAGGGTGTTTCAAGCAGTAAGAAGAGAGTAACGCTTATCACTTTCGGTACGATAATTAAATTATGAGGAATACGGGTCACAGTTAACAGTGAGCAGCATTTGATGAGGGTTCGGGGTAGTATACATCGGGCTGACGAGAGGCAGAAGTTAGCCGCTCATTTGGGATCCGGTGGACGGAGATGCAAAGAACTTTTTGGGGTATTGCAGCGGTGGACTGATGGATGTGGCTATTTTTGAGTATTCATTGATGCCATTTAATAACAATAATAATACTGTGTATATTTCTTGACATCCGGGAGGCCAGCTCAAGGCAAGATCAAATTCACAGAAAGACTGCGCAATTGACGCACATATAAACAAAAATTTAGTTGTGAGGACTCACAGTGTCTGTGCTCTCGTGAACGCAGCTGGCAATGTCATAAGCCAAGCACGAGTTATCCAGCTTTTAAATCAGAGCAACATAATTCTTCAACAAAACCTTCCGGAGCTGACTACGAGTCACGCACTGCGGGTCAGTTCGTGTTTAAACGCACTGGAGGTGCGTATCGCGGGCGCAAAATTAAGCTGGGAAGTAATGACAACAGTTTTGTGAGATGAATTGGTTTGACAAGAAGCACTGCATCATAAGTAAGGAATGTGCTGTGTGGGCGGATTGCTTAGATATGTAGCTTTCGAGAGGCATTGAACAACCACCATTTGCAAGTAGGTCCAATAGTGCTCATTGGGCACGTGTTACCGGAGACGTGGGACGTTAAAGCCTACCGCATGACAGAGCAAGTTATTTGATGAAGTAGAAGTAGCCCTGGGCTAAGGCAGCAAGAAAGACCTTGCACCGGCAGCTGACTGTTCAAGGGGAAAGATTTGATGCAAGCGAAGTCTTGCCGACATTGGAGGCTTCTGTTACCGTAGCGTACACCGCCGAAAGGTGGAGTCATCGGTGGGGACCTCCATGAATTTGTAAGACGTGTAGTTGGCGATGGTGGCCTTGCTGCTTATAAACGTCTCATCTGATAGTTCATCAGAAAACTAGAATGGAATTGGGCAACTGACTGGGGAGCCTAGAGGATAGGCAACGTTGGTCGGTCAGACCACATGTTTTGAGTTTAGCAACTTGCACTGATGGCAGCGCGAGGGCACCCGACACATCAAAGAATTTGGTGCTCTTGGCACTCGCACTGCAATTGAGAGAGCCTTTTGTTAGACAGTCATAACGGCGAAGTCTGACAGTAAACGTGTTAGCGGCAGCGCGATCCAGTAGGTCAATGAAGCTGGGAAATGGAGAGTTTCAAAGGCAAAGCTTAAATATTCGGGCATTCTCTTCTTATTCCTTAGAATTTGGGACGTCCGGAGATTTGGCATCATATTTGTTGCGCACGTCTCTCAGTATCAGTAGGCACGGGCAAGAAAAAGTCGGGACTTGCAAACGCCGTTCGTAAACAATTGTATGCAGAATACGTGAAATTAGCCAAACTGGATAGCGAGCTCGTGCCAATGCAAAAGACCTGTAGATTTTGATTCTACAGGGTACGGAACAAAAAGCAAATCTCACTGAAAAATGGGAGCGGGATACTGAAAACTCGGTGTGCAGAGGACATGTGGGATTTTAAAGTATTATGTGAGGAAATTTTCGTACGATGATAAGTGCTAATTACTTAAATTAATAGACCATTCGCTTTGCGGTATTAAAGACACGGTTAATAATTGATAGCCGCAGGCGAAGAATATTAAAATCATTTTTAGAAGAGCTCGCTAATATAACTGAAGAACAGTAATGAAGGATTGGAAAAGCACACTGGTACACAAAGCGGTAGATGGTGCTTTGTTTCAAGTTGTAGCGTCGAAGCTTTATGACTTGAAATGACAATCCTCGGAGACTCTTTACACAGATGGAAATGTGAGACGTCCACTTCTGACTTGTATCAATACTAACCGCTGGATAATTCACAAAACCCTGGCGAGCGTTTCTCAGTCAAACAATTACGTTTCACATGGATAAGCTGATCACGAGAGAGATGCGTTGGGATTTAAACGCGTGACTGTAATGGAAGGGGCATTCCTTGTTGCCATTTGGATCCGCTGTCCAGGGGAGGAGCAACCGTAACATTGAAACTTGAATTGTCGTACAGCCATATAAGGTCTTTACAAGGCAGGAGTGGTAGCGAGCTGAGCGACAGCGAATGGCGATCTTCCTGTTATATCGCACATTATTAGTTTCGTTCTGCTTGTGACAATGCTTTATGACTTTACGGAATGTAGATGAGGATCCACGTTTGGAATCTAAACGCCAAGCTCTGTAATCAGAACCCCATGCAAACCAATGAACTGAGGTTCGACGAACCCAAATTTTCTAATCCATGAATTCGACGTTTAGGTATTTAGGAGAAAACAGCTTTTATCGGGTTTCTGGCTGACATTTTGTAATACCTTGGGTTTACTTTGGCGCATAGGCAAAGGTAAGTATTTTTCTTAACGTCCAAGGGCAGGGTGTTGGTCCTTGGACGCAACAGTATCAAGTTGGAATCACCGGTTCACGTCCGATCTCCGAAGGTAACCAACGTCGGGCCCGGTTAGTATTTGCATCGATGACCGGCTGGGCATACCGAGTGTTATGTCCCCTATTCTCGATCGGCGGTGGCCCAGCGAATACGGTCGTGGAGTCTTGACGCAAAGGTATCGGGTACGAATCCTCCCACGGCCGGTCAACGTCCCAAACTGGCAGCCCTCTGCTGGCCTCAGCCCCCTTCCTGAAATATCGGGCACATTATTTTGCCCATAATAATGAAAGTATAAAGATAGGGGAGTTGCGCGGAATTCTCCGAGCGGATTATCCCAGGGTGATGGTAATTCATGCAGATCTCTCAGAAGTTTGTCATGTGTCGAAGCCAGCATCTGCGATTGCACGGGCACCTGTATTGTTCTACTCATGGTGAACCAAATCGAAGCCGTGACAAGAGTTCGATGCACCAAAGCTCAGTCATTTTTAACGTCACCCCAATGAGGTAAATCATTTATGAAGACAACTGTCCTCCGGTTCTTGATTAATTGAGAGGGTCCAGAAAGTAAGCAATGCTGCCACTTCCGAAGGGCTTTACCGATGGGGTATATTTCACTTTCCATTTACGAATGATGTCGGTCACTAGCAGACAATATTCTGGAGGAGACGACTAGCCTTCTCTTCTGCGCAAAGACATCAGCGATTGCAACATCTGAAGTGTCTGTTTTCACTATGAAAAGTGAATTGGATCTATTGGTGATATAACGGATCGTAGCAACTCATTCTTCAGTGACTTGCATGCCACTGCAATTACATCTGTCGGGAGAAATTGGGCTATTAGGCAGATGTTGAACCTTGTTAGGATGATGCTCTGCCTACTTTAAATGGTACCCTTAAGAACGAACTGTTGAAATTTCAAGTCATTTTGAAGGGATCCGCTGATCGGCAATCGTTCTAAGTTGTAGGGAATTCCCTACCCAGAAATCTTCACCGAGTTCACTGCAGTCATGCTTTTACTGTCAATAAACATTAATTCACGCATCCCGGCAGCAGTGTAATACTGCAGAAGTTCTATTTGATGCTAGTCCTCATCCTCGCCATTAATGGTGGTTCTACCTAAGTGAGAGAATGACAGAGTTCGCTGCGATAATCCACCCGATTACCCTCTAATTTTTCGAAACACGCTCGCTTACAGCAAAGACAATCCGACTAAATTGGATCGAGTTTACGCAGACAGCTCGAAATAAATCACAGAAATGCTAAATACCAGTTTATTTAGAAACTTGGTGACGCCAAATTTGCTGGTCAATCTAGTGTTTCTGGTGTCAAACATTTTGATTCCTTTGTTGCTTTTCAACAAACTCAGGTTTTTTGCGATATTTCGAAATTGAAGTCATTTTAACTATTAAGCAGTTAAAAGTTTTATGTGGCCCCGAAATTACTCATCAAACCTTGCTCTCGGACTGGGTACTTCACGTACTGGCGAGAGCCACCCACAAAATAGTATGAACAATAGATCTCATTTGGCCTCTGATCGTATTGGTGGGTCAACTATAAGCGCACTGCAATGTTCTGTGTTCGTCTAATTCTTGCTCGCTAGTTGGGCTAACCGTTCGAATTCCGTGCTCCGTTTCTGCGTGACTCCCCTCCGGAGGGTGCATGCAGTTTGTTCCGTTGTGTTGTGTGACTACGGGACTCGACGGGCTAAACCCGTGCCAGTGTCTTCAACCTGCCCTGCTGGGCCAGGCTTTGTGCTTTTGTGCCATCATCTTACTCCCAGTGCTGACATCTTGTGCTTCAGCATTGTGTGCTGATCGGTCTGTCTGGGTAAAACAGCATTAAGTATGGCTCAAAACCGAAGTCGGTGTTTCGAATGCTGCGTGATCTGTATGCCGAACTCGTCACCTAAAAGTGATCCGAAAACAACCAAAATATCACAAAATGTGTACGGAAAAATTAGAAAAGAAATAGTTTGCTTGTTGAGGATTATTATCATTATCCTTTTATCACCTCTGTCTTACCCCATCTGCATTTCCATTTATAAATGGAACAGCAAGTAATTACTTGCTGTTGGGTTGGTATCGTGTTTGTCTTTAGGCCCGTCTATAATAAACATGCATATATATATATATTTAATTAAACCGCCATTGGTGGTCATGGAATTTGCCTTGAAATTGGTTCGGAGTCGTAACTCAACCAATTTGCACACGCAAGGGCTGAAGTTGTTGGTCCCATTGACGTTCCTGCAGAAGTTCTGGTGATGTATGTCTTGTCAAGTCCAAAGGTGTTGATTGATGAAAGGCGTAACTTCGAAGGAGATCGCGAATTTCCTTTTTTAAAGTTTGTCCCGTAATTTTTTTGCAATAACTACAGCGTTATTGGTTGGATGCTCATGTTATGTGATGGAGGCTTTCAATCGTTTCCATGAATTTTTGGCCATACTTTGATTTGGCGTTCAAGCTATGGCGAATACTGTTCCCAGGAGTATTCCCCAGTGTATTTTTGGTAATCCATGAATTTAAGTCCTCGGCTTTTATTGTCCAGCGCTCGTCCTTGGTTATCTAGAGTAGCTCCTGTAGACGTTTTAACGTCGCATTGGCTCTTGCTGCAGGTTCTTACTTTCAGTCATCGTTGGTTTCCATGTAGGTCGATGTATCCCGTGGTACTTTTTCGCTTTTTTGTATACTCCGCTGTCCATAATTGCCGCGACCCTTTTCTTCTAGAGGAACATCTATGGGGGCACTCAAAGAGCTAGAAACCAAGCCGTCTTGCGGTGCATCAAGGACATCTCAAAGGTGACGATGAGACTACTCAAGCTTCGTGGAATCGAAATAGGTCATAGGCCGGCAAAAGCCTTACAGGACATGAGAGAAGGAATGGCAGAAAGAATTCGCGCCAATTTTGACCGTCGAATTGACCGCCAAAATTGTGAAGAGCATTAAGTTGGACAAACCGGAAAGAAACCCGTAACACGAATTCACGGGCACCAATTGAAAGCGAAAAACACGATCTCGGCCCATGAAAATCACGAAACGTGAAAATCATCTTCCAGGGCAGAAACAAACACTAGAGGGAATTCCTGGAAGCTTCTCAGAAGGGCCTACAAAAAGACACAGACTTGAACCATGTTTATCTGCCGGTGCGAGCGAAGGGCCAGTCTGCACAAACTAACGGAAATGAAAGCTGATTCAATCCACAATGTGCTGGCCCTAGGCAATGGTGAAAAGAGTGACTGGCCAGCATCTCTGCCCAAGCTTTCACTCAAGACAGCTAGCAAGCACTGATTGTAGAGGATATAACGACCAGTACAGGCAGGAAAGCGCACACAAGCGCCCGCCACAAGGCCATGTGACTGTTGATGTCACCTTGGCTGGCTATGAAACATTTGTAAGCAAACTGTCCAGTTCAGCGAACAAACCGATGCCATTCGGTTGAACTCGAGGTACGAGGAAAAACATTCTCCAGCTTTTTATACATGTATACAGGGAATTACCGTCGCCCATTCGGCTACTTTAGTGGGGGGAGGCTTCCTCTCTCGAAGAACTCCCTTTCCCCTGTTCTTTGTGAAATTAGCAAAGGGGCCCTAATGAAAGTACGTATCTCCTTGTTCCGTGATATTGCGAACGAGGGTCATATGTTGTGGAGACTATTGATGATTGTATGACGCAGCATCAGTATACTAGGTTTGCACTTTGTGACTGCGATCATGAAGGCGTTCATATATATATATATATATATATATATATATATATGCAATTGATTTTTGTTGGGTGATGGTAGGAGTGTTTGCAAGTTGCTTCCGCATAAGTGGGTTTACCGAAAATGTGTGAGAATAGCTTGTTTCAGCGTATGAAACTTAGTAGGCTACGCTGGTTGTGGTTGGGTCACGTGTTGCGTATGACGGACACCCGTCTACCATACCGTGCCTTATTTTGTGTCCCTCCTAAGGAATGGAAGAAACCATGTGGAAGCCAACAAATGACGTAGCAACGTGGGATGAGAAAATGTACAGCGAAGTTAGGTAAAGTAGGTGTCTCACGCCTTCGTGGTTGGGGTCCGAAAGACTCGTCAACTAGTTGGTCGGAGACACTGAAGGATATGGCAGTGAACCGTGACCAGTGACGATCGTGCTTTCATTTTGTATCGAATCAGAATCATTGAAACTGAAACCACGTCCGTTTGTACAGTTAGACTGTGTTTCGTGTGTTGGCTGCAGCAGCATCTTATCTTTTCCTGCCTGTGTAGGTCCACTCCCTGTTCCCGTTGGATGTTCACTCGTTTTATATAAACGTGTAACTCTGGGGAAAGGCAGCGGTCAGTGAGGCTTGCCTTGCTGTTTAGCGCTGAACGATGATGATGAGTCATGACATAACTGAGCGCACTGCGGAACGGTACACACGATCTTTCAGGCCTTCGCTGCAAGTGCTTCATTCCAGTTACCTAGGTAAGAGAAACGTTCCACAATCGTTCATTCCTCTCTACGGAGGATAAAGTCCGGCAATGCTGTCGTCCAATCTCGTAGCAGCACTTTGAAGTTCGAAGGTGGACTTACATGCCAAATGAAGCAATAACCCTGGCTGATCTGCCTAGCTTATGTTTCGCGGATTTTGGTATTCGGCTTGGAAGACACCCCTTACCCCAACCGGCTATATGCTCTTAGTCTCCAACTTCTTGGGACACGCAAAATCAGCGGTGATTTGTTTTTCATGATTACTTTTTATCTCGTGATTAGCGAGCTGATTTTTCATGCACCACCTTTAGAGGACACCACAAAAGCAATGAGGAATTCATCGTCGAAAGTCCTCTGGGTAGCACTTCTCCGCTTTTGTCCCATCTTTGTGAAATATTCTGACACATGAAATTTAGATAAGAGAGGCTAGGGGTATCGGCAATAGTTGCAATCTTCACCTAAATGTTAGGAATACTGTAATTCACGAAAGGCCGATGTAAGCGAGGTGATTAAGTTAAAGGATGGCACATCGATCCACTTTCAAGACCGTCAGCTGCAGTGCTGGGCAGAACACTTTAGGAAACAGTTTAGTTGGCCGACGGCCACAGTGGATTTCTAACTTGTGACTGCAAGTGGATACCAGTCCTCGGCCCGGAATGCAGGTCATCAGGGAGGCAGACTTTCTTAAAAGGCATAAGGCAGCTGGACCAGATGGACTGTCGCCCTCTGTCTTCAAGAATGGTGGCGACATGTTAACAACGGGGCTACCAAGATTCCTGGGATCAATATAGGAAAGGGAAAAGATTCATAAGGGAGTCGGTGGTTGTGCCGATTTGCAATAAGAGCGATAGACCCTCACTGAAAACCACAGAGGTGTTAGTATAGTAAGTATTGCATCCAAACTGCTGGCGGGCACTATTCTCCACTGATTATTCAGTATTGGCGAAAGGTGTGTATGTGATAACCGAGCCCATTTCCGTCTCAGGCGGAGTTGCATTGACCAAATTTTCACTTTGCAGCAGACTTTGAAATACAGACAGACCCAGGATTTCTGTCTTTCTTCGTTTAAAAGTAGCGTTTGACTCAGTATATCGTGCAGTTCTATGTTGCAGAAGGATGTTCCAAAGAAATCCAGTTCGCTCATCCAGTCCAGGCATGCGAAGCCGCGTTCGTTTTGACGGCGACCCTTCACCCGAGTTCACCACCAGAACTGATGTTCATCATCAGGGTTGCGCCTTTTCATTTTTTCTTTTTAAATTTTATCAATAAAATGATTACGGAGACAGCTTCATCCCCATGTGAGAAGTGGCATTTGTATTTGCTCAGACAGGAATGTGTCGGACTTGGAAAACGCGGACTATATTTTGTCACTGAGTGAAGATTCACGTAAGTTTCCTTCGACCGTCTGAACGAGGGGGTAGGTATGTTTGAGGAAAGTTTTGCACCGTCGGATGCATAAAATGGTGTTGCAAGACTATATTGGCTCAGAATCGGACCTTGTTCTTGCAGGGGAGCAGCTGGATGAAGTGGGTGGATTTAGTTGCTTGGGTAGTTGTATCTCACCTGGTGGTCGTATATCGGAAGAAGTGTCTTCGCGAACACAATGCTCGATTAGCACTCGCTCGTTTGAGGCACACGTGGCCTCGGCGTTACATCCACTTATCAATTAAAGGTCTAGTATACACAGCAGCAATGAGGTCGTAACTGCTCTACAGCTCCGAAGCAAAATTTGCGCAGACTCTTGGTGTTTGAACACCGTTGTTTTCGTAGTATTGGTAGAGTAAGATGGAAGAATTTTCTGAGTGGCTCATTGGTTTGGCGTAAAGTCCTCCGTCCCACTCTTCATTACAGGCACTGAATCAAGATAGCTTGAAGTGCTCATGACGTGTTTTGCGCATGCACACGGACTGACTGCTTTGTACGCTGTCCTTTGAGGCAGGTTGGAAGATGGTTTGAGGTGGTCAGTCGGTGGCATAAAAAAATGCCTGAGGATTTTAACCCTTGGGTGGGCTGGTGTAAGTACAGTTAGATCATCGGGTTGGGGTCCACGAGATCCCCTGAAGTGGTGGTTAAAGATAGTAGGTGGTATGGTTGTGACGCAGCCAATGGCGTTCTTGCATTCAAAACCTTTTATCTTCTGTATCATTGTTCAACTTACCAATTTTCTGTCTGTCTTCGTTGTCCCTCGTTCTTTGAGCAGATGTTGCTGAGATAGCAACCAAAACCAGAGCACGTTGGTGTAAGGTTAATGATTGTGCAATCTCCAACTAAAACTACATGATATAGCTGTGGCCTCCTCCAAAGTGGTCATGAAAGTTGAAATGAAACAACTACTTGGGGCTTGCCTTCAACCTAACGCAGTCCTAGTCATGCATCCCACCAAGAGGTTACCCCGCAGAACATCGGGTTTACGGTTCCACTATTTTCCCTTCTTGTTTGCCGCCAGAAAATGGAACAAGGAGTAAATTTCGGTGTTTTTTTTTACCGTCAGAAGTGTTTATGGATGCCGTGTGCCACACGCATTGTCTTCACTCATTTTGCTATCTCAAAAAGGATGAAAAAATGACGTCTTCTCCGCGTTTTCCCTCAAACCCTTGGTACTGCATACACTGTTCATGTCATTCCCTGTTACCTCGTACGTGCTATGTATCGTACATACCGTGTATTGACCACTCCTCGATTGCCGGACTCCTTTTGTTTTTATCTTTAGATATTCGTATGAGAGTCTGGGCATATTCCACTATTGTCCAGATATTTTTATTTCAACTTTCCGAATAATCCCATAGAGCACAATGAAAAACGACATAGTGTGACGGACAGGCCCATTTTCAGTTATCTGTAATCAGGCCAATACAAAGCATTATGTATGATTTATTGCAAATCAAGGGGGTTGATAAGTTACAGTCCTAGTAAAAATATGTCCACTGTCGCGTCCGTGTGTGTAAAACGGGGGGTGGTCGAAATTATTGGCTGAGGAGATGTGATTCACACCCATTACTCGGGTCTGTACGATTTTCGGGGGTACTGAGTGGGCCAGGAAAGCTTCAGTGTTTGCACGAACTGCTTTTGGCCACAACGGGGGACCATAGAGACGAATACATACGGCTTTAGCTGTAGACAAGATCCGGGACCTCATCAGTTTTGACTACCTTCTCCGAACTTCTGAACTCTTCAGTAATATTCACTAAGTGGCTGGAATCAACTAAGTGTGAACACACAACACGGGTGATTGTTTTAATCATTCCTGTATCTAACCAAGCTGGGTGGTGTTCACGGACCCGTTCCAGTAGACGTCCAAATGTACGGCCAATGTACGTTGCCTCACAGGAACAGGTGAATAAGGCCATAGAGCCCGGTACACTATCTTTTAGGCGTGACGGCACGAGTAATTTTGATGTAAACAGGATTTGCAGTTTTGCTGCGTGGAAAGTCATATCAACAGCTCCGGACAATCTGTGACAGATAACGTCCGCTGGAGTGTCACCCTTACAGACCAGGGTCATGTGAATCGCTTCCGCAACCTATAATCTCGACCACCACCCATTTCACACACACAACGGTGGAAATATGTTGACCACTGGAACTGTAGCCTATAATTGCGAATAATTGAAAACGAGCTTGTTCATCACAATGTTGTTTCTCATTGCATTCTTATTTCAGCTGAACGAGAATTCTTCGAAAGACAACATCTGAAGACTCGAATATCATTGGGCTGAGTTTCAAAATTAAGTAATATTTCAGGAACTTTGTTGGCGTCTTACCTTTTTTCCTTGTATTAGTCGATCTTTATTTTTGTGCATGTCATCGGAAGGATTCTAGGCGGTCCTTTGACCTTTGGAATCTCCTCGGTCCTGTGTCAGCAGAACTGAACTGAAAGTTAATAGGAAGCTGGAACTCGTAGTAAACTTCGAAGAATAAAACCACGGCTCTGATGGTCTTGGGTATCCGTGCATGTGTTGGCGTTGCACAGAGCCCTGACTGACAATGTTTTTCCACTAGAGCAGTCTGCATATTTCGTAGCCTGTAGATCGATATATTAGTCTGACTGATAAGGTTTTGATGCCATCTGACTCTCTCTGACTGAAATTCTGCTCACGTTTTTCGCTGTCTTTGTGCATTTCAGGTCCATCACGTGGCCTCCCGAAAATCTCTGTCCCAGTTCGAACCGCTCAGATTGCGGTGGCTGTTTTCCGTGATAGTCGTCATTGGCTATCCGACGTTCCATTGTGCCGAAACGTCATGCAGCCAGTACAAGAATCAGTTTTCTGCTTTGATGGGTTCGACATCAAAGTGCTTTTCGAGTCATTTATCTCCGGTTTCATTGTGTGGCTGGTGCCCTGATCAATTAGCTAATTTGCACAGTTTCATTGCCGACCGGACAGTCGTTAATCCTTCTGGTGTACCGTGTGTCGACCTGCTACTATCGGATAAGGTAATTCCCGATGTTTACTGTTTGGATGCTCAAAGTTTGCATAGATTTGTGTCTTACTAAAATAAAAGAAACAAGAGAAATATCACTTTCCTCGTATTCTGCTCCGTGCATCGTTCGCTATAACAACCAGATCATCCTTAGTTTCTCCTGATAAAATTCAGCGGAATGTGTCGAATGAGCCTAATCTCAACATACCACTGGGGTGAATAAATACTGTAAGTTACCAAGGATCGCTTAGACAAATACGTCCAGTCAACACTGAATTTTCGTTGACAGTTAAATGACAATGACTTTACTGAACAAGGGAAATATGATGACCATGCCCTTTGGTAACGGTCAGCATCATGTTTTGTGACAGTCGGTGTCATCTTCGTTGATGGCCAAATAATCAGGGTACTCTGGGCTCGACTGTTCATTACTTTCGCAACACCGTGAACTCCCGAAATGTCTTCTGACCTACCATGATACACCCGGTAGAATGCGCTTGTCTGAAGGACTAGAATACATCGACTACCAGGGTTGAGTAGGCGCATTTCGGATAGTCGAGCAGTATCGTATGCATGAATATGCATCGGCTATCTGTATCCAGAAGAATTATCACGTGCCAAAAGGCTTTATGCGTCCGGCAACTTGTGTTTAGGTTTACATTCTCAGTTCATGTCTGGCTCACCCAGACCACCGGGGGGAAGGTGTAGGGCGCGTCGCTTACCGAGGAAGCTGCAGCATTTTTTTACTTCCTTTTATTAATTATATACATATGTATTATATAAATTATACACCGGCCTGAAAACAAGCATGGGGCCAACGCAGCAGTATGCAAATGGAACTCCACAGGAGGTAGACAAATAAGCGAGAAAAAGTCAATAATAATAAATCGTGACAGACCAACTGTTTTCTCGTTTTCACTGTAAGCATTTTGTGATTTTTTGGCTGTTTTCGGATTGTTTTAGAGAGAACAAGTTCTACAGACAAGCTGCACAGCACTCGGCTCACTGACTTCGGTTCTGAGCCATATTCCTCAGCGTTTCCGGCCAACAACAACCCTAATCCCTTGGGCCCCAACTACGAAGGCGGGAAACACCAACCAAGACGAAAAACGAAGCTTCTTCATACTTGTACGCCAAGTCATAGCCTGAAGGTCACCTAGCTTCTACCAGCCTTGCCAAGCACGTGCAAAAAGAACACGAGAAGTTAGACGACGGGCAGGCATACGCAGTACATGTCTAACCCACCGAAGGCGACATAGAGTGATGATCTCAGTTGGAGGACGACTGTCTGCGCCCAACACGACAACGCACCTTGTCACTGCCCACCCAGTGTTCTCACCAAACACGAGCAATGCTTCGTAGACATCGGTGATCAGAAACAGAGTCGCCGGGCATCCTTGACGCGGATAGGCCAAGTCTGGCGACCGTAAAGTAGAACACTATAAACTATGGCATTGTACACCCTTTCTTTGAGGGAAAGTCATACGTCATGGCGGCGTCACGAGTGACGCGGGCTCGCGCAAGATGCTCTGGCTTCCGCCATTCGTGATGTGGCCTCCTCCCCAACACCTCCACCAGGTGTGATCAGGCTCCCGAGGTGATGACTGACTAGACGGATGCACGAATGTGATTCGCGGGGCAGTGTCTACAGACCTGCGTGTCATTGTGTCTTTGTGTGCAAGTTTGTTACCCGAGGTCAGCAGGTCATTGTAAGTGTCTCTGTGCGTGTGTATGGTTAAACATTTCAGTGGAATTTAAATGCGCCAGCGGCATGAACTAAGGGAGCTTTGTGTTGACGTCAGAATCCTGGTCAGTGAGATGCCCGGAAATATGATTAGACGTTAAGTTCACCAAACAAGCAACAGTGCACCGCAAAGGTCTGCAACCGTAATGCAGAAAGCAGATGTGAGTATTTCGTCCGTCGAACATAGGTTCTGGTTACCATAGGTCAGTGAATTGGGTCGGGAAGCCTGTTATCGCTCTAGCGTTGACGACCCAGTTACGAGACCTATGTAGATAAAATACTTAACCCAACACTAACTCCTCCCATACTCTAATAGAGATTCAATTCAGACTCATTACCGCACCTGACGTTTCGGATCATTATGCTGTTTTATCTCATCCCAATTATCAGGGTCGTGGTCGTCGGCTCCTCGCTCTCGTGCAGTGAACTTCAGTGGATATGGGCCATGTCCCTCCAAACTACACTCATGCATGAAGGATACCACAAAAAGTCAGCAGCACCCATGTAACTTGTTGAAACAAAATCGAAATCAATTTCCTGGTCTCCATTGCTGTTCCTTACGGATGCAAGTGCTTGTATTGTTTTAAAGCGCTTTCATTGATAAGCCCATCGACAAAATCTTATCGATAAATATTGTTAATCGTCTGGGGATTTCAATAGGCATGTTCAGTAGAGTCGCGTTGACGGAGTACTTTTACAGAAGTCCATAAATGATCATGGCACTACGAATTCCCGAATTCACAAACCAGTCAGTTTTGGTTGCTTGAGTTGTCTTCCATCTTAGCCTGTTGTGAAGCATCAGTTTTAAAAAAAATCAAGATTTTTTTGTCCAATTAAGAACTTGTTCCATAATTCTGCTGTTTTACAGTCCGTCGTCAATCTCGTGAGTTTTGTCACCGACATGTGGAATCGTTCGTTCTGCTCGCAGTGTTTGATTAAGCCCGTCCAACTGACAAATATTCCGTGGGCCTATCGAAAAACAAGAGTGGACTTACCAGACTCCTGGGACGTGATTGGCTCTCCCTCTGTTTCGGTATCATCCCAGTCCTCAAACGATTTCTTCAATTTGGCTGCCTACAACAACATTACAGTTCAGTTTTTTGCGCGGTTGAACGAAACCTTAGACTGTCTTTCATCGTTCCTAGGTAATCATAGCGCTTCTATACTGGATGTCCTCTCATTCCCCGCGTCAGAGGAATTAAGCATAAACCATTCTGCATGTAGCGACTGTTCTGCCGTCTATTCCGAACTACTTACATACTACAAAACAAATCTGCTTCGACTGAACATCGAACTTGGTGGTGGAGTGCACCGAGCCGGTCTAAGATTTATCGAGAACAATCGATTCGCTGTGTGTAATGACATTCAGAACGCGTTAAATCGAACACAGTGGGCTTGGAGTAAACTGTTTAATTGTCATCCTGTGGAAAGAAATACACTGGGTGCATTTATGCCACTAATAATTTGTTCGATTAGTTTGCTCTTGTTCCACGTCCTGTCATACAGTGTTTGCCGCCGTCCGACTCAAATGCTGATCTACCGGCCGAAGCGTGTAGAACTAAAACTACGTCCGAACATATCCGCCAGTCATATGACTACTTCAACAACACTCCGAGATCAACTGTCTACAGTCCCGTCTTATGGAAGCATGGGTTCATCTTCAATACAGAATGTTAGTTCCAACGAAAATCCCACACAGGTTCGACGACTTGGAAGGAACAAAAACGAATCGTCCCGACTGTAATCGTTGGGCCATACAAATCTCTCCCATTTCAACGTGAAAGAACAGAACAATTTACCCAGCGGGGAAGATAATATTCTGATTCACAATGAGGCACACAAATTATTGAAGTAATTAATATTCATTGTTCTCATTTTTATTCCGTATTGTCATTCCTTCTCATTAGGCCAGGTGCCTGCCAAATTCGTTACCGAACCTTCAATTTCCACTATTTTGCTTTCGATATTCTGAAGTATATGGACGATCGAAGTGAAGGAAACAAACATTATTTCTTCTCGAATAAACAGTGAAAACAATGACCCCACGGAACGAAAAGGATATTTTTATTATTCACTTTATCAATCATTTTGATTATACTTTCTTGGAATTGCTTCAGGACATCGTTTACCTGAATACAAATATTTTCAAAATCACCGACTGTTAGACATACCAAGGTTGTGAGCTCGTGAAATCCCTCGGTATCTGGTGTTCCTTTTGTGGCTAACTTTTCACCTTCTGACATGGCCCCAACAAAAAAAGTGCCAAACGATTGATCAGCTGATTTAAAACTTTCAAGTCGCTTCCTTCTGGTCACGTGAGCACGCGGCATCAAGGCCACTTAAAACTCACAGGTGGGCGCTTGACCCTAGAATGCCAAAATGGATGCGGTTAACGGTGCATACTGTTAGCAGGTTTAGTAAGTTCTTATCCAGAACAAAGCGCCCGCTAAAGCTATCTTGAAATGCGGAAAAAACGAGGCTTACTTCGGCATCAAATCGCAAATCGATTCAACACCCAATCTACCATTGCTAATTTCCCCTGATTCCAGGGGAGTCATTCAAATCAGGCGAACACCGGATGGGTGATCAGGTAAATGTAGGAAGTTGGCGGAGATAGTAAAGGACCAGTGTCTGCGGGTCTGCGTTCGCGATTGTGTAAGGGTTCATGGACATGGGATGGACTGCAGTCAGCCTAGAGCAAAATCGAGCGTGTTTGAGATGCCTATGTCAGTAGTGATGAGTGAGGGGCGATCAGGGTACAAATTCAGAATAGTACGCGTACGTGTGACCATTTTTGATAATCCGGATCAGTATGGTGGTCGAACTTTAAGACAGCCAACTGATGTGCACCAGAGTTCCCTCTCTTTTATTCAACCTGTCTCTTCTGTCTCCAACCCAATCTGTTTGCCCCTTCTGCCTACCCATAGTATCTCCATTGATAACACGCCCGATACTCCCAACGGTTTATTGTCAAGTATTGTAGTAGGTGGTTTTCAGTTTGTTAGCTCACA
>LUCM01004229.1:21333-37782 GCA_008360955.1 Fasciolopsis buskii
GTGGCGATCGTGCTATCATTTTCTATCAAATCAGAATGATTGAAAACACGCGTTTGTACAGTTAGACTGTGTCTCGTGTGTTGGCTGTAGCAGCATCTTATCTTTTCCTGCCTGTGTAGGTCCACTCCCTGTTCCCGTTGGATATTCACGCGTTTTATATAAACGTGTAACTATGGGGAAAGACAGCGGTCAGTGAGGCTTGCCTTGCTGTTTAGCGCTGAACGATAATGATGATGATGAGGAGCCTTTGTTTACGACGATGTGGACAAGGCGTGTATGTGTAACCACAAGAAGAGTTCGGGGAATAAGACGGTGCAAGGTCGGACGAGCACCGACCGGTGGTCGGAGTTGAGGTTTCGCGCTGCCGCCAGAGCCTCAGGATACCGCAACGATACATGAAACATACAAACGTTATCTAGCTTCTTTTCGCTCCACTTATCCATTGACTTAGCATTTTGTTGCCCCGACGGTGCTAACCTCCGACCTGTGTATATATTACACAAATTTATATAAAGGTATTGTACCATCGAAATCATGCCGAATGACAAAAACAATGCACAATATAAGTGGGGGAAAAATATGCAGTTCAACCTATACGCTAGTTCTTCTATTCTCCTTTCCACGTCATCAGCTGTCCATAATTTCTTTGGGCTTAACGCTACCCGGTTGCCCAAATCGAGGTAGAGGACTCAGATAATAAATGCAACAAATTAATATCCACTACCCCCCGGTCAGGAGCTGGATTAATCCGAATTCCACGAGACTTGCACGACACAAGCGTGGGGTCATCCAAGCAATGTTTCCTAACGTCCCAAACATCATACTACAACAACGTAATCGAAAGTCATATTTGATCATCCACATTCAAAGTCTCTATCCTCCTTTCACCTAACAGTTTTTGTC
The DNA here is from genome assembly GCA_008360955.1 of Fasciolopsis buskii. Taxonomy (NCBI): domain Eukaryota; kingdom Metazoa; phylum Platyhelminthes; class Trematoda; order Plagiorchiida; family Fasciolidae; genus Fasciolopsis; species Fasciolopsis buskii. The sequence continues at coordinate 22,237 of LUCM01004229.1, forward strand.
GGGAAAACGCTGAGTGCAGCCGGCTAACGTTGACTGAATTGGAAAAAAAGTAGGGACACGGAGCCACTAGTTACAACCTGGAACATGTCGGAAAAAAAACAGAGCAAAATGAGTGTTTTATTTTACAGGAAACGATTTATCGACAGTGAACAGAAAGGGCGGTTTGGGAGATATCACAGTATTGGTCCCATAACGGTGGGTATGCACATAGCAAAATATCGTGAGAAACAGCCGTCCAACGATAAAAGCTAGTCTGATCGAAGGCGAATAAGTGTCCCTGATGATGTAGGAACGCTAAAACCACAAACGAAAACCGGGCACAACGATGTTTACGGACCCAAGATGCAAAACAAGGATTTGAAAAATCAGTTCACGAGTAGAGCACAATTCAGAAACAATTTTACACCACATTTGACCTAAAAAACTTTCATAAAAAGCAATTATTTTGCCATTGTTGACAAAACAGAAAGGCGAGTGCCTGTAAATATCTATTTTTCGCTGTGCAAAACAAAAGCAGCCTGATTTAGCAAAGTAAGATGGTCACCGCGGACATCAATCACAAAACCTTGAATTCGATTCATATGTATAGCAACATTTTACAATCAATGTACAGATCGTATGGTATCAAGGCAAAAACAATGAGCGAGAGAAAAAAGAAACAGTGTGTACACTTCGCCACACGATATCTTCTCCAAGTCATCAGCTATCCATCGGAACCTCTGATTCCTCTGGGCGTGGATACTCCGTGGCTGCCCAAACCGAAGTAAACACTTGACTTACAGGACCCTCACCCAAGCCTTTGATCGAAAAGTCTAATCTGTGAGGTAGTAGGACTATTTGGAGGTCACGTAACCTGCTGGGGATAGGTGACTGATGGTTCAACTCACGCTCCTCGGATGCGGCATACAGCCGTGTGGTCCGTAACCCTCCCGTAACTAGTTTGAAATCAGGGTTTAGCCAGCTATGCTAGAATGCATTCGCCCTCTTCCTATCATTTTAGTGAGAACACTTCCGCCACGAGCTGAGGCTATTTGAAACATGGTCATTTGGAAGCATCTTGAGAGGTGTTCAGGGCGAGTAGCCAACCCCGAGCTTGCCCGATTCAGCGACTGATTTCGCTGAGGTGCATGGACATGTGCTTGCTTATGGTTTCCACCAATGGTAGTTCGGATAATATTATTCCCACACCTTTCATCATCATCGTTCAGCGTTAAACAGCAAGGCAAGCCTCACTGACCGCTGTCTTTCCCCATAGTTACACGTTTATATAAAACGCGTGAATATCCAACGGGAACAGGGAGTGGACCTACACAGGCTGGAAAAGATAAGATGCTGCTACAGCCAACACACGAGACACAGTTCTCCGCTGTTACAGAAACGCGTGTATTTCAAAATCATTTCTGATTGATAGAAATGATAGCACGATCGCCACTGCTTCACCGGTTCACTTGCCAATCTTCAGTATCTCCAGCCGCAAGTCGACAAAGTCTTCTCGGACCCCAACCCACGAGGCGTGAGACACCTAGTTTACCTAACATTGCTTGTTACATTTTCCTCATTCCCACGTTGTCACGTCATCTGATTGGCCTCACATGGCTTCTTCCGCTCCTTAGGAGGAACACAAGTAAGGCACGGTATGGTAGACGAGTGTTCGTCATACGCAACACGTGACCCAACCACAACCAGCGTAGCCTACTAAGTTTCATACGCTGAAACAATTTATTCTCAGAAGTGGCACTCAATAACAGGTTCCTAACCTCAATATTACTCACCCGGTCACTCCATCCAATCCTAGCCATACTACGTGACTCACCTCACGATAGCGGGATACGCTCCTCGTTCCAAATATCACGAAGCAAAGAGGTAAGTAATTTCATCAGCACTTCTCCACCCAATTTGAGAAGAACTGGGGGAAGGTCGTCGGGACCGGCATCCACACCTTTTAAACATGGCGCAGCATCGCTGTCTCACACATTAGCTAATGTAAGGAAACATCCACTGGAATTGAGGATTATTTCCGGTTGCTGCCCGGTGGGGTTCACGCACAATTCCAAAAGTGCAAAATAGATGAAACTGAAAACGTTGCAGGTCAATGGCTCCTAGTTTCATAATTCTCAATTTTAAAACCAATACATTTGCACTAACTTGTTCTGGTTTTGCCTGCTATCTTGCAACGCTGAATATTCGTGATAGAACAAATGATAAAATCAAAAGTCAGAACATTTTGACTGCGAGAACGTCACTGACTGGGGCATTCAGTCATGTCGTCTAAGTCCTCCAAACATATCGTTGGGAGAAGCCGAGAACAAAATCTGAAAACCCAAATGGAATTACTTTGGATAGTGTACTGGTTAGTGTTTTCATGCATTTTGGCACGTCACACTGCTCACATTGATCCATCTTCTAGTCATTACGTTCCTGGGGAAACTGACAGTGAACCGCACCTTGATTTGGTGTGAAGGCTTGCATGCCTCCATGACCCAGCGAGCTGTGCTGGATGTCTTATATCAAGCCGAAGATTTGTTCAAGCCTGGAAGACAATTGGTCACAGGTCCGCTGACCATCAGGTTAGACGTTGATCTGAGCTGATAATTCAGTTGGAAAAATGAGAAGGACGATTGATCCAAATAGCCTGGCTTTAAGGTTCTTGTTAGAACCAACGATTTTGGTTGGTAACTCTAATCTTACTCCTGCTTAGTGCCTGGACTACTTAAGAGTATCATTCCGACATCTCCCACGGGTACAAAAAATCCATACTAAGCCGTTTACCACGGACCAGGCTTCTAATTACATTGAGCAGGGTGACCAAGGATAATTATAGTTCTGCTCAGAGTTACCTCTATTTTACTCAGCCTATCTTCTTTCCTCTGCCTATGCACTTGTCCAAAATGATAGGATTTCAAACACTTCCAACAATTCTTTGCCAAACAGCTTCAGTCCGGTAGTTTATATTTTCAACAACTCGTCGGCTTCTCAGTCTTGGCTTCTTCATTTTACGCGGTCACATGCACGCCAGTCAACAGGCATGCCTACCTCACACAACAGATTCACCGGGGATCGACGTCTGCTCAGTCAGTGCTCTCCACCCAAGTGGTATGCCGGAGAAGTTCGTGAACCTGTTGTGAGCATTGTACTCGCATACCTATGGTAGCGTGAGGGTATACGGCGAACGACTAGCGGTGTTCCAAGATTGCCCCATCTCTCCATTCCCGTTAAACTTTGGCATGGACGAAGTGATGGAAGATTCTTTAGGAGGTCTCCAGGAAGCAGGAATCAAACCGGGAAATGGTAAGGTGCAGCGTACCTAAATTACAACGTGCACAAGACGGACCGTCGAGGGCCGTAGTTCGTTTCGGCATGTGCTTTGCATCTTCAATGTGCAAAGTGCTGTTACAAGACTGGACGCCATTAGTCCCGAACGTGACACTGGATGGAGGAACTAACGATTATGGGTCTTTTCACTTACCTTGGTAGCTGCGTGTCGAAAGATGGTAGCTCGACAGTAGAGGTAAACACACGTGTATCCAAAGCTCGGGCGGCTTACGCTGGACTGAAGCACTTGTGACGTCGGCCTGATATTTCACTGAAGTTAAGAGGTCGTGTGTACTGTGCCGCAGTGCGTTCAGTTCTGTTGTACGCTTGTGAGACATGGAGTATGCGTGTGGGAGATGGTCGTCGTTTGGAGGTTTTCGACCACCGATGTCTACGACGTAATATTGCTGGGATTTGATGGAGTGACCGGGTAAGCAATGTACAGGTAAGTAATGTAGTACTAGGTGCCAATTCTGAAAATATCTTATTTGGGCGTACGAAACTAAGTAGACTGTGTTGATTGGGTCCCGTGTTGCGTATGGCGAACACTCATCTACCACGCCGTGCCCTATTTTGTGGAAGAAACCATGTGGAGGTCAGCAGATGACGTGACAGCAGTCACAGTAATAACCATCATGGGATCAGTTCAATTCCGACAGTTGCTGAGATTTTAGTGTCGACAATCCTTTGCCCTCCAAGGTCAAGTTTTCCATAGTTCTTTTAGCCGATTATGAAGCCAAGTGAGACTACCAGTATCAACATGACCTAGGAGAAAACACATGATGGTTTTTGCCCTTATTTAGTCATTGCATTTTGCAAACATTGGTGGCCTCATTTGACTTTGCGACCGGCTCTAAGAATTTCAGAAACATTCACAGGGAGTGAATTAAGCATATCTTGTCTTTCGTTTACTCTTCAGTCTCCGACTGTGTGGCTCGTTCTCCTTCATTGAGTAAGTCTCAGCTTTTTATGTTCGCCTTATCTATTTCCTCTCTCTCTCCATATATATATATATATATATATATATATATATATATTCTACCATAAATGTGACTGACATTCGCAGGCACCTCCCTTGCTCTTCACTCACATGCAAAAGCGACTTCTCACGATCATCATCGTTCAGCGTTAAACAGCAGCGCAAGCCCCACTGATCGCTGCGTTTTCCCCAGGCTTACATGTTTCTATAAGAAGAGTGAATATCCCGGATGATCACTGAGTGAATCTACATAAGCGGCAAAAATAGGAATGCAGCTGTAGCCAACACGCGAAACACAGTGTGATTGTACAAACACAATCTTTCCATTATTCTGATTCGATAGAAAACGACAACACGATCGCCACTACTCATGGCTCACTCTCATATCCTTAAGTGTCTCCAGTCAGCTAGCTGACGAGTCTTTCGGACCCAAACCACGAAGAGGAAGACGCGAGACATCTAATTCGCTGTGCATTTTCTCATCTCACGTTGCCACGTCATCTGCTGACCTCCACATGGCTTCTTCCACCCCGTAGGATGAATGTGAAATAGAGCACGGTAGGATAGATGAGTGTTAGCCATACGCAACGCGTGACCCAACCCCAACCAGCGCAGTCTACTAAGCTTTATATGCACCACCTACTAGATTCGTAACTTCTGTATTGCTCACCTGGTCACTCTATCCAGCGGTGGTGATACTCCGTACACAGCCGTTTTTTCCTTTATCTATCCGCGTTATGCCTACTCCCACTCGACTACCTCATTCTTCGGATTCTGTAGTCGGTCATGCTAGTGGTAGTGCCACTGGAATAAGTCTTGCTCAGGTTCTCTCGCTTTTTCCCAGAAATATCATCCGAATCCCACGGCACCCTCCCCGGAGACTGATGCACTTCTTCGTCCTCGATGGTCCTTCGAACTAGCCACATTCACTGTGCATATAGGTCAACAGGGGTGTTTAGCCCCTGCACTGGAGACCTTAGACAATGATGTGTTGCATCCAAGAAAATTTCATTCAAGACTCTAGCTCTATTATTCGACTGACATCCCCATCTAGTCCTTCCGTGAAGTTTCATTTGCACCTCTCTGGAGACCCTGGGGCTGCAACTTCTGGTGTTGCTGGCATTTGCGTGGCTCTCAGGGAGAGGACTAAAGCTGAACTAAATGAATAGACCCCCAGTCGACAGACTTAGAGGTTCCTGCAAAGTAAACAGTCGCCGCTCTGATAGACGCAACTTAATTGTTCTCAGCGTACGCGCCAACAGACTGTGGCCCAGATGCAATCAAGGACGCTTTTTATCAAAAGCTACACGACCCCTTACGCACAACAAGGAGGGGCGACATCGTGATTTTGCCAGGGGACATGAGTTGCCGAGTATGTCGGTTGTCCTTAAAAGAAGCACGTCTAGGAGGTCTTTGTGGTCTCGAATACTGTCGTTCTGAGAACGAGGAAAAGTTGTTGGTTTTGTGCTCAAACCATCAATTTCTTTTTGCTAGTGTGAACTCCAGGCGTTTTAACTGTCGGTACGCCATCTGGCGCCTGTCTTCTTCGAGTCAGCAGTGGACCTAGATTGACCAGATTGCTATAAGCTACAAATGGTGGGGCTGTCTACAAGGTTGCCGGTCTTACTCCCTCCCGGCTCCGACCACGCATCAGTATACACTAAGCTGTCTATGTGCTTTGGTGGGCACTCAGAACGCTTACTGCAAAGTCGGTTAGATTTCGAGAAGCCATCTGATCTGATTCATCTATCAATTTTTTCGAAGTGCACTGGGTGAAAAGCTAGGATTGCTCCCACCTGAAAACATCAATGGGCACCGGTCGCTTATCAAGAAAACGTTACATCCTGCTGGCTTGGTGAGTTGTATATATATATATATATATATATATATATATATATATATATATATATATATATATATATATATATATATATATATAGGGTCTGTTGACCACTGGTTATGGACAAACCACTACTGAAAAATAAAATGTTGGGAACATGCAGAGCAGATTCAAACATATTGTGGTAACTAGAAGTCAACGGTCGGCACAGTGTGTTGTTTGATGAAAAAAACGTGCACGGAACAACTTGGCAGTTTATGCGATGTAGATAAAGTCAAACTCCTATTGCATAAACAAGTCAGGATAACGAGGTACGAACGAATAAAGAACACCGACTCGACTTAGGGGGCACGACTACAGAGTGGACTTCGAGCGAACAAAGTCTAAATATTCGCACACCAAAGGATGGCGAAAATTCACACAGTTTTGTCACCGTAAGTACTCAAAATCAACAACAGATATACACAATACATGGGTCATCGACTCACGCAAGTAATGTGCCGGCACCCACATGAGCCAAAACGTGGAAAAGGTAGCCAAAACGAACAGATTTGCTAGGTTCTCGTGCCATTATTTCCTGCAAACAAATCAAAAAAGTAGACAAGAAGCGCGGTTTATTTGATATCCCAGGTGACGGATACCAAACACTAGTGTCTTTCTTACTTATTAGCCAACATGGAATTTAAGGAGGGAGAAAACGCGCCAGATCTTATTTGTCATACGACGGAGCTGATCGCCTTGACTACCACGGCTAAAAATCAATAATCGGTGCTATTTTGTACGGTGTGCAAGTTCACGGAACTATTGAAAATCAGTTCGGATTGCCCGAAGGAAAAAGCGTCCTGAGTCTCAGTGTCAGATTGAGGTGCGTTGGCTACGCATTATGCATATATATAAACTGTTCATAGTACCTGGATGGGTGAACAAAATTTTCCCAGAAACACACGATCGGTTTTGCGGTTATCGCGGCTTGTCAGGTATGCATATCTGGCACTCCCTTGTCCAAACAACCTTATACTTGTACATTTCGAATTGATGTCTCACAAGAATCTAATTATATAAGTGGCAATAATTCACAACAATGTGGCGCCTATTTTGATAGGAGTTCAACATCAGCAAACTGGTAATCGATGCGCTCACTATTATGCTTCAGTAATTTTTTGGTCTTTTCAATATGGCATCCCGCACCTCCACAGTGAAATTGCCTTTAACGCATGCTTCAAGAAGCCTTAGGATTCTTTCATTATTTATGTCTAGACGCCTTTACCCGGACATCCACGGTCACCCATGTTTGACTGGTTTTATTACAGTTTACAAACATAGATAATAAAGGAAATCTGTAAATAAATTCATGGTAATTGCTGATGCTCCCTCATACCTAACAAGTGTTAAAGTCTTAAGGATACTGTCACCGGAAATTTCGAGTGCATCACAAACGGCAACACGTTTCATTACCAGCCGAAGTGACATCATCAGTGCTATGGTCTGGTGGAAAGAGCCTGGTTTCCATCGTTGATTTAAATGGATCACCCATAATCTTTAGTCGGTGCTGATTGGTTGTCCGGGTGGACTGATGGGATAGAGATGCTGGCCAGTTGCTTTGGTCACATTTGTCCACGGTTGATATGTTGCGGGCTGAACCAGCGCCCGTTTCTATTAGCTTGTTTTTGATTAGTCCTTCGATCGCACCGATAATTATGCGTGCTCCAGATCGATGCGTTTATTTACCGGTTTTCCCGATGGGAACCAAGCTTTGAGAAATTCTGTCAAGTGCTTTGTTCTATCCTGGGCAAAGATCCTCGCGTTTTCGAAGTTGAATTTGTGACCTACTGAAATTAGGAAGAGTGGATCGTGCCTTCCTTTGCCCAGTTGGTGCTTATGGATCCTTGCCGCGCGTTTCTTTCCGATTTGTCCTTTGTACTGTTTTTCGCAGTCGACTTGGTAGATGACGTTAGTTTGATTCTTGTATGCTGTCTGTATTGTGGTCTTCGATGGAATCTTTCGCGGAGGCCATAGTAACACGTGAGATTTTCCCATTCCATGGGGTTTGAATGGTCCTGTCATTCCGGAAATATGTTCGACGTACGGCATGACGGTTCCTGTTTTGGTCGGTTCGATGATCGTCTCTCTGTATTGTATTTTATTGGTGCTTTGTCCGATGAAGCTTCGTGTGTAACCGTTGTGCACAAACATCTCAAACAAATATTTCTTTTTTCTTTGCCCCGTAGTGTGGTAGTGGGACTGTGTTCCATTGAAAAGTGTATTGATGCGGCTTTTCCTGTGGCAGTTTGCCTGGTTGCTTCAAAATGGTAGAATTTGATTTGTGTTTTTGCAGCGCACGGATGTTTCCAATGTGCCACGATCTGACCGCGTGACAAGCGCGTCTAGAAACGGTAGACAATTGTCATGCTCTGTCTCCATGGTGAACTTGATTTCTATGAAGAGTCTGTTCACGACGATGAAAGTTCGTTGTAGTTCAGATTGTTTGACGATTGCGAACGTGTCGTCAATATTGCGCAGCCACGGTTTTAGTTAGCCGTCTGACAGGACGGTGTTCTCCAGTTTCTGCATCACTGCTTCTCTAGTGAATTCAAATATTAGTGAGACCATTGGAATTCCTCCCACTTGCCCGTACAAAAGTACTCTCGAAACTGAAGTGTGTTTGCAGGCACAATTCTACTGATTCGCATAAGCTGCTTGACTTCAGTTGTTTTTCTAAAAGCTCTTGTAGTGAAAGTCTTGCCAAATCTGAGGGTATTGATGTGAAAAGAGACACGTCGTCGAGGACGATCATGATTTCATCCTGTGAATTTCTCTCACGAATTGCGAAATAATGTTGACTGAATGCACGTGTTCTTTGATAAGCGTTTTCAGTCACTCCCGTGGGCTGCATTGTGAAGTATCATCTAGCCGGGTTTCGAGATCAGATAAACGAGCGAGACGTACGCAAACAGGTGACTGGGAGAAGAAACCACTAGGAAACAAAATTCACTTGGTAATACGCGTACACGCCAATTCTGGTTGTTTAGGTCAGATAACAGAAACTGAATCTAATTCATGGATAACTGGGCCTCTCTTGGTCGTGGCGGACGGAAGGATCTAAGGAACAATCGAGTCCGTTCGTTGCCCGGCGGTCCGATTTGTAATTTACAATAAAGTGCTCAGTTTTCCAAGCATCCACACGTTATCCGCCGTTTAGGTACAAAAAAATGATGTACACTGTTATTTCATTAATAAAGGAAATGAAAGATAAAACAAGTCGAGGTTTGCATGATTTATGCCCATAGTTGGCTTTTCAAACCGCGGCAGAGGATAATCTGACAGAAACCAACGTCGAATCGTGTGTTCAGAATGTCTGGTTGACAAGACCGTCAAGAAAGACAGAGCATTTGCGAGCCGCTGGAAGCCGGTAACTGATATTTCGTATTTATATTAGGAATTTTGCGTGCATGGACGTTCGTCAAAATACAAACAGTAAAACCTATGGGAACAAAAATATATAAAATTAAGAGAGACTTTGTACAAAAGCGATCCCGAGCCGATTCCGATTGGTGATGACTGGGGCTAGGTAGGAAACAGTCGAGTTCCCATTGGTGTTTATACTAGAGGATATGGTGAGGAGGGTGGTGCGTGTTCTCGTGGGAGAACGGTAGTTAGAAAGAATTTTCTGCCCATAGTTTTTGCATGCAGACAGATGTGTACCGCACAGCTTGACCCACCGTTTTTTCAGTGGTTAGAAACCGTCATCATCATCATCACCGTTCAGCGTTAAACAACAACGCAAGCCTCACTGATTGCTGCCTTTTCCCAAAGATTACGTTTCTATAGAAAGAGTGAAGATTTTTTTATTTTATTTTCTACTTCCTTCATTAGTGAAATAACAGCGTATATCACATTTCAGGAGGGGAACCGCAGCCAAGTTTTATACGCTGAAAAAAGGTATTCTGAGAACCGGCAGCTAGTATTAGATTCCTAACCTCCACATTACTTAGCGGGTTACTCCATAAAATCCCAGCGATAATACGTCGTAGACATCGGTAGTCGAGAACCTCCAACCGACGAACATCGCCCACACGCATACTTCATGCCTCGTAACTGTACAACAGAACTGAGAACACTGCGGCACAGTACACACGACCTCTCAACTTCAGTGGAATATCAAGCCGACGCCACAAGTGCTTCAGTCCAGCGTAACCTGCTCGAGACTTCAATATACGTGTGTTTATTTTTACGGCCGATCTACCAAATAAGGTGAAATGGTTTACAATCGCTAGTTCCTCTCTATTCAATATTAAACTCAGCAATACTATCGTCCAATCCTGTAACAGAACTTTACACTTTGAATGTTTAAACATACCAAACCGAGCAACAGACCTCGAGAGTCTATCTAGTGCCCGTTGTGCATGGTCCGCAGACTCGAACAGACACACGACGTCGTCTGCGTAATCTAGGTCGCATAGCTTTCCTCCACTTCCCAGTTCCACTCCTACATCCCGGAGACCTCCTAAGGCATCTTCCATCACCTCGTCCATGACGAAGATGAACAAGAATGGAAAGATCGGACACCCTTGTCGAACGCCACCAGTCGTTTCGAATGAACGTGACAGTTCACCGTATGCCCTAACGCCGCGACCATAGGTATGCGAGTACAATGCTCGCAACAGGTTCACGAACTTTGTTGGCATGCCATTCCGTTGGAGAGCACCGAATAGTGCTGGAGTCGAAAGCACCTTGCAAAAATACTACAATCGTAGGGCAGCGGTGTGTGTGTGTGTGTGGCGTGTTTCAAGTATCTTTCGGAGAGCGAATATCCAGTCCAGCCAACCTCGGTCTGGGCGAAATCCGGCCTGCTGTTCGCGGATACCACGCTCGAGAATCGGTGTCAAATGCCGCAGCATTATCGAAGCTAACACCTTAGTAACTATCGAAATTAAACTGATCATACGGTGATTGCTGCAGTCACTCTATGTGCCCTTCCTGAAGATGAGTACGACCAGTGACTCACCCCACGATAAAGGGATACGCTCCTCGTTCCGAATATCATGAAGCAGGGAGGTAATTGATTTCACCAGAGCTTCTCCACCCGATCTGAAAAGAACTGAGGGGCGTTCGTCGGAACCCGCTGCTTTTACCCTCGTCAGAAGTCGAATATTCAACTCTACTTCCACTTCCGTTGGGGAATTAAGTGACATCTCCCAAGGATTCGCAGCTACAAACGTCGGCCCAAATACGTTAGCAGCGGCCAGTTAAACTGATCCTTGAAGTGCTTTGCCTAACGGCCCAGCCTTTGCTGTCTACCATGGATGAGCTCTCGAGTCACTTCACTAACCGTAGTTCGTCACCCACTGGTGTCGCACATAAGCTTAAGCAATCTTTGATACCTGAAGCGGACGCTTTCCCCATCTCTTCGGCTATTTTAAACCACCAGTTTTCGCGGTCATTCCTAAGAGATATTGTCAACTGACGCTGCAACGATTGACGCATCTTATTCACATCCCTACAATTATGGAGATGGCGTCTTCGTCCCACTAGACCCGGCGACTCTTTGATCCCACTACTCGTCGGAGTTCTTAGTTCCTCGGATAGTTCGTAGCTGATTCACCCGAAATGATCGGAGACATTTGGGTCACTTGAAAACAACGTATCGTGGCTTATATTTTGTTATGGATAACGACGCCACGTGCTTTAATTTGACAGGAATTGAGCGTACGAAGTAGGAAAACAGAGTAAACTCAAACGTTCCAGAATAGATCAGACAAACTCTAGTGCTAGCCAGAAGTAAATCTCTTCTCGACATGCACGTATCTTTTCCAGAATGATAAATTTTCCGGATTTAGCGACTGCAACATAGCTGAGCTCACCGAACTGCATGCATTGATTCTAGATGACATTTTCAAAAAATAATTGCGTTCAAAAAACGAGGCTAGTCGAGCAGAATGGACAAGGACAGCGAATTTAGATAAAATCTGCTGGCGCAGACCTTACGGAAGACAGAATAAGTAAGCCCCAAGGATAATCGTGATGACGAATGAAAATTTCTCCAATTTATTTTTCGCTGCATGCTTGATGCGTGAATGGAGCAGAAGAGGCGCCCCCCATAGCTTCTAGAGTTCATTGTATTTGGATCGTTAACCATGACTCTGAAAATGGGTGACACGGAATTAAATGTCTCAATTAGTCGATGACAGGCCGTGATGCTGACGCTATAGTAACGCTGCTAACGAGATCCCGGACCCATGTACATAGCTAAAAACGGAGTTCGAAACTAATCGAGAGGACAATGAAGTACAGCGTCGACTGAACCGACTGGATCGACTCACGTGTTTGGAGATGATTGGATAAAATCGGTTAGATCGAAATGTAGATGTGCAAGTGCTTTAACGAGCACAGGATGGAACATGGCAATCCTAGTGCCTCGGCGCATTTGAATCGCGAGGACAACGCTGGGCACGGAGTGGTACTTGGTATCGCGGATAACGGTGCAAGGAACACACACGAGTAAGTGGACTTCTATTCATATAAGTGACTCCAAGTGTGCTAGTCCATCGCTCGTCGATTAATGCCAACACAAATGAATTAAGGAAAATGGGAAGGGGGAACTTATCACAACGGTGTTCGTGAAACCCTCCAAGGGTCACGAACCTAATCAGCATATCATGGATAGCGAGGATGTGTGTGTGTGTGTGTGTGTGTGTGTGTGTGGATGATATTCTTGGCCAATGTCGCGTGGGGAAACGGGTGTTCCGCAAACGACAGTCACGTAGATATGGTGAGAATCTGAGAATTGGACATGGGTTTACGGACACGGATGAATCTTCCGCATTCCGAAAAGTACTAGGTGGTATTGGATCAAACTGGCAAACTGGTTGTTATTTGAGAGGATTAAGGAACAGAATTCAATCGCGGGGATACTACATATCAAACTGTGTTTGTTACGTAAATGTTAAGTTTTTGGCAGAAACAGGCGAACAGTAGCATAGATTAGTTAAACACAAGAGATGAGATATACAGTAGTCAAATGCATTGACCTAGGAATTGGCATCTACGGTTCCAGGGGTGTGGGGGTACCAAATTCAGCTGAATCATCAAAAATAAGAACATTCAGAAGTGGAATACAAAACGAAGTCTATCCACATTCGCAAACATTCGTGTACTATACAAGGTCTGAAACGCCTAGTTGACAACCCTGGTTGGAAAGATGGACCTAATTTGAATACAGGCAAAAAAAAACAAGTAACATTCTATCAACCAACTGGCAAAGAGTATATTGCAACCCGACGGTGCAACACGCGGCATCGAATACGAAACATTTGTCTGGGAAAGCTAACAAGCATATGGTGATAGAATTTATCGATAATCTGTGTAAGCACAATCGCTGTTTGATCTTGTCGAACTGACAACTCAAATTATGGAAATTGGTTCACGTTGTGTCTTTAAATTTTATTCGATTTTTTATGGTATATCGATCGGTGCCACATGACCATCAGTTCGAAAATCAAATTTACGTCAGTGTGCAAAATTGAATCATTGTACTCTCCATAAATTTTCATGTTCTCAAAACCGCAACAGACTCTGACTGAGCCTCAGATCCCTAAAAATTTTGAGTTCCTATTATCCAGATTGTAAAACGTCCAAAAATTGGTGGTGAATAGTTCAAAATATTTCAATTATTGGCTCTTTTTCAACATTTTGTCTGTTCCTCATTCCAAACCCCGTCCCCTCACGAACACTAAAGAACCCTGGAAACGAATTCGTCGTACTATTGATCCGAATATATCGACGGTGTAACTGTTTACCAGAGTATTTTTGTTGTTCGACCGACTGAGACATCTCGTAGTTCTCAATCACTGTAAGCTATAGGCTTACGGTTGACACCCGCCTCCGCCTCCGCCTCCGCGTCCGCGTCCGCCGCCTCATCCTCCTCCTCTACGCCCTCGACGCTGGTGAAAACCTAAACAGTAGGACTCATACAAACCAGACTGGAACTAAGCAACAAACAAAAAGAATGATTCTGCGACCCATCCATGTCATAAGTTTTCTGGCAACCATTTTAGTTTCCGTCCTAATAACATTCAATCTGTTCACATAATTCGAACCTATACCCATCTTCATCTTTGAGGACCAGTTCAGAGAACGATGAAAAGATATCGTTGATTCTAATAACAGCCGTCCAAATTTTTAAAACAACTGATACTCGATGACGTCGTTTGTAACCAGAGACTTCGCAGACTCTGAGAATATTTTGAGCACCTCCGAGAACAGGATGGTATATCATGAAAGAATTTTACGCTAGCTTTTGGTGACATCCAAAAAAATAACTGGACGGAAATACAGCTTGCTGGAAAAAAAACAATAACCGAGTGATTTTATGACTGTCCCAGTGACGTTTCCCTCATTAACAGATGATCCAAGCGGAGTGAGTGGATTCTGCCAAATTTCCGGTAGGCACCACCCGTGGAGAAATAAAGCGGACGTCTTACATTTGAAAGTGTTCGGACAAATTTCGAGAATGGCGTTCTCGAATTTGGAAAACTGTGACCGTGGTGAACAAAATACGATTCCTTTTTCCGTTTGCCAATACGCATTAAAAAAACAATACGGAAATTCTTTTTTTCTTAAATGCATGTTTCAAACTTTCTGGAGTGCCACGGAATAATGTGAGATTCCTTTAGATCAAGTATCGAAACGAGCCGGTTACAAGTGGTTCCGACTATATCCACCAACATCGAACGTTGAAAGGCTACCGAGGGTAGTGGCTCCCCGGTGGAAAGACTATGATCACTCACGATGAAACTGATCGCTGGGCCACAAGCAACCAGAACTACGACAATCACCAATACCTGCCTGAGGGGAAATCGGTCTATTCTGAGCATAATGACCTACGATCGTGTTATCCCCCACAACTGAACATTAGCATTATTGCACCGCAGCCTACAGAAGTTCAGTGGAACTTCTCTCTCTTTCTCTCTCTCTCTCTCTCTCTCTCTCTCTCTCCGTTGCCCACAAGTCATTGCAGAACACTTAACTCAGGCAAATCTAGAAACAAAATCTGACCGTTATGTGTTTAAAACGGAAATTGCATCAGCACATTATGTATCCAAAAGTTGACGTCAAGGGCCGGAATCGAACCTGCGACCTGGCCAAATTTTCGTGGTGACAGCCCACTTTCCATGGTTCGAAACCGCTTAAATCGCTATAAGTTTACTTTCACTGAAATCGCCTGTTTTTTTTTAACTTTTTCTCTTAGCATTACTGTGATTAGTTTAACCGGATTTTTCACCTTGCACATTCGTCTTCTTTGACTGACTGGTTATCAGTATCTTTTTACGTTAAACCGCAAGGTCAGTCCCCTGGCTAACTGCCAGTATACAAGTGCCAGAACTTTCTGTAGTCATGACGCGTTTTTTGCCAGCTC
>LUCM01004232.1:0-18134 GCA_008360955.1 Fasciolopsis buskii
TCAATCATCATCAACCATCAACAATCGTCATAACTCATCAATCATCATCAGCCATCATCAATGATCATCAACCATCATCAGTCATCATCATTCATCATCAATTTTCATCAATCATTATCGACCGTCATCAATCATCGTCGGTGGTCAATAATAGTCAGTCATCATCAGTCATTATCAATCATCAACAATTGTCATAACTCATCAATCAGCATCAGTCATCATCAATGATCATCATTCCTCAATCGTTATCTGTCCTTAGTCATCATCAGTCATTATCCGTCCTCAATAATCATCAGTCATCATCAATCATTAGTCAACACCAGTCATCAATCATCAACAATCGTCATCAATCATGAATCATCATCGCTCTTTGTCACTCATCATCAGTCATCAGTCATCATCATTCGTCATCATCTTCGTCAATCGTGAACGATCATCATCCATAATCTTAAATCATCTTGAATCGTCAGTCATCATCAGTCGAGATCAGTCATTATCAATCATCAATCAACATCAATCAACAATCATCATCTAACATCAATCATCTTCATCAATCATGAATCATCATCATTCATCATCAGTCATCCTCAGTCATCGTCGTTCATCATCAGTCATCATTCTTCATGTTTCATCGTCAATCTTCATCAGTCATCATCGATCACCATGAATCATCATCAATCGTCAATATTCATCAGTCAACATCAGTCATCGTCAATCGTCAATCATTATGGATCATCATGATTCATCATTCATCGTTAATCATCAATGAATATCAATCATCATCAATCGTCACTAATCATCGTCAATCATCATCAGTCATCAAACATCATGTATCATCATCAATCGTCGATCATCATCGATCATCATTCATCAGTCATCATCTGACGTCGGTTATCATCAATCATCATCCGTCCTCAATAGTCATCCGTTATCATCAATCGTCAATCATCAACCATCTCCAGTCATCATCAATCATCATCATTCGTCAATCATCATCATTCGTCAATCATCATCAATCGTCAGTCATCATCAGTCATCATCGATCTTAATCAGTCATCATCGATCATCATCAATCATCTTCTGTTGTTGTCTTCACTAATTATTTACAAAAACCGCTGCACTCCATAGTTTTGCCAATGATGCTGCTGTAGGGTCAGGAAATTCGCAGCTCGCACGGGCAATCAAGAAGGAATAGCCGTCAATAAGACTGGAATCAATGCAACACCGTTTAGCAGCAGCCTTAGCGCGTCGCAGCGTAAATCCGACACAAGCAGAAAGAAAGGCACGAGACGGCGAGTTCAACAATATTTGTCTTTGAACTCACTCATGTCGGAGGTCATAAAATTCGCGGGAACATTCGAAGTTCTGTCGGCAATGCATTCAAACATTCTTCTTGTAAGGGGTCTTCAAGATTTGGCGAATTGCGTTCTTTGCACTCATTTTTGAACACCTCATACTGAGAACCGTGAAAAACGAAGGATACAAGTATGAATTAGCAAATCAGTTTGAAGGTCATATGGTGACTTCGTTCACCTTACAGCGTCATTACTCTGCTCTCTGCCTTCCGTAGAACTTTGGCAGGTCGAAATCAGCTTGAGTATGCTTTTCTTGGTGGAACATTTCTGACCTGGCGCTAGTTTACAGCTACGGTTCAGTCGCCACCTCTACCTCAACAACTTTTACCGTTTCCATTTCACACGGTCATTTCCGTTTTTCTCTTCAGTGGAATTTTCATTTGATTCGTCGTTTCACTGTTTCGTTTACTATACTGGGCTTACCCAAAAATCTTTCTGTTTGCTGTTCTCTATTTCTATGTGTACTTGCCTCTTGTTCTGCAGGAAAAGTCGCTCTTGTATTTTAGACCAGAAGTTTTTATCCGCCCGTCTTCTTTTATGTTAAGCATGAATTCACATAGCACTTCAATACTGAAATTGTGTCTGATTTGGAGCTTCCTCTTTTGCTCTTTTTCTTCCTTATCAGATTCAAAGAAAAGACAGTCGGTTGAATCCTGATCTTTCTCTAACTTACATCCTCCAGTCACTTATTCACTGTCGAGCTTTTGTTTTACTATCTTTTCTACCAATGTTATTTCGGTTTTGGTTGCTCAGAGCTTGCTTCAGCAGTGCCCCTTTCCTCGAGTACTTTTTCGTTCATTTGGAATACAGAGGTGGCTTGTTGGCGAGACGCTTCAAGATTGTCAAGAAGTTGAGTCGTCAACATTGTTTTTAGTCTTGAAACAAAATAAGAGATCCATCTAATCAAAAGAGAGGGATGGAGTTCTTGACATAAATTGTGAATTCATATTGGAATAAAGTGCTGAGTTGTCAAAGGTAATGCTTTTTACGTGAAACTAAATGGTTTTCCGTCTTTTGGTGATCTCTGGCTATCGTTCAGTAGCTTCTAGACATTATGTGGTTAGTTAATTCCGGCTATAGTTTAGCGGAGTAGTCTGAGCACATATCAGGCAGATTCATAGCTCCTCACAGTATATTATGCGTGAATTGTCGAACCCTACCACCCCGGTCTATGGTCTAGTTTGAGGCACATGGAAGTTACCCGGTGAGATACGAAGGAAAGTGCAAATATTTCTGTTTTGGTGAGCTTAATGTGATACCGGTGTTTAATGATATTGGTTTGTTTGACAGATTATTTTCCTCAATCTAAGAAAAATGACATTACATTCGTCAGGTGTAATGTGGGAAGTTCGTTCAGCTGACTGCTCGTTGAATGCATAAACATTTTCTATCCTTGTCCATTGACTGAGAAATCTTTACATGTCGGTTCTTCAGGAAATACGACCAGTGCATTATTGTTTCGTGCAACAAGGAAATTTCAATCACTGTCATACAGACGCTGGTTTGGAAAGTCAAGTGTACCAATTATCTCGCTAGGTTTAAATGTGCCAGATAAAAGTTCCTTATAAACTAGGTGGAAAACTTGAAACCTTGGGTGACTTTTATTCAGTTGAATAGTAGAAAAAGTCGAGCGTTTCTTCGGAATGCTAACATTTTGTGTTATTCTTTTTTAAATACTTACATAAGACAATCTGAATTATATAATATTCAACTACGAATTACAGTGAACGGACATCACGATTAAATTTACCCATGAATCGGACATTCCCAACCGTAGAACTTCACCTCTTGCCATTCTGAACGAACATGGATCTAGTCGGATGTCACATTCTACCCCACGTCTTGTGTACCAGTTCACCTGCGGTTGCGGTGGCATTTACATCGGCAGAACAGACGCAATATAAGGCAGATTCATATTTATTGGACATGACTTGGCCGAGATTACTACTTCACATATGGTGTGCTCTTATGAGATGTGAACTGAACAATGGATATCCTGTAATGTCAAAACTGGCCATTCACCTTTGGTGGAACTCGCTACTAACTCAACGGCCTACGGGTTTTTCATAACGTAACCTTTTTTCTATGGGGTGCTGCTACACGTTGTGGGTTTTGAGTTGTGTTTCTGAACGATATTAATGCATAGTACATTTCTGCCGTTAATCCACAATGCTTTCTTTTTGGAGAGATATATATTCCCCGGAAAACCCGTCGAGTCGTTTTTCGCTCTTTTACGTAACAAACTCAACTTATCCTGCGGGCAACTTCAAGACGTATTTAGCGATCGCTGATTATGCACGCCTCTTATGTAGAGTTAATTTTGTTCAGTTCCATTGTTTACCATCGATTGAGTGACCCTATTCTTTATTTTTCTCTTACTTCTTGGCATTGACCAATTCCATTATCTTAGTGAATGCCGACTATGTTTGTCCACAATAAATCTCGTTTTCAAATTTTTGTGTACGTATTCAGGTGGTCCTAATATTTTTTTACGTTGTTCTGTCAGAAAACTCTTGTTCACCACAATCCTACGCGCAAAGCGGTTCTCCCAACAGTTCTGCTTTCCAAATCCATCGTCGCGAATCACGCACCACTCACTCGGGAGGTAGCTTAAGCAATGAATCACGGATTTCTCCAAGTGGAACCAATTCGTCAGGGACAAAAACTGATTCAGAGACATCCGCTTCTGATCGGAGTCCTGTAGAAAACAACGAACAGCAGCGTATAAGACGGAGTAGACCGAAATGTTCCCTTCGTGTGAGAGATGTATTTGCCCCCGGGTGAGTCGCTGTGAGGAAAATTTATCTCACTGTCCCTCCTGAAAATGTGCGCTCTTATGCATGATCTTGCGTTTACTGTTGTCACTGTTTCAACTCATCGTAATTTATAGTTTCTGTTTATCTGGAATGTTTATATCCCGGATTAAGACACTCACTATCCGTTTTTTTCCCCCGCACTTAGACACAAGTATGATAAAACCTGAGTAGTGTCGTACCAAACGCGTCATCTTCCTTCCGTCGGCAGTTTTGTAAGGACGGATTTATTATCTTATTAGCTGAATTACTGTTCATATGCGTGGGTCTTTACCCTAACTTGTTGAAATGACTTGTGTGTCTCCACCACCCAGGAAGCTACCCAAAGATCCTATCAAACCTGGCGGGCCAATGAACACAAACTATACTAAATTCATTCTCACTCAGTCAGTTGCTTGGGCAATATCCGGTTTTGCACACCCAGCCGCTTAGTCCCTGGGGAAGGGACTCAGTGATTGTATCGACAGAAAATTCCACCAGGTAATCACAAGAGCGAAGTATCTGGGTTTACTCCCGATGATTGCTGAAGATGTTGCGTTTCGTGGGTTTTTTTCGCAAGCCTACCCTGGGCAGCTCCTAGTTTAAAAAAATATTACCCTATGCCCATTTGGCTCTCTTCGCCTTCATTGGACTCATTTTGACCCGTTGTTGTTGGTCGCCCAAAATTGTCAATCTTTTGGTCCGAATCTACAAACTCAAAATGCCACTTGGTCCGTGCTTGGCTTTTTCTGCTTCTAGTCCGCGGTCCCACCAGTACGAAAACCACACGTCGTGCGTGCCTGCTTCTGGATGACAATGGCTAACTTGAATTCCAGTCAGTTTTTTTTGCGTGGTTATCGATATAGCCGAATGCCCAGGATCCGGGCCGACTTTGGGAGCAGATTGCCGATGCTCTGCGCGCACTGGTGGACGCCACGCGGATAATCGCCGAAAGAAGGGTCAGGGTGATCAGTTTATGAAATTGTGGATGGGTATGAAAACCTTAACTTGGGGACTGTCCCTAGTAGGTTGGGTTAGATTAATGAGTAAAGTCCACGAGAACCCCCGAACTGGGGTTTCGAAAGGTTAGACGGTATGACTGAATGTCACCGTCAGTGTCGTGGCAACTTAGAATGAGAAAATTTCCAGCGAACTTAAGTAAAGTAGATATCTCACGTCTTCGTGGTTTGGGGTAGAGGCACGAGTACTACGGGCAGGCCATGTGACATTCTCGTCATTGACTTCGGGCGTGAACTATGTCTCTCAACGACTCCAACTAACTGCAGTCCCCATCTCGTGGACTCCAACCAGGAAGGCGAGAAGCACCAACCATGGCCAAAACCGAAGCCAACTTGTTCATACTTCTCCGCTAAACCGTGGCTTGACCGCCGTTACTTTCTCCAGCCCTGTCACGGAAGCGTGAAAGCAACCCGAAAAGTTGGACCGTGGCCCAGCATTGTCAAAATGTCTCCGAACCACCGAAGGCGTTGTGGAGTGATTATATCAGTCAGAGGATAACTGTCTTCATCCAACCCACGTAAACGCACTTCATCACCATCAGGCTGGACCGACTTTTTGGAGGCAGCAGTGGTCGAAAACAGAAAGTCGCAGGGCATCCTTAACGCGATAGACCAGGTCTCGGGACCTTGAAGTAGAACATTGCGAACTGTGGCATTGTACACCCTTCCCCTAAAGGAAGTCCTGACTCCATACCGATGCCACAAGTACTGACTCATTTCTACTCACGAGTACAGGTTTTGATGGTGTCTTCATGCCTTGAATACGGTTCGGCTTTACTCACTGATGCGTTTATTTCGCTTCCTAATACCTCCTTATGCAAACATTCCATTCCCGAATGTTGGAGACCAGCCACTACTGTGTCCAATCTCAAATCTAATAATTCATGTATTCCAGGCAAAGGTTGTCATCCCATCGCTCTTACTTCATGCAGTCTTGAACTATCAGAAAGTGGCGTCTTGAGTCGTCTGACTTATTCTATTAGTGTGCTCGATTACCCCCTTCAGTTTGCATACAAACCATGCAGGTCCACGTTAGATGCGGTGGCTTCCCTGGTTCATAACATCAAGTCCTTGGATGCATCCGCCAAATCTCGATGAGCTTATTTTAAATTTTCCCTCTGCATTTTACTCTTCCACGGTTTTTATTTCTTCTCAGACTTGAACAACTCGGCTGTCCCAATCGCCTCACACCATGGCTATCAAATCACTTCAGCAAAGGAACTCTGTGCAAAATTGGGAGGAAACAAATCTACTCTGGTAAATGATTCTGGAGTCCTTCAAGGAGTTGTCCTTTCTCCTAACTTGCTTTCAACATACATCAGCAGCCTACATACTAGTTTCTCTGGCCGGTTATTCACGTATGCGGATGACGTTGCTCTCTGTTAGTCTATTTCTGGAACTGAATTCCTCTTGAACTTCTCCAACAGCGTCTCTCATTCATGACCTTTCTTTTCACTGTAGTTTACATCTTAATTTGTCAAAATGTGCCGAATGTTTGTTTTTTCTCCTTCTGCTTACCCAGCTGGCCTTTCTTTCGTTAACACAGAACCACTCTTTAGGTTAGATCCGGTCAGGTACTTGGTAATTACTGTTGACCAAATATTAAGATAGTCCTCTCACATTTCCATGTGTAGAAAACCTTAGAAGACTACCATTTTACGTAAAATGACTCCGGTATTTCCCAGGCAAACAAAACACCATCTTTCCGTTTGCCAATGTTGTTTCCCTCTTCCCACCTATTGTTCCCCCGTCACTTTTGCCGGTTTACTAAAGAAATATCTCATAACCCTTCCTCGTGGCTTCCCAATTGTTAGTGGTGTATCTTACATACCACTGAAAGGACTATGCACCAGTATGTGACGTGCATCTATCCATGTGCGAAAAATTTGCATAATTCTTTCGGATCCGTCCCGTCCCTTACCCAATCATCTTTCTAAATGCCGTTCTCACCAAGACACCTTCTACCTTCCGCTCCATACTCTTTCGCTTTAATATCTATAGGAATTCAGCTGTTCCCTACCTAGTCCGAATTATCACCAATCGAGAACAGATCATGGCTGATTTTCTACACCAACTCTCGTGAATTTCAAATGTTTATAATTCCCTGCGCTTTTTTCCAACTCTACTCTGATTCGATGGCGAACGCATCCTTTTTAACTGAAATGGAGACACCTATGTACGCAAGAGTCCAAACGATACAATACAGTAATGGACAGTCTACGTTTATGTTGCATATTTTCAGTGGCAGTACTGCAGTCTGGTCTTTATACATGAACGTGAAACCCAGGTGACCAATCCTGAATCAACATGAGTTTCGACGTCCAACGATAGATAACACATTTGTTTCGTATTTTGCTAAACACCTAAAGCAATCGAAATGGCTATTGGATTGTGCCTGTGATTATGCATGATGAATAATGCAATATTATTTCATTGATGACGAGATTGCCATCCTCGTAGTTCACGTGATGGTAGTAGGACATGGCTTTGCATTTATGAGCTGTCAGTGCCTTCACGATGAACATGATAATCTTTGTGCAAGGTCGTCTTGGAAGATTTCTGCGAATGAGTAACATTTGTTGCACTATATTGTTCGGTTTATTCTGCTCCTCCCGTTTGCCTTCGTCATCCTCGGATTCCCGTCTCATGTTCCTTGCGTTGTTTCACAGCCAACTATGTTTACTGATTTATGTGGACTGGTTCTTGGTGTTTGACATACGCTACCTTCATTCTCTGGCCCCTCTCGTCAACACAGTAGTTCAGATGGCGATACGTCTACGTCATCTCGATCAAATCATGATGAAAAAAGCGATTCTCGTGATTCAACGGAACCTCAGGTTAATGCATCAGACGCAGAACGTCTGATAATGACTCCTGGACACGATTCTTCCTTGAGTTCGTTGCATGAATATTCATCTGACACAGAATTCATTGGCGTTCGGTCTCCCGCAGACCATTGTCCGAAACTTGCGCTTTGTTCAGGGAATGTTCCAAAGTCGCTCGAGTCGCCATCTGATCATACATCCTCGTTGTCATCCTTGGATGAAGTAAGTGATTTTCTTTGGCGTTTCATCTTTCGGATATGCATGATTTTATTTTGGTCGCTGAAGCTTGGTAGTGGTAGCTTGGTTTTAATCTTCACTCCTAAGATCAAATATACCCTTTCCCTGGACATAAGTGAGTAACTCAGATATCGACTCTATGAAGCATCGAAAGTATTGTTTCGAATCGGCTAATGATTTTCGATTTATTCATTGTTTTGTGAGCAAATATGCAATTGTCTTTTTTGAATGTATATTCAACGCTCTTCGAAATGCTCCCAATTGACTTGCTTCTTAAATAGGCTCTGCTGAGAAAGTCCTATGCACTCATACTGCAAGCGTTTTCACAGAAGTTGGAGGTCAGAGGCAAATGCCCGGAAATTTCCACCGCGTTGACTGATCTTTGGTAATCAGCCTAGGAAAGATAGTTCAACCCTGATACAAATCAGTCACAAGCGGCGAAGTAAGCATATGGCTATTTTCATTAGCTTCCGTTTCCGGATGTCTAGTCCCATCCGAAAAGTGTGTGAACTGAGCAGTCATTCATCGGTTTGCAGTGGGTAGCGTGACCATCAGACTGTCCTTCTGCCTTGTGGGGTGGACAGTTTAGCCAAAGTCTCCGAATGCGGTTCCCTTAGTCTACCTTCTTTTTCGGCTTGGGCAACCGCGGAACCATGGGTTCCGATTGATCGCCGATGATGTGGAGATGGAGAGTCAAATAACTGAAATGTGTGGTTAGCTCTGCACACTTATTATCATTGTTTTCATCTTTCGTCGTGATTATGATAGCACATGATCTGCGAGATACTATTGATTGTACCTAATCCTTTCGACTCCAAAGAATACTTCAAAGGTTTAGCCTAGTATAGAGTCTACTACAGAGCCACAAAGCACAGCAGTGTTCTCAAACTGGAGGGAGCTGGTGACCAATAATCCGATTTCTACGTCTTTTGGCAGTTTCAGATCAGCGGGAACAGCTAAGCTAAATATTGGCGTGCTTTGATGGCTTGCGTGTCTCCTCTACGCAGCAAAATCGGCTTCTTCTGGATGATCAGAGAATGTATCACGTTTCAGTGGGTTCAAAGGACATCACTTTATGCTCCTGAGCCTAGGGCATTTAATGCATAATGTAAAAGATTGGACGGACGGCAAAAGGGTAGTCCATGCATAAGGAAAGACCACAAATAAAGAATGGAAGCAAGAACTCAAGTGACAGATCTGAGAACGCGCCGTCACTGCCACTTCGACCACGCTTACGTTCTGAGCTAACGTCCAACTGCCTTGTGAGCCACTGTCACAAGAAGACCGCATTCTGCTGTGTTGTGACAGCCTGCGTGCCTCCATGACCCAACGACCTGCACAGAGTGGCTTATCTCAAGCTGAACATCCCATCATGTTTGGAAGGTCAATAGATAGAGGCCTGACGAAGTAGTCTCCTGGTCCTCCAAGTTGGGGGTTGATCTGAGTTAGCAGCTCGGTCGTAAAAACGAATGGAAGACTAATTGCTGTATCTCACTATCTTTGCTGGGTCCAGTAGAACAAAAACGCTTCCTTCTTGACTGCAAGGATGTGAATAAGATGCGTAGATATCGGCGGCGTCGCTTGACGTAAGCCTTAAGAGTGATCTTAAAAACTGGTGGTTCAAGTTAACAGAAGGTCGGAATTATCAGATGCTCTAGGTAACAGTGAAAGATCACTGGAGCTCGTGAGCGCCATCGGTTATCGGCGAACCTCGGTTAGTGAAGTCGTATGCGATAGAAATGGAGAGCTCTTCCATGCTAGACAGGTAACGCTAGACCGTTGGGCTGGACACCCCGTCTAATCCCAGCGATACCGCGCAAACATTGATGGTCGAAAACGTGAAGGCGATGGACGTCTTTAGCAAGTAAACTCCATGTCTCTCAACCACGCAACAGAGCTCTCCGTTGCTCTGCGGTCTGCGTTCATCAGCCGTTGTTGTCGTTCCTGCTGATTTTGACGTCCAACCTGGATACTTAACGTGGACGGGACACTCATCGAAGGCATATTTTCTGTCCCAGCCGATCGGACCGACAAGGATGGTCGTCTCATCCAGGTTTGTTCTGACTACAGTGTTTCTGGCAAATACCAACTTTTTTCATAAAAAGCGACGTCGGCTCAACTGGCACACCACCTCCTTTGCCCTCCCTGCGTTGGACTCAGATCGATCACATTGCCATCGGTCCCCCGTGACTAATCGAGAACTGTCAATTATTCTAGTCCACACCTGTGGACTCAGTTCATGCTTTGCTGCGAGCTCACTTTTATTTGCACTTAGTCCGTGGCCACACCAGCACAAAGGCCACTTGTCTGGCACTGCTGATTATAGACGATAAACGCCAACTACAATTCTAATGAGAACTCTTAATGCGGTGGCCGTGTGTTCACATCGGAGTTACAAAACTCCAAGGATCAATTTAAAAAGGGAATGCCACTCCTAAGGACTGGTGTGATTTGCAAGAAAAATATCAAGTCCTTCTTTAGGTAGTTTGTTAATCATCGCGTCGAAACCGCTGGGTTACATTATCCTCCGCTGATTGTCTAGTACTCGCGAAAGGTGTTTGTGTGCGAATCAAACCGATTCCCGCCCTGGTCGGGGTTATGTTGACCAAATTTTCATTTTGTGAGGTCCCTTGACACAAATTCCGTAGACCCACAATTTCTATCTTTCTTGATTTGAAACCGGCGTCTGCCTCAGTCGATTATGTAGTTCTCTGGCGTTGCCCCTTAATTGAAGGGTGTTCGGGGGTGGGTGGTGATAAGTATGCTACTGCTCACAGTTCCCTCTCTTCTGCCCCTAACCAGATTTCTTTGCTCGCTCTGCTTTCCCAGAATGCCGCCATTGTAAACACGCTCGATACTGGCAAGAGTTCACAGTCAAGTATTGCATTAAGTGTTTTCGCCAACGCTTCTGCCGGCGCTTTTGTGGGTGATTCATCTAGCCATCGGTTGCTTGGTTATCTCATTTACTCACTGTTTCCGAAGTCCGTTGCTCGCAGTCAGTCGGTAGAGCTGGAGTATATTGCCATTTATCGCATTTTTCCCGTCGATCCGCTGCTAGTTGTGGCATGGTGTACCATCCGCTTGACAGGTCGCTTCGCACACTTCTGCAATTTTCTACCGGTAGTTCTGAAATTTCCCAAGGGACGACATGTTTCATCCCAGTCACTCGTTGAGACCAACAGATCTCGCGATTTCCATGGAAGCTTTTGTTTTGTTCATGTCTCGTTGCGATCCCTGCTTCAGTGTACTCGCAACCAATTGGATTGGTACCACTCTTATCACCTCTCTCTCCCCCTATATATACATATATATATATATATATATATGGGGAAAGAGAAAGACAAAGAGGTACCATCGATTGTAATACTTCCACAAAGTTCCCCCGTTTTATATTCTTAAGGTGGTGGTGCTGGCAAAGAATAACGATGTACCAAGAAGTATCATGAATTTATTCACAGGTTTCGCCTATTATATCTGTTTGTAAACTGTAATTAGGCCAGTTAAACATGGGGAATCTTTGTTGTCTAGATAGATGCGTTTGGAATTTTCAACGTTTTTGAGAGTCTCTGAATTTACCTTAGGTTGTAATAGTAAGCTCGCTGGTGTAATAGAAGCACTTGTCTTATTGAGTATAGCTCCCACGAATGCACCTGCACTGGCGAAAATGTTTTGCTGATTGGGATGTTTTACATTAGCTGAGTCTCAATAGATTTGAACCTTAATGCCGTCCTTAGCTCAGATTGTTGGTTTTCATGGGGTTCTGATTGCTGAGCTTGACGTTTGGATCGCAAATGTTTCATCCTCACTCGAGTTGTTTCGTGAGTGCAAGTCTAGTAATCATGGTTGATCAAAAACGCAAACTTTTTCGTTTAGAAAGGATGTTATTTTGCACCAAGATCGCTTAAGCGCGCTGCGTTAATCGGTTACATTGTTATTGAGATAATGAGACCGCGAGTGCAAAACAGCAAGTCTTTTAATATTACAATGTTGGGAATAACCAGGCGATTGAAAAACTTCGGTCAGTTTAAGCTTTTCCAACGTCATAAAATACACAGGAGCTAACTTTGACCAGATGAGGAAATTAAGGAACACCAACCAGAGTCGTGACATGGCTTGTTGATCTCTGATGTGTCTGAGATGTACATGTCCGTCCTTAAAAGTTTTGGCGTCCGTCGTAAGCTCAGTAAGGGCTTATAGTCGGCCTTCTCTGTCAAGGCACGAGAAGGCCGCCTTGTCTTCATTTCTTCTGAAGGTTGTTCTGGCGAATATTCGATGGATCACTGTTTCTGACCTAGCAACGATATTGGGACCACTACCTTGGCAGATGTCGGAGTTAAACTAATTTTGCAGTGACTGTCATCATGATTCGCTTTGTAATAGCGGAATCTATGTGCCCTCCCAGAGATGCTACTATGTCGATTGAATGCGGCTGTCCTCAGCATGGCGGAAAAACGGAAAGGGTTGTCGTCTGGGATCGTCGCACAGTTTGACGTCATCACTAACATGAAATCTCTTTGGAATGTAAAAAAATGAGTTTTTCTAAAAACCAATAAAATGAGCTGCTTGGATGGAATAGTGGAGAACTTCAGAATAGTTAGAATACTGGATTTCTGCAACTACTCTTCAGCTGCCTGCGGAGGGAAAAGAACACCGCAGGTTGCAGCGTGCTGACACATGCCCGGCTAGAGTAAATCACAAGAGATTGAATGAGAATAAATTGATAAACTGTAGACCGCCGCAGTAACTAATGATTGCAACAGGCTCTCCCGGCTCATTTGTGCGCTTTTAATCTGCAGAGCGTTTAACGCCATTGGTTGGTGGAATTCATGTGCTATTCTGCTCTGTGTGGGAACGCTAGATATTTCCAAGCCATTGGGGTGCGTGCTTCCTCATACCCATCCACAAGAAATTTGAGAACTACAGAGAAGTCGGTCTGGTAACGTCGCCGCTAAGGTATTTTGTTTATTAATTCTTAATCGTTCCCTAGCTGCACGAGATCGTCACACTAAATCAAACCAAGGGGGTTTTCCTCGTGACGGAGGTTGCGTTGATCAAATGTTTACACAAGTCGTGGAGTACCGGAATGCCACTACCAAATGCACAGCATGCCTCATTAAATTCTGCGCTACTTTTGCCGTAGTTAGTCGCGATTCCTTGTGAGAATTTGCAGAAGCCGATGGCATGACTACCAAGCTTTCAAAAGCACGAGACATAAGAACAAAATAAGGGCGCAGATATTTCGAATATACCTTTGGTTGGGGCAGTTATCCAAATCCCCCAAATTCTCCGGCTGCCAAAGAACTTTCGTCTTCCGTTTGTTTTATTTGTCGCTAAAACAGCTCATCCATTCATTGTAGCATTTTTGAATGACCTTGTTATCACCCTTTGCCATACCGGCGTTCCCGTGATCTTTACAGTGCAGTACCAGTCGTTTGTTCACAGGATAACATCGTCACAATGGAGTCTCTCCAATTCACCATATTTTTCGATTGTGGGTATTAACTTTTTTCGGCTAGGATTCCAATGGGTCACCCACGTCTTTTAAACAATGTCCTACTGCACAGCCCACCCATGTGGAACGAGATGCAGTTCGACGTCGTGGCCGGCCACCTCGGTCCTCAGTGATCGCTTCCAACATGCGAAGTCTTCGTGGGCGACCTCGAAAGGTAGATCGGTTGGATCAATCAACTAGTGGTTCGCTTTTCAGACGTCGCGGATCAGACCGCAAGGATTACCAGCGCCCGGATGGTTCTATGCCCCGCGCAGTTTTGCCCGATTACTCGTCAGTAAGTAAAATCTGTCACTTGTGTTTGGGTTAACTTCATTAGAATCGTGTTGTATATATATATATATATATATATATATATATATATAGTCTATATATGAAGCTCTCATTGAGCGCCGCTCTCAGGCCCCAAAACGTTGGCGAGAAAATAGACTTTCGGCACAGTGTGTCGTTGGTATGCGTCCCCACTCATGAGTCATTTGAAAAGCAATCAATAAGTCCTATAGTCTGGAAATGTAAAATGCTAGTCATAACGCTTACATTGTTTTGTCTTCTTAGATGGGTAAGGTTGGTTTCCATTTTATCCGCGGACAAAAGTCGACTTTGCCACGTTAAAGATTTCGACCGCTTCATCATTCTTTTATATTTTTGAATGCTGCTCCTTCTAATCTTGCTTTACCCTGAGCGTCTGGGTGCTATGATTTTTATTTATGCCATACTGCTTCCTACGTTTTTCTTTCACCACAGGAAGACCTTTCAACAGACGACGAGTCGCGTGATGATGTTGGTGATTGCACTAGTCGTTGGTCCTTGTTGCGCGCTTCTTTGAACGCGCCTCTTAATCAAAATTCTTCGATCTCACGTCGCAAACAGAACTTGGTCGGTCTACGGCCGAACCCATCAGTTGTTTACCACAGCTGTGATTCAGACGCTTTGAAAGAGCTTCACGACTTGGATCGAAAATCAGCTTCCAGTAACTCGCGGGAAATGGACATTCGGTCAATGTCAGAACGTTATCCTTGCGCTACAAATCATCAGTCCTATGTAAGTTGTTTTGTTTTGCTACCCAATGCTCCGCTTTTGTTCCCAAGTTCATTCGCGCCAGTCTAACCCAGAAATTTTCCCTTCGGGGTACACCTCGTTAAGCAGCTGTCGTGATCCCTGTTTATGACAGGTCGATCTCTAGGAATAATCTTAACGCTTTGGAACATTTCCCTGGTTTCTTAGCCGTTGACATTTGGCGGCTATCAAATGACTAGCCGAAACATCTCTAGCCATTTGTTGGATGCTATACATTGTGGTCAGTTCTTCTAGTACTAGAAAGAGGACTCCAGGTCCTGAGCAATCTTGTTGTTAGTATAAAATTAGTTTGTGTGGGGTATTTGGCGGCCATAATAAATATGCACTGCACCCGTCGCTTATATTCTCATTATCGGTTGTTTGGGTTTGGTCATTGTTGCACTCCGATCGGTCGAAGTCCCTTCACAAGGCTACCATAACCTCTCATTTCATTGGCCCACCGTTTGGTTCTCTCAACTGTTCCAGACGGCAGATGCGCCTACTTGACCTTGGTTTTACGCATATAGTCCGAGTGATACGTGACTGAGTGTTTGATTCAACACTACCTCTTCTTCCTCTTATTTCTGAATGAATACCCAGGAGTTTTTTGACCTGAATAAATGTTTTGGTTGCCTTTAGCTTCCTCGAAGTGTGAGGTGCTGTTCTAATGCTATGTTGGCTTTATGCAAACCTCTTTGCAGGAGAACAGTTGGGCGAAGTGGATGTCTTCTGTGACGTAGATGTGACATTCGCTTATCGGTCAGCGGTCGAGTTTGCATTCCGATGCTGATATCGACCTTGTTATGCGGCTCAAATACATGGCCGTTGATATGCACTTGGAATGCCTGCGTTCGAACACCGATGTCTTTGCGATGTTGCTTGACTATTCCGAGCGAATTGTATTTGCGTTTCAGAAGTTAGGCGCGGGTATTCGGTCGCAGATTTCAGTCAAAGAAACAACCACTGAATTGTAATAGGTCAAGGTGACTGGGAAATGTGTTGCACATGCCCATAGATCTAATCTCTCCGTATATGTTGTTATTCGAGGCAGATAATAGCTGAGTGATTGATTGTGATGACCAGTCAGCGAGGTGGCGAAAGGATGTGAAAACTAACCATTGGACTATCGCTAGTTGGCTGAATTAACTTTCCGGCTGGAGTTCACGTGACTCCCCAAAGCGTCGTCTTTTTAATCGAAATACTTCTCGTTCTGTAATAACCGGTTTCTCTCTTCTAAACCCTGAAACCCGAAATCTAGAATTTTCTGGCATGTCTCATTTCGCCCTCTCCAAATGGAGCCAGATTCAGAGCATTTTGCTAGTGTATTCTTATGTGTGACTCTAATACCCTTAATTTCCACTTTGAATTGACAATGACGATTTCTGTTTAATCGTTGCATCTTTCTCACAGTCCGTCTTTGATTTTTACCTAATTGATTCTTTTTACCCTTCCTACTGTGTAAGCTATTCGTTTGCGTGGTCTTGGCATCTTTTCCGATTTATGTTTTTGGGAACCCACCAAAATCACGCCATGTAGTGCACGATATATTGATAACTATTTCGACATGATGAAACCGAAAAGAAGACAAATTGTCAGCCGGCATGGTTGCATTTTACGCGTTAAAAGTTTACATCTTGGGCCAGTCCCCTAAAAAGAGCTATGAAAACAAGAACGTATAATGTGACGCGGTTTTATTGAGTTTTCAAGTCGTTCCAGGTCCTCATTTTTATTCACGTTTTTTTGGCCGTAAGGGGCTTCAGAACCGTGAGTAAATGCACGATTTTGTAATTTTGTAATTTTCTGCCATATTGGATTATTGCAGTTCATCGTGTACATTCACCATTTTTTCCGCAGAAATCCGGCAAGGAAAATTTTGAGCGCAAGCCTTTTCGGGGTTCCCTTCTTCTTACCGTCGAGCAGTCCGTTCATGAACAATCGGACAGTTGCCCCCGGGAAAACGACTCCGACAATACAGATAGTGCTTCTACTGAATCCTTAGAGGTGGTCGAAGTAGGTTTTTATCTTGCTTTTTAGTTGTGCGTATACATCTTGTATTTGGACCGTGATTATAATGTTGCTTCCCATAATCCGACAGATTGTTGAAAAACCATACATTTGGCCGGACTATTTGATGATCGAGCATAACTACTTCCACGTCCCCGAAATTGGGTCAAAAATTCGCTATCGATCTGTGGTTTCTAGTGCCATGAGACGTGCAGAACGTCGACTCAAGCAACAGTCAGTTTCAACGTTTCTGGATGACTCCAGAGTTGTGAGACAGCCATTGAATAAACAATCCTTAGTGAGCGAGGATAATCGCAAAAGGCTTTGGCTCAGCCCGAGCGAACAATCTGGAGACGATCACGATAATAAATACGATATGAAATGCGATCGAAAGTCCCCTTGGTTGTTTCAGAAGAAAAGACCTCATATGGACCCGGAATACTTTTCTCCACTTTTACCAAAATCGGAAGGGGTTCAAATCGATGAAGAAGATGAAGATCAAGGAGATAATGAAATCATCCCGGACAACCGTAGGTCATCCTCTGATCGTCAGTCGCCTCAGCAGACATGTAAACATCGTATCCGAGGCAGTCGTGAGTTAGCCAGTCTGTTCACTCCGGTGCTGAAATCTCAGCTTCGTCGTCCGATGAATTCTGTGGCAGATGAAACAGGCGAACCCCCATTGGATTCCCCGTTGCAGACTACAACCACGCGATTCAAACAACGAACTCCTGAAGAGGAAGACTATGTAAGTCCAGCTGTTATCCTTGCTTTCTGTTCTAGTAGGTTTTCTACTGTTGGTTGACTTCTTATTTTATTCCTCACTTTTTAATGGAACGTCCTCCAATCAATTATTATTTTTCACCACAAATTTCCTCAGTTTTGTTTTTGCCGTGGGAATACACTTACTAAGGAACCACCTCGCAGCTCATCCTTTAGAGCCTAGCACACATTTTCGCTTTAAATGACCGTCAAGGGAATTAATGTACTCCGGACTTTCATGACCCGATTACTTCACTGCGCAATTTTCGTGGCCATCTACTACCTATCCTGTGTGTTCACCTCCTTCATTGAATGTACCTCAAACCCATTCGACCAACCATTAGGTCAACTTTAGCCTAAGTTGTCTTAGTCGGCAGCGAAACGGAATGACCTCTGCTGCCACTGAACGTTGGACGCATGGAATACAAACATTCACAGGATACAGAAATGCTGACCTCAGAGATTCCGGGTCCACGTTGTCCGCTAAAAGATTTCAATGGAAGGAAAGAAACCAAGGAATAAGAACCTGAACACAGGGTACTAAAAATTCAACGAACCGGTAATTCTTGCATGAA
>LUCM01004234.1:19265-30799 GCA_008360955.1 Fasciolopsis buskii
ATGTTGAGCCGTCGCCTGTTTTGCATGTTCGTGATCTGCCGGGACATACCTTAGAAGTTGATCTCTTGAGAAACTTCGAGCAATATGGTACGGTTCGCGAAATAGCTATGATGCCTCAGAAGAAACAAGCTCTCGTCGAATTCGCTGATATCGAAGTGGCCAAGAACGTTGTTACCCGGTGAGATATTGTGCATGTCTTTGGTATAATAAGTGCCTAATAATTCTCGGAATTTAAATTCTGCTGATGAACGCCATTTTTATTTCGTAGCAGAAGAGGTATATATCTGTCTCCATGTTCCCGTGGGCCATACAGAATGGCTTATCTCAAGCCGAAGATCCAGTCATGTCTGGAAGGTCAATGGGTAGAGGCCTGAAGAAGCAGTCTTCTGTTTTTCCCAGTCGGGGTTGATCTGACTTGGTAACTCAGTGGGAAAAACAAGTGGGAGAATAGTTGGTCCGAGTAGATGGGCTTCCACTCAGCCATACCTCGCTGCGTTGTGGTCAGGTTCTTGTTAGAATCAAAATCCTTGGTTGAGAACCCTAATCGTTGTTCTGCTTAGCCGCTGGATTCCCTAGCAGTACCCGTCCATCAATCCCCATGAAATACACGTTTGTAAATAATTCCATCCTGCATCGGTCGTCGGGCAGGATAATCGGGACCGTGCTGCCCATTGCATCAACCTATCTCTTTTGTCTCTAGGCCAATCTCTTTTTCTTCTCTGCTTACTCAATGTCCCCACTGATAATACACTCGATACTCTCAACGGTTCATCGTCAGATAGTGTGATAAGTGGTTTTCAGTCTACTAGCTCACATCTTCTCAGGTTTCGCCAGTCTCTGATTCTCGGCTTCTTCAGTGTGCGCACTCTCACACAGGCTGGCCAACCAGCGTGTTTGTCTCTGATAGTGGACTCACTTTCGATTGGTTTGGTGCGTGAGTGAAACACGAATTCAGGATTCGAGTAGAGTAATCCAACTGACTGCGCAAAATGTCTCGTCAAGATATTTCCTGCGCACTTGAAGATGTGAAGCTGCTCAAGCTGTTGGTCATGTGTATGTAGGAGTCGAACTGGGTAATAGTGAGCACCTTTTTAACCTAGATTACACAGTTGATCTCGTGCGCCTGTACCCTGATTATGAATGATTTCCTTAGACATAAATATTATCTTGATTTTCCTGTCCATTGAAATTTACGACTTGATCACTTTTTTTTGTATGATAATTTTTGTCTAAGCTTTCACAGCAACATTTCCTGTTCTGACCTGTCCTTAGCATATACGCGGTTTTTTATATCGCATAATTTCAATCGGTCTGCTTCGTTGCCTCAAGCCTAGATACATCTTTCGGCCTGTCTACTCATTTCTCTATTCACAAGTTTCCAAACACCTCAGCATCAACCCGCTGTTCAGATGTATATTGTGACTCAGTGTGTTTTGGTTTAGGTCACATTGTAGTACATTGTTTAATTTAGCTAGTCATTTAACAGCTGTCATCAGTCGTAGTGTATTATTGTTTTGTTAATTTACCTTCGGGCTCATTTTGTAGACTCATGACCTGTTCCCCACCGTTGATGCGCTCTTATTCTTGTGAAGTATTCAGAAGTTACGTCGTTCTACAATAACCCTTAGCATTTACCTTCCAAGAACTGTGCCGATCTAATTACACACAGTATCTTGTTATTACTATAGTTGTAACAACTAACTTATATTTTCTTCACAAACTAAATTTCCAATTAAGAGCAGAATGGCTCGTTGTGTTCAGCAGCGAGCCAGACGCGCCACTGACAGTGTTCGCGCAACTAATTCTACAAGACGCTCCAAAGTTGGCCCTCGTTTGAGAACAATGAGCCAATGCTCCGTCATACTTAATGACCTAGTGGGTGAAGCCCACGACAGGGCACAAATATTCGAAAGATTATCCAATTTATTGGATCGTGTTAACAATTTGGAGCGCGCTATCTCAAAGCTTGCACCCCTTTCTCACCTCATCGACCCTGAAACACGGCTGGTTAAGCATGACCTGGTGGCAGTTGGCAACTTCCTGGATGTGCTGGCGTCCGAAACATTGAGTAGAGTGGACAGGTCATGTGACGTCATTGTCTTTAACATCGCTGATCGTATTCCTGTGAACGGCCTTAGAGATCAACTCATGGCGGCTAGCGGCATGGCGCACATACCATGCATAATGACGAGGCTGCGGAAGCGGACACAGCGTCATAGTTGCCCCCTCGTGGTGCAGTTCCAGACAAAGATTCTAGCAAAGCTCTTCATCAGCAAGCAAAGCGTTGTTGCCACAAATACACCGTTTAAAAACATAGAAATAACCATAGACAAAACACCTCTCCAGAGGGGAATTTTTGCCAACACTTCACACGATTCCAGTCACACGCATGTGATTTTCAAGATACCACCACCAAACATTGCACGGCCCGTTACAGCGGAGTCCCCCAAAACGGGCGTTGTGTCTCCAAAACATTCACCCGTTCGCCGGCCTAACAGAATTTCATTAGAGCCAATACCGTCCACCAGTTCACGCTCTACCTTGGTAGACCTAGACACATCGA
Source organism: Fasciolopsis buskii (assembly GCA_008360955.1). Classification (NCBI taxonomy): domain Eukaryota; kingdom Metazoa; phylum Platyhelminthes; class Trematoda; order Plagiorchiida; family Fasciolidae; genus Fasciolopsis; species Fasciolopsis buskii. The sequence goes on from LUCM01004234.1 coordinate 21,829, forward strand.
GCTCGCCCTCCACATTTCAGCCCCCGTCCATACGCCCCCACCTAGGCAACAGCAACACAACGTCACCTTATTCAGTTAGACCCAAACACCCTTCTACCCACCGCCTGCTCTACAGTACGATTTCCAAGGCCAGTTCCTGTAGTTCACCGTCATACTCCAACCTGCCCCCACAGGCTGCAGGCCATCAAGTGACTAATGATGTGCTTGACACCAAGGAAAGCGGCTTTTCTCTAACCAAAGATGCTGCGACCCTCCTCAATAGAACAGGTCCATGTAAAACACATAAACCTCTTCCACCTCCTAAGATCCCCGCCAAGCCTATAAATGGTAGCACCGTGCCATTAGACTTACCATGGTCACATAGATCAGCCCCTTCAGGAGGTTTGGCTAACTCCGTTAGACCTCAATCTCCTCATTTCAGCGCCACAAACAAACCCCGCAGCATTAAGAACCACCTCTCGCCACCCCATCCAACGTTATTTGATAACCATAACTTCAACCTCAGTTACCGTCCCAAAACTGAAACTGATTTCTGTAGTGCTGGCCCGGCACCTGTTCCCCCAAACGGACGTATGAACCATATGCAAATCTGGACAAGACCACACTTTTCCGAGTTACCCTTGACTGACCATCTACAGCCTGTAAACGCATTGCTTAAGCCGACCTGCTAACACCTACTGTCCCAATTTCCCAGACCAAACCTCGAGGGTTCGAATCAGCTAGAAGTCAGGCCTTCAAACATCCTGCCACCTACTGATATGCTCAAAATGCCGTCAGGATACCCTTTGTTTTACCCGGTTTTTCCCTCAGCCATACCATAACCTCCACAACCGTTGCACAGCCTCTTTAATCCCCAACAAATGCACATTGCTTACCGCCTATACATACGAACAGGTTGGAACCTACCGTAGCTTATGAATCAGGCGTGACAGGACAAGATCACCGAAAGGCCTTGCCACCAACATCCGTTCTTCCTTGTTTGTCTCGCAATGATTTTCCACCCCAACTGAAATCATACGTCCATGATGATGGCTGTAGCTATCGGGCATCAGGAACTACTGATCAATTGCATCTACCGTCCCCCTAGTACGCATCAACCATGGTTCTTACCACTAATTGACGCGCTTAACGCGGCCGCCGACCTTCCAGGCCCTAAGCTAGTAGCGGGCGACTTTAACGCCCCAGGGATTTGTTGATCATCATTCTCCTTCCCGAAATACCTTTCTGCGTTTGTTTCCAGTGCATGACTGGGTGGGTGGACACAGTATGTTTCATTGCCCACAAGGACCGACAGTATTCCAGATCTTATCTTCACAACTGGCGCAACACAGGTGCGCAAATCCATAGATAACAAATTACTCGGAAATGACCATTCCCAAATCGTTTGCAAGTTCTCAGTTTCGACGTCCGTTATCTCCTCCTCAGCTTCCCCTAAACCATACCACAGGGCCTCATGGAGCTGCTTTCCCTTCATAATTCGCAGTCAAAATTGGGATAGTTTCTATCGGTGGATCCCCAACTGGTTACCAACCAATTTTACCCAACGCTGAGTGTGTCTTGATCTAATCACTCCAAACCAGTGTGGCACGATCCCCAAAAGGTTGAGCACCCTGGACCGTCTCAAAAAAGGATTCTTTAATCCAGACAAGATTCAAAAGAACAAAAGAACTTGCTCTGATATTGCAAATGAACCGTCTGTCTAGGGAGATCAAGACAGTGCTCGATTCTCTTCAAAAGAAGAAGGAACTTGAAGCGTTGTACTCTGCCAAAAAGGCTGCGGCACTGGCAAAACTACTGAGAACTAGCAACTCCCTACCTAGTACGCACGTCACGTCAGTCTTATCAGGGACACGTGAGCAAGTGACACTCAAATGATTTCAGAGGCGTTCAGTGATTATTTCGCCGCCTCTATGACAACTGATGAAAACAGATTTATACGAGATATTAAGCCAGTCACGGCTGCTTGCCCCCAAAGATTCTCCTTTCACACAAGTGATGTTAAACCACTAATGTCGAAGGTGAGACCGACTTGCCGCCTTGAACCAGAGGACCTTCTTCCAGCTCTCTTCAAATTTTGGCTGCAGACATCCCAATATTTTGTCCAACCTATTCAATCTTTCCTTATATTGGGGCATTTTCCCCCACCAAGGGAAATCTTCTGTCATTGTCCCAATTTACAAAAACGGTTCAGAGCAGGAGTCATCTACTTACAGACCCATCAATCATACCCCGATTGCATCTCGCATTATGGAAAGAATAATAAAAAGTAAGTTAACAAATTACTTATTAGATCATGACCTCATTAACGCCGGCCAACATGGTTTCCTTCAAAGTAAATCATAGTGACGAAGGCTGCCAACGACGGAAAGTCGGTGATCGTGACTTTCTTAGATATGGCAAAGGCTTTTGATCGCGTCCCCCATCGCAAGCTTCGCCGTCAGACCCCTACGGGCAAACCCATTGGTCATTTCGCCGTTTGCAAATTGACGCAGAACACACGCAACATTTTGAGTGCTTGTGCATTCTTCTGATTCCTGCTAATTCATCAGGTCAACCTGTTTAAACACTCCGACTGTCTGGCACCCTTCGGACGCTCCACCTAGAGAAGCCTTCCGGCGTTCAGCTCTACCCAAACGGAAGTCCACAAATCATGAATGCCTACTTAAACCAGCGCCTTACATCACGCGAGGTTAGATTGACCGACTGGTATTCATGCCGTCCCCAGATCCTTCGTTTAACACATTTGCCACATTCCAGCATTGTACTAATGCCCCTTCTTAGTTTTAGGGCCTGTCGCTTATCCTCCTTAACTATCTATCACGTTATACAGGGCACCCTATCAGATGCATTTTCCGCCCTCTCATGCCCCTTTCCTACTACTACCAACGCCCAAACTCCTCACCCCAAGCTAAGCAGTCTCTCTTCATAATTTTGCCGAATTACCCCAGGAGTCTCAGCCAGGGCTATCCTGGCAAACTGATTGATAATTTGATATTACGCCATTGAGCACAACTTATGGATTTGGCTCGTTATTCCAGGCCGCACTCTTAGTGCGCGAGGTTGTTGTTGCTTTACTCGTTGTGTTTGACTTCAGCTTAATAAGATGCTCTGCCTGGTCTCCGCTCTCTCGGTGGTTTATTGTTTCTGTTATAAGTTTTTAGCGCTTCTCCGCCAAAATCATAGCGCTTGGTTGCTAGACGTGGGGTTTTTTCTCGCGGCTTTTTCCAATAAGAACCTTCTCCACAACTTCCTTAGAGTTCTCAGTCCCGCTCGCGACAAATAATGAACTTATTAGTTTCTCGTGCATCCTTTACACTGTCTTCTCCTGCTTGCTTCCCTCCGGACTGAATACCACAGTAGCGCCACCACCGGCGTCCTCTGAACAGCTGGGTCTTTGATGTGTGACTGTGCTTGTTTAAGTTCTCGTGTTGCTGATTTTATTCTCCAGCTCTACAATCCCTTGATTCGTAGTTCTTTCTAGTCGCCCTCGCGGGCCAGTTTCATATCCTATATCTCTAGTGTGACTTTTTGTCTATTTAATCACAGTTATGCCACTATCCGATAACTTGCCTAATGGACCGTTTGATAGTTTTTTAAGACTTCTCCGTCTCTTCTCTGTTAATTACCTACCTATTCTGGTAGATGATTTCGATCTTTATCATTGAGATTCTTTGTTGCTGATTTAACGATACAGGGGTGCTTTTAGTATGTGATCTTTAATTCTCTCTCTCTCGGTTGGTTATTCTATTTGTGCTTTGTTTGAGGTATAGGACAGAATGATGATGCGTCGGGTGGGGCTTTGTGTCTATATTTGTATCATGTGGATTCACTTCTTTGTCTCTTTTTTCGAGCCCTATTGTGGTGGATTTTGCTTTGTGAATATACTCTCTTTGAAGAGGTGTGCTGTTCTTGGCTGGTTGTGGTTTGTGTGTTGTGTCTGGATTTTTTTGTTTGTCTTTTGGTATTATTGTATGGTTTTATGTTTCGGAGTTTGTTATAGTTTTTACGGTCCTTCGCTATGTACGTATGTTGGCAGTTCTAGGGTTAGGTAATTTGTGGCTGGGCGGTTTATTGACTGCGCGTTTTACTGTCCTTGGTTGTGGTTGCTCTTCGGGACATTCCTCATGCCCTAGAATTCTTGTGGGTTGATTATTGCGTTACGGTTGTATCAGTGTGCGCTGCCGTTGTGAGGGATTTGGGGTTTTTGTCATCGGTTCTTTCCTTTGTTCCTTATAGTGATCCGTTTCTGTGTGGTTTCTTCAGTGTACGATCTGGTTGGTTTTTGTGATGGGTTGGTGTTTGGTGTGGAGTGAGGTTTTGCATTTTACGGGTTATAGTGGCCGTGTATTCGTAGGGTGATTTCTCTCAGTGGTATTTCTTTGGTCTGCAAATTCTTGGTCTTTGTATACATATGTTTGCGTCACATTTCTCTAGGTATTTTATTACTATAATATTCTTGTGATTTGTTGACCATTCCTCAAAATTGTATCAAGTTTTCTCAGTTTTCGACGTTCGTATTCCTCTCATCTTTCTTTTCAAATTAGAAGAGTATTCAAGCTTTGCACGTTCTGCAGACGAGGCTGCGCATTTTGGCAAGACTTACTGAGAACTAGCAACTCCCTACCTAGTACGACATCCGGGCAGACTATTCGGGGCACGTGCGCAAATGACCCATCTTAATGATTTTCAGAGCGTTTTCTGATCGTTTCACGGCCTCTAGTTAACTAGTTACTGACGACTTTGGTGTTTAATGGTGCATTGTTAGTATGACTCGGGACTTCGGTGGTTTCTCAGTGTGTTCTGTTGCTTCTGTTGTGAAGTGCGGCGTTGTTTCATGCAGATGTTTAGTAGGTTGAACTCGACGTATGCTGTTGCAGTAAGTGTGAGACTGCGTCTTTGCTTAGTGCTGTAGAGCTGGACTCTGGGATCTTCTTTTCGTCTTCTAAATTTATTGTGTATTCCCTAAGTCTGTTTTGTGTGTCGAGGTGGAATCTATTTAATCTTGCCATTTAAACTGTGACATTCCCACCTATATAAAAAACTTTCGTCATTAGTCCCAACTTCACAAAACGGTTCAGAGCATGGATCGTATTTATCTTAGAGTATGTTGGGGGTTTCTGGATCATTTGTGTGTTGTTGATTATATGTTATTCATTTCTAACGTGCATTTACTGATTTGTGTTTAGGATGTTTTTATTGTGATGATTGGTTTTGCCACGACAAAAGTCTTGTTGTGATTGTGGATTATTCTTAGAGATGACAAGGCTTTGATGTCGCGGTTTATCCTTTCGTCAAGGCTTCTCATGAAAGTCAAGGCTACAGTATAAAAACCCCCTGTCTTGGGCTTGGTTCCTTTCTTATTTGGCTCGTAGATGGCAGATGGTTGAATGCAAATGGAACCATATTCAAGCTTGATCGAATTACTATGGGTTATTCAAGTAAGGGTTGACTGAAGGGTCACTACTGTTTCTGCTGTCTATTGTTGTTTTGATTGAACGTATTATTTCTTCACTCGTTAGGATAGTTGTATGTTTTATTTTCGCTGTCTCCCACCGTGACATCAACTACCATCATGTAGTATAATGTAGAATGATCTGATTATTGCTGTCATTTATTGGTGCGCAGTCTTTGGTCAATGATGATTCCGGGCCACAGAAGCGCATGTACTGCAGTACATACGGTTATTGCCATACTTGCTGGGTTGAATCGTTTGAGATTTTAACCGTAGAGAGTCCATTCCTTCCGTCTAAACTGTGCAGGAGGACCTGGGTTTTGCATTTGCCAGCACATTGCAACTTCTCAGAACACACAATGGATGCAGTTGCAAAATGCTAGGAGACTAATCGGGTGGGTGCACAGAACTTGTCAGAGAAGACTACGAAGAATAGAGTCAAAGCTTATTGCTTGTATATTATACGTCAGTAGGGATATTGTCCTGGATTCTGCTGTTTCTCAGTGCGTGTGTTTGTTCAAACATGCTCGTGTGTGTGTGAAGACTCGAGATTGAGAATGTTCAACGATTATTTTTAGTCAAATGACGGACATTTTCTATGTGGGTTATTACTCTTCTCTCCGTCGTTAGGCGGTAGCATGGAAGTTGCATAGAATACTACAGTTCGTCGTATTATTGGGCTGTCGTGTTCGAATTTACTATCAACTTTCTCTTTTTCACGGATTATTGGTAAAAATGTGTGCATTCTGACATCCATGTAATGAAATGGATAGCTTTTTCCTATGGCTTTGCGTTGTCGAGTCTTGATTCTTGTGTTTATTTTCTATGTTTATCTCTATGGGTGAGTGTACAGCGGCGTCTTAGGGATAAGACTTCAATCTCATCAAATATTCCTTTCGTTTATGGATAAACTACCTCCTTTCATCATAGGGGATGTACCTCTCCCGCCGTCCGACCCTTAAAAACGAAATTTAGGAAGGCAGTAACACGTTACAAAACCTGTAGACATGCACGATCCTTATCACGCCGCGGAAGAGCCTATGATCTTAGAGCTAGGGTATGACTGAATATAACGCTAGAAGTCTTGACTCAACCTACTCAACAAGGTCTAGTCCTTTTTCATTTCCATAAGTTTCCAACCAAGTACAGTTTCGTTGTGAGTTTTGTTTTGTATATAGTTTCTCCTGGGTACTTGTCCGTCATAATGAATGTGAGACTCTAGTTTGGTTTTTCACCTAACTTTCTGTCTCGTTTGATGCGTTATCCTATAGCCAGAGGTTTGTCGGTTATGGCAACGTGAAAGTTAGGTTGTGTAGTTCTTTTATCACATGTTTGCAGTCGTTTTACTTTCTGAATGGTATCTTCTGAATATCTCGTATGTTTGTCCCATAACTCTCCGATTGAGTCTTTATGTTGCATGAATGTACTATTTTAAGGTAGTTTGCCTTATGTGCTCTTATATTTTGGGTTCGGCATAATCTGATACCTCCATTTTTTAATTAACATTTTTTGTTTCTTCAAGTGTTTTGTTTGTAGTTTCGTGTTTATCGTGTCATTCCATTAGACGCTCTCGGCTGGTTATGTTCTCAGTGTTTTGTTGTGTGTTATAGCATCTTGCCCCTCTTGCTCTCTTCTCTGTGTGTGGCGTTTTTGCACTGGTGTTGTTGTGGTTTGCTCACATAACGTTTGATGATTTTTTGTATTAGTTTTTCTTTGGCTCTCTTTGGTGTCGTTAGTCAATCAACACGCCGTGAAAAGCAAGCTTTTTATGCCAGGCGGTTTCTATGGATGGTATGGTCGAGCTTGTTGGGTGGTATTTGTTCTAGGCTACGAGATACAAGTTAGTGGTGGACTTGGATAGTGGCGTCCACGTATCGCTCGATAGTGTTAGTGGGGCATTTGCTTGTATGCTCCGTGGTGTGTTGGTGTGGATCTCAGGTAGAGTGTTGGTGTCGTTCGTATTGTATTGCGTGAGGTGTGCTAGTATTGGAGATGAATTTGTGAGGGTTCGCTGGTAGGCTGTATTGTGGGGACTCTTTTGAGCAGACATGTTTAACCTGAGTTGTCTTACGATTGAATCTGCTGTTAACTGCCCGCCCGGTCCAATATTCCCACACGTAGTTGTGTTATCTCAATTATCTCTGGGCATATATTGGCTCACTGTATAGTTATTTAAGATATCCTGTTTTCACGTTGGGAGCTACATTGCTATTGCGCGAACATCATCTGCCAAGGATTTATGCGATTCGGCGAATCGGCGGTTATCACTGTGCAGTACCCGATTTCAGCTTAGCCTATTTGGCAGAACGCGAAATCTATATAGAGGCATAAGAGACCTCGGTCTTTTTGTTTCACGAGCATTGGTGTGGGTCTAGTTCAAAGTTATGTTATTTATGGTCTCTAGTGTGTGTGTCACTTCATATCAATCCTCATTCCTCAGTGCTCGCGATCTAATTTCATGTCTTTCATGTCGTTTGAAGATGGTCATGGTTTCAGTTGGGTTCTTGTCCCTCCGGAGTCGATGGTTGAGATGGCCGGACGTATTTTTTCATGTAATCCGCTATTATAAGTACAGGTGGCCTATAAGTTTTATCTAATTTCTTCGCCAGCCGTTTCTGGTCGATGTTGGTTGGTTGTACAAGTTTCTATCCTTGCACTCCAAGGTCTTGGAGACTTTCCTCGGGGAAATTTCAACATTTCGTGTCAATTTAATAGACCATCAAGATCGGAATATTGCGACACGGGCGTCGCCATGCTATCGTCCAGTTGAACTCTTGTGTTGCATCTACGCAGTCCTTGGTGGTATAAACACCGTGTTTCCTCTGGATTTGCTCAGTTTATTGCTATTTCTTCTCCTATTTTGTTGCAAAATGTTTATGTTGGGTCTTGTTCAATTGTGACTGGTGTAGTACCGCTGTATACATTTTGATTCATGTGGGAAGCCGAAGTCTGCTTTATTTCGAGGAGGTCTGGCCTGCTCGGAGTGAAATATGATGAATATTATGAGTATTGTTTCGGTGAGATATTCTCTACTCTGTGTGCGAGATCTCGGCTGGCATCACTGTGTCCATGAGGTGAGTTATTTGTGGTGTATCAGTGATATATAGTGACTTGGTATGATGGTGTGTGGGTGTGTTTGATGCTTGATAAACAGGGGTGTTGTTGTGACGGAAGCGGCAGTGTTGTCCGTTCTGGGCGGTTGTGGTGCGTATGGTGGCTGATCTGCGTGTGACAGAAGTGACAAAAATGTTGATTATAAGATCGGGGGAGCAGGCGGTTGGGCGGCATGAGTTGAATGGGTGACACGGAAAGCTTACCGTTTCTCCATTCACCACTTTTTGATTCTTACCCTTATCACATGTGACCTCTGATACAATGACGAGCTCCCAACCACATGGGATGTGTATATCTGTATCCGACCAAACTCGATACGGTTATGATATCTGTCGTGCTCACTCACCTTTATTTATCTATTCTTGGTCTTCCCTTCAGACCGTAGTAATTTGGCAGTGCGATATT
>LUCM01004234.1:32504-61109 GCA_008360955.1 Fasciolopsis buskii
CAATGCCAATTTCCCCAGACAGGTCATCTACCGTCCGCTTCCAGTCATTTTGCCCTGGGCCGAAGTTTTCCCATTCAAATGATGCAACACTCCTCCAGATGAAGGAGGCCCCTAATGAAATAAAATTGGTTGAAATTAAGGAAGTTGACTCTCCCCAAGACGGTCAACAACCAAGAAACCGAGCTTCAATCACCATGACACCCATCAGCGGAAAGGGCTCTTCAAGAAAATTTTCCGGTGGTGGGTGTGATAGTGATTGAGGCTCGGTTTCTTGTTTGTTGACCGTCTTGGGGAGAGTCAACTTTCTTAATTTCAACCAATTTTATTTCATTAGGGGCCTCCTTTATCTGCAGTAGTGTTGCATCATTTGAATGTGCACAATCTTCTTGGATTTCTTTTTTGTCTCTAAGTACCTGCTTTTCATCCCAAAACAGCATCTCGCTCCATCCCGTAAATCTTGACGTGTCCCAAGCCTAATGGAATTTATGACCATTGTAATTAACTCACAAAAACCTTCTGACTTAGTTGCTCCTTACGCCTTATGCCTACATCAGGGAAGACAGCGCTTACTCCTCCGAGCCGCTAAGAGAGAGCTTTTTTCAATTTTTATTATTAAATTCTTGTATCGCAATCCATCTGTTTATAAGAGTGGACCTGGACACCATGAGGTGCAGCATTCGCTCCGACAAATGCTTTATATTTTTATTCTCGATTCAGACAAACAATTAAACGAGTTTACCACTTCGTTCATCTCTTGGAACTCGCGTTACTCGCCGATACATTGTGATCACTTTTCCCTGGTGGTTTCTTCATCACTATAAAGCACCTGTCAGTCCCGTCTCGTTATCACAAGTTCTAGCGTCGATGGTTGCTATCCATCTCTGAACTTATTTGCCTGTTTGAAATACTGAATAAGGCCATGGACATGATGCCTTTTCCACAAATCCCTACTGGTTCTTTCCCAGGTTATCTGAAATAGGTTAAAACCTTTCAGCACGTTGAATCGCGATGACCTGCTTATCAGGTCCTACGAGCAAGCGTAGAATACACAGCCTTGCAATTACGCGGACAGGTGTCTCGGACATTCTCACCGGCTGCGCTGCATCGCTCCTTAGTGTGAGCTTCCACCGTTGGTTTCAGCCGATCGTGTTTTTTATTCTACCCCAAATAACACACCGATTTTTATGATTTGCAAAGCTTTTCCGAACAAAATACTTTTACTTGCCTAGCAGTTTTGCCGATATTCAATCCAGACTAGAATTTTCACATCCTAAGCTCCGGACCGATCTTCTTTTAAAGGCTGTCACTGCATCTCCAGAGCTGTCCACCTGTCTAATGACTCTCATGATTAGATGCACAGCAGGCGGTTACTGAACTGCTGTTTTTCACCTGACTCCGTGAGCTTAACTCAGCAAATGCACTGAGACTCGCCGGATAAGTTACATGAACTTAAGCCCTGTTTCTAGGTCCCAAAATCAAATTTATGAGCGGCTACCCATCGCGAATGTTCAGTTTCCTTCTAAGGCCTAATGGATGGAAATACCCGCGTTGCCATAATGTTTGGTATAAACTGTCAGCCATGTTGGACTGCGTTACTAAACTAGAGGGCGCCCCATCAAGGCTAGCGCCACTTTGCCAAATCAGAGAACCTAATTCACAGTCGGGTACACAGGATTTAGTGACTGCCGGTTGGTTTCTTGACTAGCTGGTACTTGAAATCTCGAAACGAATTTGATGTTTCTTCCAGTGCTATAGTGTTTATCATTCCTTAACGCAGATTTACGGATACCGTTAGAATTATGCCGATTTCTGCTTACGTAGCAAATTCTATGTTCGACAACGAGGCTGAGAAAACACTGCGTTGCACATGTGCTATCATTATGCAGTTTATCAAACAAGTTAGGGCCTCGCAGTTTATTGCTAAGTAAAGTTCTCTCTTTACATAATAAAATTGTCAAAATTGCCCACCGCAGACAAATCGTCTCTGCTAATGCGACTGACACCTCTGGGAAGCCAAAACATGCCATAAACCGCCATCTTAAAGGCCTCACTGGTTCCCACCCGACATATTCTCCGAAAACTAAAAACATCTGCAGCGAAACGGGAGACTTCCCGCTCTTGATGCAAATCAACCGCTTGCAACAAGAATTTCTTATGGAGTCCGAACTAAGGTTAAAAAGGCAGGCTCTTGGGTAGCCTAACCCAGTTCGAAAGACTTCCTATATTTTCAAAGCTGGCTCGCAGCCCAAATCGTTAGTTATTCCGAGCTTCATCATATTCACCAGCTTGCGCATAGAGTCCCTTCTAGACATCGCAGAAGCTTTCAATACTTATTTCTCTTCTATTCTCATTAACGGCAATCGGTCACATTCTGAAATCCACCTCCTTTTCATTCGACGCTGCTGGCCTCATGACAGTGGTGAAGTATGTCAGGGAATCCAGCAGGCCGGCCCTGATGGCAGCCCACCAGTCCTATTTTGCACCGCTGGTCCAGATCTTACACTGCTCCTTCTAAATCTGTTCCCGCTCTCCATGTCAGACGCCAATTTTTCGCCACAATGGAAAACCTCCATTATTGTTCCACACCACAGATTGGGTTCTATGCACGACCCTGAAAACTTTCGCCCCATTAACCACAATCCAGCTCTTTAAAGACGTTTGGAAAAGATTGTTAAAGAGCAGTTGGTCTACTTCCTTACTACTCACAATCTTCTCAACTCATTCCAACGCGGTTTCCTGGGGGACCGATCTTGACAAAATCGTCTGTTGAACTTCTTGAATCTGAATACCCGGAGTATTGATTCCCAGCGGCCGATGCTCACAAAGTTTTCTAGACACGTTAAAAGCACTTGACCGCGTTTCCCCTCCCGACTACTGGCCAAAATTAGAACTTATGGAATAGGACATCAACTATTATCTTGGCTATCATTCCACCTTTCCGATCGCTTTCGGATAGTCAATATTAACGGTTTTCTCCCATCCCTATGCTATTACTAGTGGTGTCATTCAGGGGAGCGTCCTTAGTCCTCTCCTATTCCTGCTATACAAAAATGATATCTTCAAAGTTATTCATCATGGCCCACCATTCCTGTTTGCCTATGACATTAAAATAGTCTACTCTTTCGAGGCTGCTTCATTCAGCTTGAATCTTGCTCTTATCAATGAAGATCTAGAGTCTTTTGGTAACTGGTGTTCCAAGCGGCTTATGAAGGTATCTGCTGACGAGAGTTCTCTAATAACAAATGTCATGTTCCTTCGGGTGTCCTCTCCATAAGCGGCATGCCGATTATTGTATCACACACAGTTAAGGACTTAGGGTTATAATACTGCTGCTCTTTCAACTTCCACGAGTAAGCCCATCATCAGACCGTTGTAGCTAAAAGAACCGCCACAATGATCTTGAGGGCATTCCGCACTCAAGACTGCAGATTAGCAACTTTAAGTCCCATGCTAGGGCCCACTACGAGTACTGACCGCTTGTTTTCACGCATTTGCGTGAAGTTGATTGAATCCCAATCGAGAATGTGCGGCGGGCCTTCGTTAGAAATCACCTAGGGCCTTCATCTAGGCTAAACTACGGGGCCAGATTTTAGTTGTTTTGACTTGAACCACCATGGCTTTGTCGAGTCAACTTTAACCTTGCATTTCTCTTTAATGTTTGTCGTAATCATGTCCATTCTACTACAAACGTCATACACGACGCTGGTAGTCCTCGTAACCACTTCGTAGTAGATATTAATTCTTAAGAATACCCCCGAATCGACTATCGATCAGGGCAAAATTCTTCACAGTTGTTAACTCTGAACTGTGGGAAAATACTTTAGTCCTCTGCAATCGTGCCCAAATTTAGCCCCGTTCAAAGCCCAGCTGGCTAAGTTACTGGATGTTCCGCTCTTAATTAAACTGACACGAGCTAACATTGGACAAGACGAGGCTTGCGAACATGGGTTAGAATTCTAGCTGCTTTGCCGATTCTTTTCTGTTGAAACGTCAACGACAAATTGCTGCACACGGCGTTAAAACTGTCAGAAAAGTTCTATGGTCTCCTGGTAATAAAACGAAAGACGATGAAGGCTCGAGTCGAAATCCTAGTTACCGCAAAGGCACCAATGCATAAACACCCGCCCATCCAAATTTTCAGTAACATTGTCGACATCATTAAGAGGCCCCGGGAAACACGAATTAGTGTCGGTGCATTCCACGAGGACGCCCATAGGCACACGTGGTTGCATGGTTATGTGCTGCAACGGTATTTTCAAACTGCAGGTAAGCATGCGTTTCAGAGCTGAAGGTAAAATGGAGTTTCTTTTTGATTATAAATGCAATTCTGAGGAAAAGCTAAGGTGACATTCTGCGCGGAGCACCTCGTTCATACACAGCAATGGTGAGTATCACAGGAGCAGAATTCATTTAACGAGAAAAGGAAAAGTGCCAAAACATGATCAAAACATTTGGACATTAACGAGTTTAAACAAGGTACAAAGACTCTCAAATGCCGCAGCGAAATTGGATAACATTAATAGCTACGAGATGGAAATTTCTTAATTCAAAGTATCATGTTTGGCTTTAACAATAAAATTCTCGAAATATATATTTCTAACCAACTTTTCCGCATATTTATAACCGCGTTTTCTGCGCTCCCGATCCGTAGTTAAGAATTTGCACTTACTATAAATAGCCACAGAATTTGCTGCTTTACTATCCAGCGTCACTCTCTTGCCTGCTGTTAGCTCCAGGTAGACGACTTACGATATTTTTACTTTATCTTATCAGCGTACACAGTAGAATAGCTAGCCCACTGTACCCAGTTAATCTCAGTTGATGCACCCCAGAGTGCCATCTCTTGTTGTCATTGTATCAGTTCTGTTTCTACGTGCTTATCTCGAAAAACGTATCCATGGCAACCCTTGGGATCGCTCATCACCGTTGGTGTAAACGGAAACAGGGTTCCTCCTGGGGGGCCACCTGATATTGTTGGCCGACTTTTAATTTTCGTATACTTTTTCCAGTTTTTCTTTTTGAGTTCCTTGTAAATTGGTCACCTTTTGCTGCTTCGCTCAGATTTAAACTACACGAGTTAGTTTAGGATGTGCCTCCGATGGTCCTGGTCACTTCAGCAAAACGCATCCATAACGTGCCCTCCGAACCTGCTTGGAATACGTCTATTTTTCCCAAGCATATTAAACATTCATAAAGCACTATCTATATTCACCAAATGTTGTACAGCCGGCCGGATTGCTTGCAATATATACTCAAGTTTCCGTAGCACGCAATAGCTGAGTAGATTTACCCAAAGCAAAACAACCCCATCATTTAAGACCCTTAGAGAAATGGTTTATTATTAATTCTTTCTTATTGTTTTACCACACTTGTCTCCGGACACCAAAAATTGTGTCCTGTTTATCTAAATTTTCAGGGCTTCGCATCCCTTTGTGCGCTCATCTCTTCTTCCCCAAAACCTTCATTTTCACTGGTATTACTCGAAAGCACTTACAACATCCAGGTAGGTAAATCTTCCGTAAAGAAGGTCAATGGAATCATTATTGGCGGAAAGAAGGTTTCCAGACCTGTTCCAGGCGACTGGGGGAGAAGAAGACGGGGGAGAGTGAATGCCTACCACCAAAGGGGAACGGCAGCCATGGGTCATGCATTGCTCGGTGGTTTCTGCAGCCAATAAAATTAGCAAAACCCGCTTCACCGTATGCAGAAGAACAGAATAGGGCTGCAAATCATGGTGAAGCGTTGTTTTAGGACGCGGGAAGAAGGTCTCGCCAAAACCAGTGACAAAGCAGTAGTAGTAGTCAGTAAATTAACTGAAATATCCTATGTCCGAACTCAGTGAGGACGGGCTATTCTGCTCCGTTCATTCGGCTTCAGACTTTTGGCAGTCACAGGCTGATGAATAGCCCCAACGGGAGATCGGATAAGATATCCGAAGTTGAAACATTAACTGAAGGGCAGGGTTGATATGTAAGTGGTTTCATGGATAGTCACTTTCAGTACGACTGGTGTGGAAGCCGTGGTCAAGCATATCTTAAAGTCAAGCCTTGTAGTCAGAAGGACATATCTGCTCACAGCATATTGCCGTTGCCGATCAGATTACGCGACTTCAAGTTCCAAAGGGAGTTCCAGCGAACAGCTTCAGCTGTCAATTGCAAGTCATGGAGGTGAACATCGACGTTTGCTTTCAGCACAGTCTTCAAAGTAAATGCATTCGTTTGCCCTGAAGTAGTGTAGGCAGTTATTTGGGCAGTGTGCTTTCCTGCAAAGTGAGGCAGTAACTGAAAATACTGGTGAATTTGGGCATGCAGGCGAATGGAGGAGGGTAGCTAGGAAGTCATAGTGGATTGTAACACTTGAATAAATATATGATAATAACGAATATTTCTCGATATGTGGCAGGCATGCGCAAGGAAGATCGAATCTGTAAAAGGAGGTTGCAAAGGAAGCGCGAATAAGAGAAATGAAATGAAGTAATGGGATGAGTGCTACCTGGGTTATCTAAGAACAAAACTGGGAAGTAGAATCAGATGCTGCAAAGCAGTGCGGAAAGCACGAGTAAGTCAGTCAGAAACCAAAGCTAGAAAACTAGGATCACAAGGCTATACATAGTTTCCTGGGACTATTTGCAAGCAGCGGACTACGAGTCATTTCGTGTTTAAATGCACTAAATGTGCACATCGCTGACGCAAAAGATTGGCGGAGCTCAACGATGGATTTCGAGATGTGACCGGAGTCCCAAACGTCAAAAGCTTTACTTAATGGACGGAAACGCTGAGCCGAGGAGCAGTGAGAAAACGGAAATTGGATGAAGGAATCCAAAACCAAGCTGAACGTCATGCAAAGTGGAAAGGACAGTCGCATTTGACATTTGGCCGAAAAGACGCTGAATGTGTAGGTAAACTGTCAAGATTGTCTCGAACTCTCTGGGGGAAATTTACGGAGCTTCGGATATAGGACTCCCAAGAATAGTGATTATATTTACATGCGGATGGTGGTAAGACGTACGAATGAAAGGCGTTGGATGAGAGAAATTATTTCTTAAGTGCACTAGCCAAGCTTGTATCCTATAAAGTCATTTTTATTTTTCGCAGCTTTTGATCTTGGTCAGCAGTACCGGTGGGTAATATGGGGTGCGCGAGCCGTTCCGGCTGCAGTAGAAACCGTACGTTTGTCCAATCTTTGAGGTCCATGTCAGTCGGAGTATCCAAGGCGATCAGCGGCGTAGTTCCGATTGAACAAACCAGTACTCGAACGCCAGTTCTAGCTTGCAGGTTCATAGCAGGTGCGTTAGGGTAGCATTTGGAATTGCCAATACGAGTGCGGAACCCGTAAAAGCGCGTCTACTCCGGGTGCAGGATCTGAAACACAAAAGACGGACGTAGTCTAGTTTGGGCGTCAGCTTCGGCTTATGATAACTATTGAACCGTAGACAGTAAACCTGCAACATAATGCTTCTATTCCGCAAAATTTGGTAACTATAACTGACTAGTTTCAGGATTAGTTGTATGTTCGGGGTTACCGAGAACGATCTGTTCAGCTACGCCAAGCCAGTAATAAGGAGAACATAACATGAGAAGCAAGGAGTGCACAAGCCAAGGTGTTTAGACTCACAAAAATTGATGAGAGCATTGATCCATCAAATAGCATGTTGACATTCTGGTCAACTCACACTGTGAAAGGCTCAATGGTTAGTCACCCGTGCCAACGATTACGAGGGTACATCAACTAAAAACGGGAAAGGAGATCAAAGAAAGCCCTAATGTAAAGGTGCAGGAGAGTGGGGTAACGAATGTGAAGGTGAATTCTGAGAATCTCAGCTGGTGAGCCCGGAGATGAGTCGATAATGAACTAGAATTCTAAGCCATGTTCGTAGGCCTCATCTAGCCCAACGTCAACTCACGTCAAGTTAAGTAAGAGCGGGATATTCAGTAGATATGTCAGCTGGGCTTTGAACTGAGATAAATTGGTTCACGATCGCAGGGAGCTGGAAAGTTAGTTCTAGTTTAGAGAAATCAACCGTGAAGAGTTTTGTCTTGATTCCTAGTCAATTAAGGGGTATTCTTAAGGAGTAGTATCCACCGCAAAATGAGTACGGAGGACTAAAAGCGCCGTGTATGCCGTTTGTAGCAGAATGAGCGTTGTTATGACAAAGGCTGAAGAGAAGTGCGAGATGTGGTGGGTACATATACGTGAGGAGGGTTTGTTGCGGCGTGGGAAGCTGCACTTGACCATCCTGCAGTCACGCCTAGGAAAAGCTGTTAGGACGGAAGCCTTGACATTGGGAGTGCTACGCGCAAAACTTAGGTCTAAAATATTACGAATCCTTGGTCACATGCTGAGTCCCTCTTTCAGGGTGTTTCAAAAATAAATTCGAGTAGAGCAGGCGAAGTAAATTGGGTGGACTAACAAGCTTTAGGGGCATTGAAGCCACCTGCAGTTGTCTTACG
Organism: Fasciolopsis buskii; assembly: GCA_008360955.1. NCBI lineage: Eukaryota > Metazoa > Platyhelminthes > Trematoda > Plagiorchiida > Fasciolidae > Fasciolopsis > Fasciolopsis buskii. Next base: position 40,955 of record LUCM01004234.1, read on the forward strand.
GTTAGGGAGGAGACCAAAAAGATAAAGGCAGGCTTCAGTGAGGTGAGAGAAATCAGAATTATTCAAGCCTGGCGGTCGGTAAACACATTGAATTTGGATTGAGAGCTCGGTAGATGCATTTGAAGCGAAAGTTTGTCAGGGCCAGAATGAAGAAGTAAGCAATGGAGAATTAAAGCTTGATTTTGGCTGCTTTACGTGGGCTAGGCAACCTCCTCTTATATGATCTTGTCCATTGGTTTGGTAGGGACTGTAACCCGCCAATGAAGCAAGGAAAGTGAAGCTGTGGTGTGTTAACCAAGACTCCGTCAACAAGGTAATATCGTAAGAGGTTTCAGTTGCTAAAAGTCTTGGCTCCCTTAATTTATGAGTTGGTAAGCGGGTGTTCAGGTGGAGTAAGGAAGAGTCACTCGAATATTTGTGTATACTTGGTACCCAAAAAGTGGGTTCTGTAGGGGTCAACTAATCGACGGTTAAATAAGAGGTTCGGATGGTGCATAGCTGTGATGCAGGAGTAAATCTTGTCAAATATATTGGCCGGCGAGGGACTGTCTATGTTAAAAGATTTACGGACTGACGGGCAAGTTGATGGAAGTTTGCGAGTTAATGAGTTGGTTTTCACTGGATGTCGGTATGGAGCATATGGTATCAGCAAGGGTGGGAGAGCGTTAAGTGGTCAATTGGTAAAATTGTCAAGGCGGAACTGCCAACCTATGGGGATGGTGAGGAGAGGCCTTGGAAAATGCCGGAGAAAAAGCTCGTTACCAAGTATGCGCATGTATTTTTAGAGATAGACATTATTTTTGTAATTCGCAGGAGCAAGAATAGCAGTGGTTGGTAGCTTGGGCACTTGAGGTAAGCTCTGGAAAAAATTTGTTTTGAAAAAGGAGCCTCATAATAGGTTGTGGATCAAAGGGCAAAATGCAGTCATCTATAGTTTTTTTAGGCCGCCTGTGGGGCTGGAGTACTGCATCGTGCAAGGTTATGAGGATACTGGTAGCTGAGTTGGAGTTTTGAATGTACAGGAGTAGGAGAAGGGCAATGGAGTGGCGATGATGCAACTGAATAAGGTTTACTGTCAAGTGGGTCCAAGTGGCGGAGATAAGCGGCAGTCTCTAAAGATGGAGGGGCATTGATACATACTAGAAGGTAACAAGTGTGTTATCTTAGGAGGTTGGAGTCATGGTTAAGGTGGACCAACCAGTCAGTGATTTTAGGCCGCGGTTGGTTGGCTGTCGTGCTTTGGTAGGCCATCTGACTGGGCTAAGCTGATGCTGGCATGGCTAACTGGAGTTCAATTTACCGAGAGTACCAGACAGTCGAGGTGTGAACGCAGGTTGGCCTACTGGATTAGCAGGATAGCTGATGTGCGGGGTTAAGTGAATAATTGGATAGATGCGTGATATTCGCTTCCTGTGTGATTCGACTGATTTATGCTGTGCCTTTCTGTTGCTGGAAAGAAGGATGGGGGCGTGCTTGTATGCACATCCGGGATGTAGTAAATGTCCAACGGTTGTTATTGACCTGACAAACCATCTTTGAGATAACAATCACCTGCGTGGTTAGGCTGTCAGCACACTTAGCTTGGGATACCGCAGTTGGTAGATTGAAATGAGCCCGTTTGCATGGAGGTTGGGAGGGCGAGGTTTAGTGCGTTTCATCCAGATCTACCGGTACTGGTTGCGACCAGCGGAGGTGATGTCCAGGTTATGCCGCTTTTTCGCGGGTATACGTGAACGTGTGGTGTCAATATCACCAGTAGATATATCCGCAGATTTATTTTCTAGTAACTGATTTTTTGAGTAAAGAGCTTTGACAGGAAGTTGAGCGGCGTAAGTGTGGAAGAAGCAGATTGTGCGAATTGTTTAGAGGTGAGGATTTTGAGGGGTGTTGAGCAGCCACCGTTTGTAATCAGTTCCCTGTGGTGCTCACGGCGCACACAATAGTGAAAGATGTCGAATGATGAGGTCTATCGCGCGGCAAACGTAGGTTACATGAAACCATGTCTATGGGCTATGGATTTGGCCCGGAAGGATGAACCTAAACTGGCAGCTTATTGATCATTGTGGGAGCGCCGGATGAATAAGAAGTCCTGCCGACTTGATAAGTTGTGGTAAACCTTCGTGACCGCAGTGTATCTCTTTGGAAGGTAGATTTCCAAGTAAATATCATGATATTTTTATAAAGCAAATAGTTGGCCTCGATAGCCTTGTTTGTTATAAATATTTTAGCTGACCGTTTATCACGAAAATGGAATGGAATTGGAAAAATATTTTAAGGAGATTTCTTGCGGAGCCTAGAGCACAAACAGGGGTGGTGGGTCATACTACGAGTACTGAGTATGGTAAATTGGACCAGTGGCAATAGGAAGCAGTCGGGTATGTTCAAGACAACAGCGTTCCTTGCATTAGCAATGCGTCTGTGAACTTCTTTAGTTACGGAATCAAAGAAACGTCTTGTTGCAGCAAAATTGCTGGCAGTAGTGTCAGTGGATGGGCCAGCTAGGGGAATAGTTTCTATGGCACGATTTCGACCTGTCGGAATTTGATTTCTAGGTCTTTTAGTCCTTATGAGACATCCAGATCTTTGGAACCAGAAATAATAAAAATGGTAACAAGCGAGACTGAGCAATTTTTAGTAGGAATCAGGGTTACTAAAGGTTTCCTGAGTACAACGGTGTGGCGCTAACGTCGTTTTGGTTCCGCTGGTGAAGGCATCGCAGGAGCTGTAGTAAACCAAGAGAGTCTGGAAGTGATATGCCAAACGTTTGCTGACTATCAAGCAGACGACAGGATGGTGTCAAGTAATACAGGAGCGCGCTGGCGAAAGGATAATTAGGCAGGTCAATTAGCATGTGTTATTAAAAGCAAATCGATAGACAGACAGAGCATGATGAACTGCACAAAGGCATCAAATTAGGTCCAGACTGGAGCCGCAAATGTGACAGCCCAGAGTTGAAATAAACATTGGCAGAATTTTCAGCGAGAGATATGGTCAGAAGTTGATGCTCAGAAGAATCTAGGGCTATTTTCCACTAGGACAAAGTTTCTGTTTCTGCCAAAAATGCTACAAGCTTACGACCATAGTGGGTAAAGCAGCTGCCTATCTTTAATTTTCGGAGTCGCATTTTGGACACATTTCTGTTCCCTTAGTGAGAATGGACTAAAAAGCATTGTTTTGCCGCTTAACCTGTTGTACAGAAACGGGGCAGGAAAAATATACCAGCCCTGGGGTGCCCTAATTGAAGAAATAGGGCTTCATCTTTGACGGCAAGGGGGTCAAAAAGTGGGCGAACCCATATCGCTTTCGTGAAGACCTTCTGAACCCTTTCTAGTGTTTCCCTGCACAATAAAAGGTTTGAGGGCAGGGAAGCACTAGAAAGGGTTCAGAAGGTCTTCACGAAAGCGATATGGGTTCGCCCACTTTTTGACCCCCTTGCCGTCAAAGATGAAGCCCTATTTCTTCAATTAGGGCACCCCAGGGCTGGTATATTTTTCCTGCCCCGTTTCTGTACAACAGGTTAAGCGGCAAAACAATGCTTTTTAGTCCATTCTCACTAAGGGAACAGAAATGTGTCCAAAATGCGACTCCGAAAATTAAAGATAGGCAGCTGCTTTACCCACTATGGTCGTAAGCTTGTAGCATTTTTGGCAGAAACAGAAACTTTGTCCTAGTGGAAAATAGCCCTAGATTCTTCTGAGCATCAACTTCTGACCATATCTCTCGCTGAAAATTCTGCCAATGTTTATTTCAACTCTGGGCTGTCACATTTGCGGCTCCAGTCTGGACCTAATTTGATGCCTTTGTGCAGTTCATCATGCTCTGTCTGTCTATCGATTTGCTTTTAATAACACATGCTAATTGACCTGCCTAATTATCCTTTCGCCAGCGCGCTCCTGTATTACTTGACACCATCCTGTCGTCTGCTTGATAGTCAGCAAACGTTTGGCATATCACTTCCAGACTCTCTTGGTTTACTACAGCTCCTGCGATGCCTTCACCAGCGGAACCAAAACGACGTTAGCGCCACACCGTTGTACTCAGGAAACCTTTAGTAACCCTGATTCCTACTAAAAATTGCTCAGTCTCGCTTGTTACCATTTTTATTATTTCTGGTTCCAAAGATCTGGATGTCTCATAAGGACTAAAAGACCTAGAAATCAAATTCCGACAGGTCGAAATCGTGCCATAGAAACTATTCCCCTAGCTGGCCCATCCACTGACACTACTGCCAGCAATTTTGCTGCAACAAGACGTTTCTTTGATTCCGTAACTAAAGAAGTTCACAGACGCATTGCTAATGCAAGGAACGCTGTTGTCTTGAACATACCCGACTGCTTCCTATTGCCACTGGTCCAATTTACCATACTCAGTACTCGTAGTATGACCCACCACCCCTGTTTGTGCTCTAGGCTCCGCAAGAAATCTCCTTAAAATATTTTTCCAATTCCATTCCATTTTCGTGATAAACGGTCAGCTAAAATATTTATAACAAACAAGGCTATCGTGGCCAACTATTTGCTTTATAAAAATATCATGATATTTACTTGGAAATCTACCTTCCAAAGAGATACACTGCGGTCACGAAGGTTTACCACAACTTATCAAGTCGGCAGGACTTCTTATTCATCCGGCGCTCCCACAATGATCAATAAGCTGCCAGTTTAGGTTCATCCTTCCGGGCCAAATCCATAGCCCATAGACATGGTTTTATATATAAATTGGCGCTGGTTTTGCAAGTGCATCCCACCCCCTAGTCTTGGAGATTCAACCTTTGAAAGGTTGACTGGTATCTCTGGCATGGGACCGGAAGAACGTTGATTTGAACTCTGCGTAAAAGTGGACCATTATTATTAATATGTGGAAAGTTGTAAAAGATCTTTCGAGGACCAATGGAAACGATAAGTAAAAGGCCACGAATGGGCATTCATGTTGCGCTCTCCAAGAAAGTTTACAAAATTGAGAATCAAGGAACTAACGCTGAAAAAGGATAAGATATTACATGAACAATGTTGAAGGAGCAGAGCATCTTTAGGAATACGTTCAAACATCTTGTTTGGGACTCTCGCCAATTCAACTGTCCGCACGCTAAGGAAGAATGGCGACGGCCCTTCGAAAAACCAGATGTAGTTACTGCATTCTTACAGCATTTTGTGAAAATCCTACTGCTGTTACATCATTGGAAGACGGACTCGAAAGAAATTTCCATTGCTTCCGCAATTCCTTTTTGCGATACGCCAGCGGACTAAGTTAATGGCATTGGAAAACTAAACTTTCAGTCTCCTGGAGCATTGGGGAAACGGAACACTTCAGAAAAATATTGTGACTGGCTACGGATGCTGTGGAGTGCCTCAGAATTAAGAATGCATTGACCACCAGTAGAAATCCGTGAAGAATATATATATCGGCATATTTCTGGAATACTTCGAGAGGCATGCTTGGTTGCATGATCAAACGTTACAGAGGTATTGCAAGTCACATCAAACAAGCAAGTAAACATTTGGGTACAAAATGAGAGGAAATAGCAAACCTGGCATAATAAAAGAAACACGGTGTTTATACGCACCAACAATGTGTATCGCAGACGCAGAGTTCAATTGGAAGACTGCGTCGATTGTGGGGGTGTCTGCAGTATTCCGATTTAACGGGTATATAAAATGGACATGAATGGTAAACTGTCATGGGAGTCCTTAAAGACCCTGAGTGAAGGGTGAAACTTGTAAAAAAGGAACGAAAACAGCCGACGGGAAAGGTACTGATGGCCGATAGAAACCCTGCATTAACCGGATATGAAAAAGAACGTCGGTCATTGTATCAGGGATCTTGGAGCCAAGAAAATAGTGAGAAGCCATCTAAAAATGCAGAGGGGCAAAAGACCACTGATAAAAAGTTTTCGCTAACCATTATTTGATGACATGAAAGATTAAAAATGTCGTCGGCATTTAGGAAAGAGAGGATTGATATGATATGCGTTTAATAATATATCTGACGCTGATAAGCTAATGTGAAACTCAAACGGGTTTCTTTGCTCTTTCGTTTGCGTTTGAGGGTTTAATTGATAATAATCACTGATACAGTGACAGTCGCCATTACCGGAGCGAAAACTGGGGTGATGTTTGCGATAGACGATGGTAGCGGCATCTGGAACAGGGATCTAAGTGTGGGTGCCTTCGTGGCAACTGAATGTCAACGTGGCGGGAATGTTGGACACGATCGGGCAGTTCCAGCAGTAAATCTGTGCAATCGGGAGGCACTGTCCATTCAGAGAGTCGCGAGCATTGTGAATTGGATTATGCGGCCTCGATTTCTGGGCAGATCATCAGTTCACGTTGGTGAATCTTGCGGATTAGAAGCAAAGTCCACATCATCGCGGTGATGGAATAGGTCAAATTTGTCCGTCCTGGGATGATTGATCTGAGCCTTGGGTCAGCTTGCTTTAACAGTGTGTTGAGATTTGGAAGAATGGGGTCAGACATTGGATTGTAGACCCTTGGGAAGAAACAAGTGCAAATGCACACAACTGGAGCGGAAAAAAGGAGAGATGGCAGTAAGGAGGTATTCCAGCTGAGGGTTATGGTGCGTGCAAAAATATGAACGAGAAGTGATGAATGTTACGTGGAATGAGGCAGTATTTGGTGCCAAACTTCGCGCTTGGAATGGTCTAATTGTTAAATGCGTGCAGAAGAAAGAGTTTATGTAGATATTAGTTTGGGAGTAGGTGAGAATGTGGTATGAGTACGTCTTTTTTATTTGCCTTACTACATGCGCACTAAACAAGATAGAAGTTAGGTAAGAAACTGCGCTGACTTATTTCATTGACGGAGGTTTTCTGCCTTTGCTTACAGTGATTTGTACCCGTGGAAACTACCACCGAAGCTAATAGAAAAATTGGCTAGCCCTTGTTGAGTGGGTTGATAAAAGACCTCGAACGTTGTAATACTCAGTACTTTAGGCCCGGCTCATAGGCTCTTTCTATTGGAATGTTAGAATCGTGCAAGTGTAACAAATTTGTACGGTTGTTGCCTTCCTAATCTCGTTTTTAAAGGTAACGTAGGCTAAAGAAATCATTCTTATAGGTTGAGGTAGTTTATTTCGTAGGGAGGAATATTTGACCATGAAGTGTGCCCTAAGTTCTATCCTCGACATGGGAAATGACACCAAGAACTCAGCTCGACGCAAGCCATAGGAAATGTTATTTCTTACTTGGGGGGGGGGAAACACACATTTTTACCAATCAACATATGAAAAAAGGAGAGGTTGATGTGAATTCAACGCAGCCATAAGGGATACAGGTGTGGTTTTAAGCAACGTTCCATGCAGTTTAGCAAGGAAGAGTAGCCCGGAAGTCGTTTTGTAAATGTTCGTTGCTTACTCTAAACTGTGGGCCAAACTTTCCTGCGCCCTGGGATCGTGCCCAAGTTTAGCCTAGTTCAAAGCCAAGCTGGCAAAGTTACTGAGTGTCCCGCTCTTAACTGACCTAAAACAAGCTAACTTGGACTAGACGAGGCTAACGAACATGGGTTAGAAATCCAGTTCTTGACAGAATCTTTGCTGAGATCACCATCTGGGGTTCGGCTTCACCTCTAACCTCCTCATTTTATCGCACGTCCAAACTAATGCACTTTTTGACCTCCGTTGTAATGATGTACCTTCTTTACCAGGAGCTTAAGCGACTAACTCTTGACCTTCTCCCAATATGTGCTGACGAAATTGTCAACGTATTTCTTGACGGATTCATGCCCTCACCACATCTTATGATTTTAAACACCTTCAGCCTATGTACTCCTCGCTCTTCATGTCATCTTATCCTCTTTACTGCCTTGGCAGGGCTAAATAAGTTATTCTGGTAGCCTCTTACCTTCAACTGCGCCTAAACTGCTACCATAGCTCACTTCTGGTTACCACGTTTTACAAAATAGATGCTTTATGTTGCAGGTATTTTTCCGCGATCTAGTAATCACCATAAGCCCAAGCTGGCACCCAAGCCAGACTACTTCTCTGTTGCGTTCCATATCTCGCATCCGCAGCAGACGCGCCGATAACGCTCTCGTCCTCGTAGTGGCGATTTCAATTCAGCTGCCCTGTCATTCCTGATGGGAACCTGTTAGCCAGAACTGGCAATCGAGTTCTAACCCGTTTAACCGAAACTACGCCGATTATCGCACTGGATATCTCAACTCGCATCGTTGCGATCGGGCAAAACCACGATCACTGGTGGCTCCGGAACGGCTCTCCCAACTCATATTCGCCAACCCGTAATGCTGACTAAGATCAAAAGCTGCGACAGCAAAAATGACAGCATAGAGGACATCCTTGGTTGGTGCATTTAAGGAGCATTTTTAAAGATACTTCTTTGCATCTGACGCGCCTCCCGGTACAGCTTACCGCCATCCGTATGTAAATATAATCACCACCCCTGGAGTTCCATATACGAAGCTCCACAAATTTCCTCCAGATAGTTTGAGACAATCTTCCTCCGTTCTCAGCATTTTTGGCTATTTGTTGTCAACTACTTGTCTCATCCACTTTGCCTGACGTTCCGCCTGGTTTCTACCACTTCCATCCAATTACCTCATTGCCACTGCTTGTCGTCTCTTCAGCGTAACGTTTCCGTCCAATACGCAATGCTCCCGACGTTTGGGGACTCCGGCCATTTATCGATGTCCACCGTTGAGCCCCGTCCAAGTTGTGCGCCAGCAATGAGCACATTTAGTGCACTTAGACACGAAATTACTCGCAGTCTGCTGCTTGCATCAAACCCAGGAAACTCCGAGTGATCTTGAAAAATTAGTTTTCTATTTTTTAGCTTTTCACTGTCATACTTGTACTTCCCCCATTGCTTTGCAGCATCTTATTTCACTTTCCAGTGACCTTCTGCAATAAATCAATATTGCCCCCACCCACGCATCCTATTCACTTTTTATTATTTACATTTCCTGTGAATCACCTTTGTAAAATTTGATCTTGCTTTGCGCATGCCTCTCGCAAATCGAGAAATATAAACTATGATTATTATCATTATTATTTTTGTTTTGGCTTCTCATGTGGACTCCGTGGTTTCTTTTAGTATTATTTTAGGGGAGGGGGAACTTATTCAAATGAACGAGTAGACAGCTGCAAGTGAACGAGGTACAGAATAAAAAAGCGGCTTGCGTGAAATACTGATAACTAAGATCACATTTTGCACTCACTTGTTGCGTGTCCCAGAGCTCGATTGCAGAATCCGTATGTGATCTTGGGAAGTTACAGCTTGAGAGGAGCCGTCTGGTCTCTTAGACCTGAGGTTTGGAAAAGCGAGACGTTGTTTGGTTCGGATGTAGGTGCTGAGTGCCTGCTTAAGTTCTGAGAGCCGAGATAGTTCGACCGGAATTAAGCATCGACAAAGGACAAATTGGCGTGAAATTGAGGCGCCGCGAACGAATGGGATAAAACGAGTGCCATTCCTGATTACACGCATATTACGATGGGGACGTGACAAGCAACTTTAAGCCAGGTGAGGAACGCGGAGAAAGATGGAATAAACGAAGATATGTACAAACGGTGCGGATGAAAAGAAAACCGGTTGGTTGCCAAAAACGCGAATGAAAACCGGATATATGTGACGTGTGCATACTCCATGTGAATTTTCATGGTCGTATATGTTTAGATCGACAACCATTTCGTACTTTAAAGTTTTCGATGTGCTTTTAGGGTTTTTTAGATGGATGAGCGGACAGTGAAAGCAGCGAATGAAACGAATTACTAAAGGCAGTTTGCGTGAGTTTGGGTTCACTGACGACTCGCATTGCGTTCCGCTCAATATTTGTGCTTTCGGGAGTTGGACTGTGGAATCCGTAGAAATTCGCGGGATGGTTGGATTAGGACAGCCATAAAGTTTATGGTCCGAGGACTGTTGAGAATTTGAGGAGGCCTAGTTGAAAGTTTGGATTCTGAGAGCGGTTTTGGAACTGCTACATCTCGTAGTTGATATAGTACGATGCACTGTGGGGCAGTAAGCTATTGGTGGCAGGGTTAACGTCAAACAAAGTGATTTCAATGAAACCGGGTGAAATTCATGTAGCGATGGCTTCCTCATCAATCGGCTCCGTTTGCATTTGAGGAAACAAAATTGAGGTTGGTGAACGGATCAAAGGCCTTAAAACAAGAAACATGCATGGACAAATTGTGCGTTCCAGCTGACCAGAGGGGACAAGAAACATGGTTAGACATAGTGGATGGGTGAACAGATTTGCGATGCCAAGTAGTGAATAATAATTAATTTCCAAGGAAATCATATGGAGCACTAATAACTGGGTGAGTTGAAGCAGGGTTTGAAGTGCTTTATTCTCAAAATCTTCAAGAGGCTTGCGTGCGCGCATGAATCTTTGGAACTACGGAGGGAGGCAGAACTATGAAGAATCAAAGTGAACCACTATCTTTTGACGTGAAGGAATCACCACTACCACTGGATGAAAGTAGAGTAGCAGGCAAAACATTGAGTATGGTATCCAACGCCGTTAAGCGAGCGTGAAACGAGCGTGGGTTCTTTTGTTTCTCTCTGCGATGTTTAAAAGTGGCAACAGTTACTGATAGACTAATAGCCCCGAGGAGAATATATGCAAGCACGGCTTTATGGACACAACAGGACTTATATAAAGTTTCTTTGTAAATTCAGCATTACTGTGATGGGCTTGTTAGATGAGATACAGTAGATCTAACGGTTAATCCGTGTAGTCAGGAAGATTTGATTTCCAGAAGAACGTTAGCAATGGAATCCACAGTAAATAACCTCTATTCCCTAACTGAATCGCATCGCGGAATATCGGCTGTTATTGGCGAGTTATGTGCACTACCGTCCCTGAGTTTGTCAACATGGCCTGGAAGTAAATCATGTATGTTTATTTTGGAGTGTCGTATGCAGGTTTTGGGCTATTTCCTTTCATGGTGTTAAAAAAGGGCAAGACGGATCCATGGCAAGCGCGTGCATCTGGCGTAAAAAGCGAGAAGAGTGGGAGGCTTTTGGAATTTCAGTTGGTGTTTATGATAAACTCGGGATTAACAGAGGAGAAAAATTGCTTGAGAACGGAGTGAATGGCTTACCAAGTGACGCCAACCTTAGAATATATCGATGGTATACTGGGCTAGTGATCACATTCGTTCAAAAACGATGGTCAAGATGATGTTCTTATCTTATTGGTTGCATGAGGCTAACACCTTCAACTAAAGACTGCAGAATTATCACCTTCAAGTCCCATGCTAGGCCTCACCTCGAGTACTGCCCGATTATCTTTACGCATATGCGTAAAGTCGATCGAATTGCAATCGAGAATGTGCAGCGTGCATTCACTAGAAATCTCCTAGGGTTTTATCTAGCCTAAACTACAGGGCCAGATGCGAGCTGCTTGGACTTGAACCATTGTGGCTTCGTCGAGTCAAATTAAACCTTACATTTCTCTTTAATCTTTGCCGTAATAATGTCCACTCTACTACAAACGTCACACGCGACGCCGATTGTCCCTCATATCCACTTCGTAGTAGATACTACTCGTTAAGAACACCCCTGACTCGACTATCGATCAGGGCTAAATTCTTCACAGTTGCCTACTCTAAATTGTGGAACAAACTCCCTAGTTCCCTGCGGTCGTGCCCAAATTTAGCCCAGTTCAAAGCCCATCTGGCAAAGCTACTGGATGTCCAGTTCTTAATTAACCTGACACGAGCTAACATTGGACTAGACGAGGCCTACGAACATGGGATAGAATTTTAGTTTGTGATCTATTCTTTGCTGAGATCACCATCAGGGATTCGGCTTTACCTCTAACTTCTTCACTTTATCACACGTCCCCACTAATGTACTTTTTGACCTCCCTTGTAGTGATGTACTCTCCTCACTAACCCTCAAAATTCTCCCAATGTGGGTAGACGAAAATGTCAGCGTACTTATTGTAGGATCCATGCTCTGATCACATCCTGTGATTTTAAACACCAGCCTGTGTACCTCTCGCTCTTCTTGCCATCTTATCCTCTTCACTGACTTGGCGGAGCTGAGTAGGTTGTTCTTGGCAGCCCCTAACATTCATCTACGCCGAAAACTGCTACCGTTGCTCATTCTAGAATAGATGCACTATGGTGTAGGTATGTTGTCGCGATCCAATAATCACCATAACCCCAAGCTGGCACCCAAGCCAGACTACTTCTCTCTTGCTTTTCAGATGTCGCATCCGCAGCAGACGTTTTGCTAACGCTTCTGTCCTCGTACTGGCGATTCCGAATCTGCTAACGTATCATTCCTGTTCTGGCCCGGTCAACGGTAACTACGCGGATTGTCGCACTGGATATCTCAACTCGCATTTCTGAGATCGATTAANCGTGTCACCTCTTTCCTTGCTCAACAGACTGTACCTTTAGATTTTTCGCGTTTTGTACTGTTTCATATGATATCTAGTCTGGTTTTGACTCATCCCCATCCCGTTATCACATCCATATTGATCCTCATCTACGCCATATAACTCTCTTGATTTTCGAGGAGCCCGGCCAACTGGCGGCGACAGACACCGCCTTCCAGCCATATTTTGCGCCCGCGATACGCACCTTTGATGCGTTCAAACATAGTTTTACTCGCAGTGCAGGACTGGTAATCAAGCACAGAAAAGTGTTTGCGAATCATTGTCCATCTTTGATTTAAAACTTAACACCTCGTGCTCAGCAAATCACATCGCCTGTTATGATCTTGTGAGCGAAAACACATCGCGTTGAATGTTTGGTTCCTGTTTTCCATGTCTGCACTGTACCTTCTTTGCACAATTTCGCTCTTGTCTTGCGCATGACTCTCGTACATCCAGAAGTGTGTACCGTTATTTTGATTATTATTATCATTATTATTAGTTTGACCTATTCAAAACGTTGAAGGCCTGAAGGACTATTTCTCCGTATCTTCTATAAAATTTAGAAATTTTCGTGGACGAAAATCATCAGCTGTGGTGCATTCACGTAGCCGTTTATCTTCGATTTCTAAAATTTTCAACCTGGTTGCTGATTACGTGAATCCGTTTATATATTTCGTCCTGGCTTTTAGAGCAAAGCGATGACTGTAAATGGTAAAATGACGACTTTACATTGAATTTACACAAACCTCCACGTGATATAAACCCTGTCTCGGAAGCGGCCTCCAACGGACCATTTTTGAGGGGTTTTTGCGCCCCCTGTGCTGACTGGGACCGCTACCAAACCCGATTAATGGGCGTCATTTAGGAAAAAAAAGATGTATGCCCAATCCCGCCCTGACAAAAGGCACATCACGGATCGTTCGCGATGCTGTTCAACTAAGGCATGGCTGTGATCAAACGGATAATGACATGACTTCCGGAAGTGAGGCTGTAGCTTTCGAACCCTTCCACCACCAGTGAAATTTGCACTTGGAGATCTTTCGTTGGTGGCAACCCCCGAAAATGATGTGCACTGGTTTTTCGCGGATAATGGATGTAAACGATAAGAACAAAGAAGCTAAGATGGTAAACCTAGCAATGCATTGCTTAAGTACTCCTCACCGGTCACTACTTTACCTCAAGGGAAAAGCCTATTCCCGTTTGCCATTTGCTCAGTATTTTCTAAAGCCATAACTTATTGCTCATACTCGAGGTTTGTACGCCCAGTAGCATTGAGTTAGATTTCACCAGACATTTTTTCAGCAACCCTTGGACTTCAAAAGTGCTAGTTATAAAGGTTGAATAAAAGGAGGAAGATGCAACAAATCTTAACTGTTTTGAATAGATTACGGAAGCTTAGTCCGCCAATACTTTCTAGCAACTTTCAATTAGTGCGCATAGGAAGCAGCCAATCAGGGGGTATATTTCAAATTTGTCAAAATAACCGCTTTGAAAAGGGAAATTTTTCGGGTAACTGATTGTGATGAAAGGGTGTACGAGAGCTACATCTGGAATGACACCTTCATGTGATCTCAGTCTGAGCATCGTAGGCAGTGAATTTGTGCACTATGGTGTAGGTATGTTGTCGCGATCCAATAATCACCATAACCCCAAGCTGGCACCCAAGCCAGACTACTTCTCTCTTGCTTTTCAGATGTCGCATCCGCAGCAGACGTTTTGCTAAGGCTTCTGTCCTCGTACTGGCGATTCCGAATCTGCTAACGTATCATTCCTGTTCTGGCCCGGTCAACGGTAACTACGCGGATTGTCGCACTGGATATCTCAACTCGCATTTCTGAGATCGATTAAAATCGCGATTGCTGCTCTCTCCGGAACGGCTTACGCGCCTCATATCCCCCACCCGTACTGCTGACTAAGATCAAAAGATGCGACAATGCAAATGACAGCATAGACGACATTCTTGGCTATTGTATTTTAGGAGTGTTCATGCACGTAACCTCCCTTATCTGACGAGACTCTCGGTACAGCTTACCACCATCCGTATGTAGATATTATCAATATCCTTGGAGTTCCGCATCCAAAGCTTCACAAATTTCCTCCAGATACTTTGAGACAATCTTTTTCCACACTTTTTGGCCCTTTGTTGTCAGCTACGTATCTCATCCAATTTGCCTGACGGTCCGCCTGGTTTTCACCACTTCTATCCAAGTACCGCATTACCACTGCTTGTCGTCTCTTCAGCTTCACGTTTCCGTCCGACGTCATGACTTCCGACGCTTGGTGTCTCTAGCCATATATCACTATCCACCGTCGGGCTCCGTCCATGTTGTGTGCCAGCAGTGAGCACATTTAGTGCACTTAAACACGAAATGACTCGTTGTCCGCTACTTGCAAACAGTCCCAGTAAACTATTTCTCGGCCTTAAAAATTGAGTTTTCTACTTTTTGCTTTTCACTGGCATACTTGTAATTCCCCTATTGCTTTGCAGCATCTCATTTAACCTTCCAGTGAGCCTCTGAAAAACTCATTATTGCTCCCACCATCTTATCCCATTCCACTTCTATCATCTACATTTCCTGTGCATCATCCTTGTAAAAATTTGATCTTGCCATGCGCATGCCTCTCGCAAATCGAGAAATATACAGTATTATTATTATTATTATTATTTATATCACTCATTCTTGTCTGAAGACCGAATGCACGAAATTGCGGTGGGAGTTTGACGGCATACGCTTGGCGCCATCTCGTAAATGGTGAAAAAGGAAATAAATTTCACTACACCTTAAATCGTGCAAAAGATTATAATCGGCCCCTTTTTGGTATGCTTCTGATTTATCACTCTAGTTTACCATACCTCCCATATATGTATAGTGCTTTACCGGTTCAGTGGCATAGTTTTCGATCAACTCCCTAGTAAAAACGTACTGTCAACTTTCGACAGGTGAGGTCTCCAGCAGCATGGAGGCATAAGTGTTTTCATAGATTTCTCCGACATATTTTTTTCCTTTTCATAAAAATCTTGGCAGGAACCCCTTTGTTTCTTAAACTACTAATTTAAAACCGAGCTTTGAAGTCAGTACACAGAACCTGCATGCACACAGCTCTAAGTCAGATGGCCCTTACCTCTCACCTATCTGTCCAAGTGACCTCTTTCTCTTTGGTTCCTTAAATCCTTATTGCTCAGACTATGAGTGCAGGAGCTCTCAGATACAACTCTCTCATTCTTCATTCAACTGCAGTTGCCAAAACTGTGTGGCACCCCTACTCGGCCGCCGTCTTCGAATGATCGCTTCCACCATCACCTTTATTTCTTACTTTTCATCATCGTATCTCCTTACACGGATGACTTGATCATTTGCATGAGCTTTATTCTGACTAATCTGAATGACTACTGTAACATCTAGATTCGTTGAAAATTTTGTCCTTCTGTTCGTTCCCCTCTCGATACCTAACTCTTTCCGCCCAGGTTGCTCGCAATGACATCGATTTTTTTGGTTGCTGTTTATTTTTGGCTTGATGCATTACCCTTCATTGTTTTGGCGCTGTGTTCTAGAGTTGAGATTATTTCACGGACGTTTGATGCATGCACGGGCCACTTGGCTTGCGGCGGCTTATTTTGTTACAGTCTACATTCGTTTTACCGTTTATGTTGGTCGACCGCAGACATTCCGTTTGTTTACATTGATTTTGGGCTCTCACCCTCAGGGAAGTGTTTTTGTATCTAATCAGGCGCATAGAATCTCTTGTATTTTAATAAACCACGAGACAGGTTTTGTCCTATATTTGACCTTCTTTTGACTGGGTATTGATTGATGCTCAATGTCAAAAGTTTGGTTGTTGCCCACATGATTTCTAACTCTTAAATAGCACCGTAGAATTTGCAGAGCAGTCTTTACTTTTCTAGGCTTTGCATCAAATTGGGCTGCCCAGAACGTGGGAAGACCACTTTCGCAAATCGTGCTGTGAATCGCCGGTCGACTTCGCTCGGACCGAGACTCAAACGTTTGGTCGTCACAACCACCTTTGAACCGTATCGGGTTTAGACCTAGAGGTCTCTGTTCTCCGCCCTCATCGAGGTCTCCTTGTCCTTCTCCGTTGCCTCTGTTTCGCTTAACTTTTGCAGAAATGAGTGAATGTATTTTTTACGGGGTTCTTCTTTCCATTTCTGACAGATTTCATCCACCAAGCCTACATTTATACACCAATTCTGCGGCTCCAACTGATTTGCCTGATAGAATGGACTCGGTAAGCCAAGATTTCTTTTACTATGGGTCTAGTCAGTCTCTAGTTCATTTCCGAATACTTCAGCGTCTTCCGAGATTGTATATGCCTCCGTTGCTCTCCGCTCGCCCACTTAAATATTGGCTCATTTTTCTTCCATTCACGTGCGCAAACGATGTACACGCTGGATTTCCAGCCCACCTATCTAAGCACAACCGAATAACCGGATTCACCAAGCGCAGCACCCACTGCCTCAATATTTTTGCGCTGTATTCTACATAACTGTAATGTAATATACCGAGCTGCTGGAAGGATTGCTCCTTCTTAATCCGCAGTTGGCAGCAAGACCACATCGTCTTTCGTTCTATTTCCCCCCAGACCTTTCGGTTCGGCGTGGGCGTAATGTTTTGACCCGCCTAGGATTATTCATTTGTGAGAAACTGATGTCTGGCTGGTCCTGCGAATACCACATCTGCATTCCCACCCCATTTCATATCGGAGTACGCCGGCAGTATCGCAATAGCGCAGAGCCCGTTACAAATCCGGCGGGCAGCTCTACTTCAGAGGTGTGCGAGCGTTGGCCGGTGGATCCCACTTCCTGCGTTCATCCCTCAGCGGTGTTTTTCGGGTTGGGTGGCCAGCACTCGGTCAGTAAACACCCACTGGAGCTGCCGTGGTTAGCAGCAGTCTAGTGTCGAAGTTTGTATGCAATATTCTGTAATGGATTCCTCCTGCTTCTCCCCAATGTTCCTTCAACCCACCCCCACAACTGAAACTGACGTGAAAAGTTTTCACTAGTACCTCATATAAACTGATTTTCTATTAGCATCTCACCATTATTCCTCCCTCTCATCTCAAGGTGCATCATCTTTCACGAACTTTCACCGTGGTCAGCCAATTTGGCGACGAACTGCTGCTTATGCTCTCTGTCCTTCAGAGTTTTACACCCAAAGTTGTCACCATAGTGTCCGGTTCTCCACCAGCTACTCGAAAGATTCTTCTTCGTTTTTCTACTTTACCTTTAAAACTGGGCCCGGAAAAACAAAGGAAATCAAAACTAATCCATATATGCCTCATGTACTGAATTGCCGTATGCGATTACACCATTTTTATACGGTGCCATCGCCTCGCGCAGCGATTTATTGCAATCCCCGCGTCTATCAACCATTGTTAGCCCAACATATATGGTTTGTTATAATTTAGGCCATTTACACATTGCACGTGAGTGTTTTAAACTTTTTGTCGCTATCAGCCCAAGCCACGACCATCGATTCTGCGCACATCTTGGAAATATCAGATAAAAAATTCTATAGTTATTTTGTCTTGGAAGCTGTATTCCGAGTGAATCACTTAGAAATCCTGCCCACCAACTTGATAATGCATTGTGGCTACATACAACTCACGTATGACAATTAACGTGCTCCATCCATCTCAAGTGTTTGTCATTCATTTTGTTCATCCGACACCTTTTAGAAAGTGCGACCTAGTTTGCGGCATGGATTTCCCCGTGAATTTCTGTTGGCGCTGGATAAGAATTCATGTTAGGTTCTCTTTCCACTGCGACATAAGCCGCACAACTGGAGTTTGCGTTCTTGTGCTGTTTGCTGATCTTTTAGTTTGGTGTTACACAAACGCTGCTATAACTCTTGTTTTGATTCGGGACTGACATCGATCTGACCAAGCCTTGCTTGAACAACCTCTGTCGAAACCTTGCATGAGCCAACCGATGTTTTGATGGCGTTATCTGATAGGCCGCGGAGGATCTTGGAGACTACCATTATTTTGCTTTAGTGCCTCCTTCTCTCGTGCGAGCAGTGACCTCACTAACGAAATGGTTGGCCCTCTACTATGCACCGCAACCGTTTACGCAGCCCGTCATTCTGCTGTTCTAGGAATGCAACTTCATGTTTTAGGATAGAAGACTGTCTGCATAAAACACTCCAATTGAGCACTTAATGTATCTCGTTACGGGGACATGAACACACTATCTGCGGCAGAGCAATGCTGAGCTGAATCCAAGCAGCTTGACTATGGCCTCCTAGGCCATCTTTGCGCCCTGATGCATTCACTGAAAATCTTACTTGATGATCACCTGTATATCATTCACCCTGTCAGTCGCGTTTGCAGCAAACAGTGAGGCGCTCGCTAATCCGGGATAGCGAAAGGCCCTTCCTGCCTTTTGGAGAAAGGAATCACTTTGAGCAATCCAAAACATCTGCGTCGCTGGCGAGGTCCCCTCTGCCGGTGGAACTTACCAAGTTGACATCTTCGGCGAAGTTGATGCTTCACGATTTTAAGGCAGGATCCGAATCACCAGGCAAACATCGATCCTTATGGAAGGTTACCTGCCACGTCCAGTTTGGCGGAGCACATTACCCATCAAGATGCAAAATATCCCTATTTAGTAAGGGTCATCAAGCATTGATATGTATCTTCTGTCTGATTTCAAATGACCCCAGCTTCATTAAGAGTAATTAGTTGACTGAATTAAAGGCCTTGTTGAATTCAAGGTAAGATACTTCAGCCGGCCTAGCCTCATCTTTCGCTAAGGTAAAATCACCAGTGAAACTCAAGTGTTTGGTTAGAGAAGAGCTATTGTCCATGAGACCGCGGTGAAACAGCCAGAGCTTTGAGAGCTGGGTTGGACATTGGCAGATGGAAAAGGAATAAATTCACCATGGACTAGAATAGACTAATAATGAAGGTGAACGATTTGAGGTTTTCCAAAATTGCATCCGCTTCTTCCCTGTGTATAGCCGCAACAGCTGCGGCCCTGATCTATACTGGCACAAAAGAGTTTGCACACCGCGCCGGCTACCATCCGGTATAATGGCTTGATGGTGGATAAGTGAAGATGGTCCAGACTAGCCAACACGCTTTTCCAGCCTTCCCCTCTGCTTCAGTGCATTTCTCTTCCTAATCATTAGATTTTTGATAAGTTTCTGGGAAATATGCAACGATAGTATATTACAACTTCTCGGAACCATGTAACGGCACGTTCTTCTGCTTTTTTGGTTGTGGCAGCGGTAACGCACAGCGTGATGTAAATAAGGAATCCACAATATGGACAAAATGCAGGGACTAAATAAATTGCGAGGATTCCTCTGCAAATAAACGCAGACAGCGTTTTCGCTGACCACCGTGTTCACAAAAAAATACGGATACGTGAAGCAGACGCAAAATTTTGTTGGAAAACACGAGCCGGTGTCGACATACGACCGATAAATTTGCATTTGGAAAAAACATGTATATGATATGGACGTAAAAAGGAGAAAAAGAATTCAAAATTTTATTAGTTACGGATGGAAAATGGGAAAACATAATCAAATCGAACTGAACGGAAGAGAAGTCCAATGCAAAATAAGGATGAAAGCAGTAGTTCGTGTTCTGCACGGCTGTTTCTGCAGCTAAAGAAACAAGCGAAGGCAGATGAGAGAAGAGAAAGTGACAGATTATTGACAAAGTCTTTCAAGCCTCCAAAGTTTTGAAGAGGTCGAACTAATAATAATGATAATAATAATCAAAATAACGGTACACACTTCTGGATGTACGAGAGTCATGCGCAAGACAAG
>LUCM01004235.1:0-47044 GCA_008360955.1 Fasciolopsis buskii
TTTCAATACCTCAGGAGCTTGATCAAACCTGGCAGAGGTGTTGGGGAGGAGGTCTCATCACAAATTGCGGAAGTCAGAGCAGCTTTCCCGAACCTATGATACTTGTGGCCACGCCATAACATCCAGCTTCCCTCAAGGGAAGGGTGTACAAGGCCACAAAACTGTTGTCTTCTATTCTACGGTTGCGAGACTTGGCCTATCCACGTGTAATGGAAGGGGAATGCCCCATAGCTGCCAGAACCCATGGCACGGGGTAAGGGCAACCGGAAAAAATGACCGTGAAACTTGGAGTGACATTGAATCATGTAAGGACTGAATAGGTCAGGAGTAGCGACAAGAAGATAAACAAGAAATTACCATCTACCGCCAAAATGACCGGTGGATCTTGAATTTAAATCTGCAACATTTCCCAACGGGCAAATGCCTATTCTGTTAGACAATTGGTGTTCCATACTCGAACAGTTGATGCGAGTAGTACCGCATCTGTAACCAGCTTGAAAACAAACAACAAGCAACAACATGTCTGTGAAACTTCGAAGATAGGGAAAAAGAAGGGGAAAAGCGGTAATAAGCCATACCAAATCAACTACTTTTTGTGTTTTCACAAGGACAAGGGACAAGTTCTACCGACAGGCCACACACCATTCTCGCAGCTGACTTCGGTTCTGAGCAATATTTCTCATGCCCCTCCAACCAACAGCAGTTTCCATCTTTTAGGCCCCAAATAGGAGGGCGAGAAGCACCAACCGAGGCCAACGTCGAGGTTACCTTCTTCATGCCTGTGCGCCAAGTCACGGTCTGATCGCTACGTCTCTTCTTCCAGCCTTGTCCAACATGTGCAAAAAGAGCACAAAAAAGTAGACGATGGGCAAGCATACGTAATGTGTGTCCAAGCTATCGAAAGCAACGTAGAGCGAATATCACGCAGGGGACGCGACGCAACGGTACACCTCTGGCCATTGGTCACCTGATGTTTCCACCAGACTCGGAGCGACCGGTGGTTGAAAACAGAAAGTCGCTGGGCATCCTCAGCGTGGATAGGTCAAGTCTCGCAACCGTAGAATAGAAGACAACAGTTTTGTGGCCTTGTACACCCTTCCCTTGAGGGAAGCTGGATGTTATGGCGTGGCCACAAGTATCATAGGTTCGGGAAAGCTGCTCTGACTTCCGCAATTTGTGATGAGACCTCCTCCCCAACACCTCTGCCAGGTTTGATCAAGCTCCTGAGGTATTGAAACCAGTGACTACCTCTAACTGATCACCACGAAGGGTGAGTGCAGGCAGAGGCGGCCGCCAGTCTCGAAGAAGTACTTTGTATTTTGAAGGTGCAAAGCACATACCGTACTTAAAGACGGTCGCCAAGTGGTCTAGCGCGTATTGAATTGTCTGTGCATTGTCAGTTATTGGCGGAAACCCTGTTCCCAGGGAAGAGGTCAAATCCAGCGTCTAAAAGACCAGATAAAATATTCTGCAGAACATCTTCTATGACAAAATCGAGGCCTTGTCGTACTTCACAGGCGAGGACGAAGTGTGGCGAAAACTGGGCATAAACCCTAACTTGACCTGAGGTTCTGACGGTACTCCATTCTTCAACATCCTTGTGTTTCTGCTATGTACTTGAAAAACGGACTACTTTGCTCATGTTGCTGAGTAGATTGTCAACTAAGTTATAGGTTAATGTCTACTTATCAAACGGTTCCGGTCGCCGAAACGCTTTGCGCTTGGCTCTACTGTTTTACAACAGCCTGTCTTCTATTTTTTCGACTTCACTGTCTTGGGTTCCACTCGACAAATCTGGTCCTGTGGTTTGTGAATGTAGTAGAAGAAAAACGGATATCGTCCTGAGGGTCTTCAGCTGCAACTTTGTTTTTTTTTGCGGGGGATGGACTGGATTTTGAAATGAACCTGAAAATGCGAATATTCAATGGTCGATTCAGTCAGTTTGCCTATTTTATTATTCTTTGTTTTACAAAATCGCCACTAGAGTTATGTTAGGTACATATTTTTATGCATTCGGTTCTATATGTTCTCGTGGTTGCGGTATTTTCACACCTGTTATCAATTGACTGCACTTTGGGTCATGGATACATCTACAAGTGGTTGTGCATCGTTGTAGAACCCGTGTCAGCAGCTGAGGATATTAGTTTTGATAAATCTTCCTAGACGGTCTGCGAAAACAGATGTTTCTCCGGGTCCCACGCCGCGGGCACAGTACGTGAACAATTTCCCAGTAACGCGGAGACTGATAACGACGATATTCCTTTTAGATCAACCGAGAACGTTTCGGCAATGCTTCGATCGACCTCAATCTGAATATTGAAAAGTACACGAAAAATACTGAGCAGATACTCAGATATCTGCGACTGAGACAAGCGAATATAGTTACGAGCAAATTTGTTTTTGATGTGTCAAAGCTGGTTACAATTAGCATGGTTTCATGATTCTGAAAATGAAAATGGAAATTTGACAAAACCGACAATGTCGATGATGGTTACAAATAGTAAATGAAATACATATCCACGTCGATGTTTTTCACACCCATCTATTGTTATCTTAGTCCAATCATCATTCACTTAATCTGTGTCTATTTCATTATTTCAAGCTATCTTTTTCATTATTCTACGCTCATAATTGATGGTGAACCCTAAGTTCACAATTGATTAACTTACGTTGTGGAAATTCTCTGCGGAATGCTTGTTCACTCGAGCAATCACATCGTAGTCGATTTAATTTATTCTTTTAGGTCATTGTTCCAGCCACAGCCACTGCTTCTCTATTCCGAGTTACCAAAGTTTATTCCCCCAAAACAATATCACTTCGATGAGGGCTGCCACTCTGGCTCGCTATCGTCGGATTTTGTTGTGTCGAGGAGTATCTATCGAAATAGTCGTCGACGTCAAGGGTTTTTCCTAGCCGCAGATTTATTCTCTCTAATCCATGATTCGATGTATGTATATGCACTTGTCCTCCTCATCCTGTGCCTTGTCTATAGACGGTTGTGTTTGAGCTATCGGAATCCGGTCACTAATTTTTATTTCCTTCTCTGCGGTTCGTGCCGTCATTTGGCCCACAAAGTACGCCGTCGTTGGCTTCGGTTGTGTGGCCGTATCGGGATCCAGCATCCGAATTCTGCCACTCATCATTTATTAACTGAGCTCGGAATGTATCGAACTACTGATGCGTCTTGATCTCGCTTTTTTTTTTACCCTTTGTAATTCCGTATAATCCAAACAACCCATTTTCTGCTTTGCGCGCTGTATTTTTTCACTTGTTCTCTACACAACTCCTCTCACACGTGTATCTAATTTATAATTGTATAATCTTGAGTAGCTTTTATTTCCCTCGTTTCTCATTTCAGCTAAAATGAAACCTTATATGACTACATTTGGTAAAATGCTTGCTTACCACGTTTTTTGTATGCTTAAGTAAATGATACACGTGATACTTTTCCACAGCAAAATTTGTCTTGTCTATTGTTAGCGGCCGTCATTGGTTCTTTTCATGAACGTGAGCGTTCGCACAGTTAGAATAAATCGAGAATTTCTGGTATTAGCTTTAAAACTATCTACTTAGGCTACTGAGCTTTGATTGTTAGTCATTTTTTGGATCTGTTTGTCCTCGAGTTTAGCCGAGTTGCCTACGCGCGTTTCAATTTATTGGTCTGTAAAATTTTGCGAGTGGCAGTAGGTTCGTTGAAAATATGCGGTTTGAAATTGCAGCTGGGTCCAGGACGGACAAGGGTGTCTTATGTAAGTTCGCTTTTTCCCGCATAGTTACGTATATATGGAGTGAACAAGAAAAGCTTGATGGGACTACTGTTAATTTTATTTGAATGATAGAAAAGAGCTCGTGCTAAAGTGTCACGAAGCCTCCAAATGCCTCAGTATAGTCGTGGGTCGGTGTCTCAGCCTCCATTTTGGAGTGGAGCAGCAAATGTTTTGGACACTTACCCTATTTCGACTCCAAGTGGATGCAAAAGATCATTCAGTGCAGGCAGATTGGAGCCCCCCGTCTCGGGAATCCAGAGTCGCCTAAGGATTCAAAAAAGAGAAGAAAAGAAAACGGAAATACAACAAGGCAGTGGGATTGCTGGATTTCAATAGACTTAACTTTCGACTTATTCAAATGTAGAAATGAAATCACAGCGCGCGAAAGGACGACAACCATGATACACGGCCACACGTAGTCCCCAAGCCAAAGTACGTCAGAGGGTTCAGGCATTCTCTACATGAGAGCAACAATTTGAGAAACAGTCTGGGAAAGGTCTCAACACAATCCGTTGACCCGTGCTTGTCCGTTGATCATTAAAGGCTTATTTCCGATAAAGCGAGTTAAATTATTCCATTTTTTCACGGCCATATCATCGAATTTTTGGGCACTCACCGAACAGATATATCCCGACCACAGATAAACTTAGATTAAAAGTTCTCCCAAGGATACTCCCGAAAGGATGCAGGCAAAAATTGTGAAAACACCTCGGCTGTTTCCTGCTCAACGTGCAAATCGACGGTTTCTCTCTCGGAAATGCGTTCTTAATCTCATGAAGAAATTCCGACAAAGCAAAAGAATGTCAAATCAAGACGACGAGATGAGATGACATTAGCGTTGAGTGATGTTGCCTCCAAGAACGTCCTCTTACAAGCACCTTGCTGTGTTGATGAGAGCAAGAAGCAATTCGCCAGTGATTTTTAAATATTGATGAAAGAGAATGTCCGACATCCTCAACTCGATTGACTGATCATTGGTAATCAGTCTAGGGGAGTTGGTCAAACTCGGATTCCCAACCAACTACAGGCGGCGAACGACGACTGTGTGCTCACCGGCATCCGCGGTAAACGCGTGTACTGGACACCGGGGCTGTCTAGCCCCATCCGAATGACGTATGAACTGGCTAGTCGGCCGCTGGTACTCAGTGTATCGCGTGACTCTCAGCTCATCTCAATGCCTCGAGGTAAGGTCCCCTGATTCAACCCTCTACTTCGGTTTGGGCAACCGGTAGTGTCAAGCCCACAGAATACTATTGGTTCCGATGGATGGCCGGTGATGTAGAGATGGGGAATAGAAGAACTACCACGTGTTGCGAACTCTATACCTTGCTTCTTTCCCATTCTCTTTTACGCCTATTGTTTTCGTCATTCGTCGTGATTCCGACAGTACACTACCTGCATTAAGAATTGCGCACTATATGTATAAATATATGATTCGAAAACGTGGGTTTGCAAGGAACCGCATAAAGTCCCAACGAGTCAGCAGTGGTGGTACGACAGCAAATCGTCATATGTCAATAGACTGCGTGTTTATTGTCAGAGCGTCCGAGCACCTACGTTCTATGGACATTTTAAATTCCAAGTACGGTACTATAAAGGGTATTCCGGAAGTGGCAGTCCAGGCAGGAGGATTTTTACTCCGATTCTCCACAACCCGTGGGCGAGAGAAACAAATGTGTATCATGAGGAACCGGCGGTTGGACAATCCTTAACGGGATTGAGTGAATGGGGTTGTCACTGTGCCTCTTTGTACTTTGCGCTGTCGCAATAATCGAACCGGATGGCCAGCTCACACGTAAACCAGTAAGCGAGCCTTTTGGTGCCTATCTGCATCGACTGAAAAACTGCCCCATTCAGTGAATATCGACCAGCAGTCATTTTGCTAAAAACAAAATTAGCGTCATTGAGGCCAGAGAGAATTTAGGTCGACCAATGGCCTTAGTCAACGTGGCTCCATCATATCGGGTGTTGTAAAGTAACCGAATGGGTTCACGACAAATTGACATGTTCCATTTTATCATGAAGCCTGTGCAAGGATCATGCTTTTACTGGAACAAATAAACTAATCAGTTTTCACGATAAGTGTGAAGAAAGAACATAAAATAACAACGATGAACAGTGAAACGTGATTCACAGGGATTTTACAATAAATCCTGTATGGTCGGATATTTGGTCGTTATTATATGACCACCCTACTGAAAGGGTGATCCTATGCACAATTGCAAACCAGCAAACCGAAATGTTTTATGCGTCTTCACAGGGTTAGAAACTCTAAGGGCCCGTGAGTTTCTCCTAAGTACGAATGATTTCTCACCCAGGGAATACCTTCATTTCTCATAAACCCCGAATGAAATTTCATTCTGTTGGCATCTGTTGAGCATGACGGTCACCCATGTGTGCCTTCATAGCCCATCCATTCGATGCACCCTTGTAATACAAGTAATACTTCGTCATCACAACGGATCTCCTATCGGTAATGCTTCAGACAGCGCAGCTGGAAGCGTTTCTCATTTGTCTGCTCAAAACCAAACCAGTTCAAGATTTTTGGTGGGCTAAGGAGTTTGCCTTGGTTTTTGATATGAACAGCTTGTTAAACGTGAGCGAGAAATGAGCTCGCTACTTTTGACAAGCCCACGATTAACTGATTATCCTTGGGCTAAAGATACAATACTCAACTTTGAGATCTTCGCATGTTTAATGTAAGCGCACTGGAAATTATCCCATAAAGAAATCTGTTCGAGATTTACTACAGGAGATTAATTGAATCTCGAGTGTTAATGCATTGTATTGGTTGGACCTTTGCATACTTAAATGTTCTCAAGTTAGTTAGGAGGATGCATTCGTCACCTCATCAAAATACAGAATGGGAAGATAAAAGTAACAAGCAATCAAACATTTAAATTTATGTGCGACTGCCGAAAAATTGAGTTTTGACAAAGGTCATCTGCGGCGATCGAAACATTGACACTGAAAAGCTATTTTCAGCAAGTTGTGTAAATGAACGATTAAAGTTGACATGAGTTGCAAACTATTCCCGATTGATGAGAATTCGAACTAGTTAGGGAACAGTCAAATTCCTGCAGATATTTCTGCGGCAGTGTATCGAGCGGAAGGCAGAACGTGTACTAGCATGAAAACGGCATTTAGGAAGGTCGTTCTGGGACGGGTCCGAAAGAATTTAATGTGCAGATTTTTCGCACGCGGATAGATGCTTATCAGATTCAGAGTCCTTTCAGTCGTATATAAGATGCACCACTAATATTTGACAAATCACGACGAGGGGTTCTGAAGTCTTTCTCTAGTGATAGGAGCACAATAGAGGAAAGCGGGAAAAGCACACTGGTAAGCAAACAAAGGGATGGAGTTTTGCTTGACCTGGAATTGGTGCAATCTTTTTATGTAAAATCGTAGACGTCCAAGATTTTCACGCAATTGGAAATGTGAGAGGATCACCTCACGTTTTTACCAACAGTAATTCCTAAGTATTTGATGGAATCTACCCTGGGGAGAGGTTCCGTGTTAATGAAAGAGTGGTCAGCCAGGTGAGCAGACCAAGACAAAGTAAACAAGCATCGACACATTTTGACAAATTAAGATTTAAGCCAGAGCAAAAAGAAAAATCATGAATGGGAGACAAGTTGTTGGAAAAGTGCAGAAAATCTTCGGTTCCAGATACAGACTGACAGAGAGCAAATTCACTAACATATTTGAATAACTGATCAAGAGAACTAGCATGTAGTTCACTGATGTATATTAAATCAAATAAGGAGAAAGGGTAGCTGCTTGAAGAACTCCAGAATTAATTACCAGTGGAGTAGATTTTCTTTCTATTAAGGTGCACCGAGTTCTGTTGGTGAATTAGTCTGATAGCCATGTCAGGAGGCGACTGGGACAGCCGAACTGTTCAAGTTTGCAAAGAAGTAAAGACTCTTGAACAGAGTCAAATGCAGAGAAAAAATCTAAGAAAATGCAACGGACAGATATTTGGATTTATCCGAGCATTGATGATGTTGGTAAACAGGGACGCCATCACACCTTCAGTGGACTTGTTTAGTTTGTGCACAAACTGAAAGGGATCATCAAGTGCACCAACAGAAGTTAGACAACTCAGAAAGGAGCCTTCTCTTAGTTTAAGATCTCATGATTTAAGAGCAATGGGACGAAAACATTTGCCTGGAATACTGGAATTACTGGATTTGGTGATGCGCAAAATAGTGTCTGGTTTTGAACAATTGGGAGTGAAATGTTTGCACAGGAACTATTAAACACAGAAATACATGCATCCGTGAGTGAAGCTGCATCATACTTCAGGAGAAGTAAATACCTATGCCTGTGATTATTTTGGTGGACCGAAGGAGTTTAAACGTTTCTTCCTTGGGAAGGCATTTACATTAGTACTTTCCTCCGGGAACCATGAAATCGCAGAATTATTAGGCGGCAAACACTTTCTGCATCCGAGGCGCAGCTTATTGATTTCCTTTTCCTTCCATACAAAGCCGAATTCTTAAGGAGCTATGTTGCTTTGCCGTATCCATGATTACCTGTTCGAAAATTTCTAGTTCCTGAACCGCTTTTTAATCAGCAAACATTTTCACTGTTTTTGTGTAATGATAGTAGGAGCTTGCTGCTTAATTTCTGAGGGAATAAAACCCACCAAGTCCTATCCTTGTATGTTGATTTTCGAGACAAACAGAGACTTTGGATTTTTTGACTGCTTCTAATGAATCTCACATCACAGAAATAAATTGAAGCTTACCTTTTATTTGCAAAGGAAAATTAATACCATTGTAGGTTTTGGTGATGAATTCTGATATCGCACTCCCTCACGCGAATCGCTCTGTTTTTTAAGGACAGTACAATTAACGACTCATCTGCCTTACAGAGGTGGATGGCGTGTCAGCTACGTCGACGAATATACCGACAGCGGAGTGGTTCAGATTTGAATTCGATGGATCTATATCTCTCACTCTGATGTTAGAATAAGTTTTCCCAAGTTCATTGCGAGTTCTTCAGTTGTACTGGTATATGTCGAGATCTAATCACATGCTTGGTGAATACCCTCTACCAAATGGTCCCTGGTGAACAAAGACGTCACGTTTCGGTCATTCATCAGCAGTACCTTGAGTGCTATTCTCACGAAAAAGATTGACAGACCGTACTGGGAAGCATATCTGCAGACATGTGCTAATATCTCCGTTAGTTTGTGCGTGCTAGAGAATGGGCACACCCAGTCGCTTTTATCTGAATAAAACGTAAATACGTAGAATGCTAATTCATGTTGCCTACAGATGTTCCAGAATCATCTTGGTTTCAGCCCTTCGGCTTTCCAAAAGTTTCGGGGAATAGATAATATACTGTTCCATCGATCCGACCCTACTCTTTGATTTCTCGAATTAGGACAGTAATTCAACTTGTTAAAATCATACCGGGACAACTAATTTGTCCCCAACGGAAAGGTAATCGCAATCTCTGAAAACAAACATTCTCATTGGATGTTTTACGATTCCCAACTACTTTTGGCCGAAACCAGTTTATTCTCATTCTACCAGAATTTGGAACTGTTGCTATTTGAGGTCCTCTTCTTTATTCTTTTTAAGGCAGCAGTGATCAACACCAATGCACATCAAATTGAAGGTCCGACGT
The DNA here is from genome assembly GCA_008360955.1 of Fasciolopsis buskii. Lineage (NCBI taxonomy): Eukaryota > Metazoa > Platyhelminthes > Trematoda > Plagiorchiida > Fasciolidae > Fasciolopsis > Fasciolopsis buskii. The sequence continues at coordinate 9,411 of LUCM01004235.1, forward strand.
TTCGATTTCCCCACCGACGGTCAAATTCCCTAACTAGGAGCCGTCTATTGACTGCAGTAACCATCCTGAAGACGACACAACTTACAGTTTCATTATTATCAAGAGATGCAAATGACGGAATTTGAAAAAATTTGAGACAAAGTATAGGACACCTAAAGAAACTTCAGAAAATAAATTTGTTCTCTCTGTTTTATTTCGTAGTAAATTTTCAATCATTGAAGAAATGCACTTAAAGCAGACTACTGACAAACAATCGACGCACCACAATCAACCAGTCGAACTGATACATAAATTAAAAAACTTTACGTCACACAAAAGTTTGGAGCTTGGAAATGACCAGTTAGGAGGTGCCGTACTCGTGAAATTTCGCCAATTACTCCATAAAGGTCTTGAGGCGATGACTTGCTTATGGTATCATTATTGATCCGTAAACGCGTTTCTGTCTCTTCTCACACTTGTTGTTTTGTAAGCTCAGGTTCAAGTACCCCGAAGAGAATCGGATACCATTGTGTAATAGAATTCCTACGACTGTTGTGCCATCGAAAGCAAATCTTATATAGACTAGGTAACATCTCCGCAGTTCTCTCATTAAAACCAAATCAGCTTTGTGAGGCTGTGCAAGCAACAACGTTTATTTTGAAGAAACATGCGCGAAACCGGCAAACTGCCAGGTGGGACACTTATAATACATTTCACAGCACTAGGTAACAGAAAACAGAACAGAACTTGTTTATTTGACCTTGAGTTGGATAAACGTTTGGAAGAGCCATACGGTTGTTGTAAATGTCTAAGCAATAAGGTGTAGGATGAGATTTATCAAAATAATTTCGATGCATCGTGATATTAGAACCCTGTCGGTTTAGGTCATCAGTTTAGCTGACACAGTACCCACGGTACGAACGCGGTAGTGGCGTTTGTGCGTAGTGAGTGCTGACTTCTGAACGGCCATCCGCGATAATCTGTACCCTGACCTAATGATAGACCTCCAAATGGCGTTGGATTTTGGCGAAATGTATACTTCTTTGCCAGGTAATACATGCCAGTTTTCTTGACAGTCATTTCTACAGGTTTAATGAAATACATGAGTTAAAGGTCACTCTAGGAGGAAACTATTCCAATAAACTGAATGCAAGCAATATTTTCTCTCCTAACCCTAAGGCAAGTTATCTCCATAGCTGAAGACGATTGAATGATAACCCCAATTGGGGTTTCAAGTAACATGGCAATTGGCTGTGTAGTGAAATGCAAAGGAAAGGAACATGGAAAATAGACGTTATCCCAGTCTGTATGACCATGGAACCAATATTTGCGGATTCTCGTTTGGGACATTAAGGAACACGGTGGCAAATTAGTTAGTATGCGGTGGTTCGCAATTTTCGAAAGAAGAACATTGGAAAATAATTGGAAATTGAGACAATGTTTCGACATGAACACTGTGCATTCGATGATAGATAATGTGTGTACGTGTTAGCAAATTCAAGAACATTCTTGCGGTAGACGGTAGATGAACTGGAAAGTCTACTTTGTTTGTGGACATGTAATACCCAGTTACACTTTGGCAGTTGTATTTACGGCCAGGAGGATGGAGTAGTAATTGAATCGTCTTTTGATATTACATTAGCGGATATTTTTATGGCAATAATAGAAAACCGTGCGCTTTCTGAACAAACCGACATAATGACGTTTACAAGTGATATGATATTAATTAATATGCGCGCATAATTCCACCATAAATCCTTGTGATATTCTGTCGCATTTCAACTAATATCATGAAGATCCAAGACATCTTTAGTAATGGAATCCATGCCATTCTTAGATGTATTCATATCAAGCCGTAAAGATGGCTTCCTTCACAAATCCGTATATGAACAGAAAACAAGTATAGGGCAACACATGTTACCAAAGTTTTGCTAGGACAAAAGTGAAAAAGGAAACCCTTGTACAGTGCTTAAAAGCAGAGCTGTTGTCATATGCACAACAAACAAATTTCAGATTACCGAATAACTAATGTCTCCGAAGAACGGGCACCCCCGAAATTTTCACGAAAACAAATGTGAAAATTAACAGAAATAAATTTGATCTTCAAAGAAGCCTCAAAAAAAGCTATATACTTCTCCGTTCCCTCTAGAGAGGATATCATGGCAGACATGTTAGGTGGAGGGCTTCAGACAGCATTCAGAAAAAACAAATTCTCCTAGTAAACTGCTAAATTGTCACCATCTTGACCAGTTGTCCTTTTACAGTCGAAAGACAGGCCGTATAGATTTAACCTAAACATTTGTGTAGCAGTACAATTTGACTTGTGGTACACGTTATTCAAGTCGAGCCAGAAAAGATTGCCCTATTCCGAACATGGGACGTTTATGTGATTACGATCACAAAGCTCCGCTGGAAAGGAGTATTTAAAAAGCGGGAAATTTGATTCATACGGTCATTATTTAGTATGTGTTGCCTCTGATACTACCGTGATTTGTTTATGGGCATTAGGTCGATGTCTGTCTCATAGATGAGAATTGATTTTTATAGACCCTCGAGAAAATTGGAGATCAGCCAAAAGCAGCGTTTATTGGAATCGTAATATATATAGATATATACATATATGCATAAAAATAAATAATAATGCAAAACAGCGTAAAGGATTGCAAAACGAAACTACTCACAAATAAGGGCACAATGAGTCTGATTTGCTAGATGTGACATGAAATCTTTGGGGTATTTGCAATTAACGTGCGACACTATCCCATAGCCTTGCTCGCTCAGATTTTCCAATCCAACCTGAATGATACGTTAAACGTTTGTTACCGAATATCACAGATGGCCGCTGATTTTTACTTGGGATTAATCCAGCTTTGTAACTGTGCGATCAAACGCTAAAAGTACGTTATTGTAGTCATAATCTCCGACCAAGACAGTTCTTAATGCTGCTATGAAAGGAACGATATCTAAAGTAGATCACTATGTACTTTGTAAGTTGTGATCCGTCCAAACCTGCCAGAAATATATTTAAGCTTTAATCTGTAAAATGCAATTTCGGGACGATAAACCCAGTATAATTAGACTTGGCGTTGCCAATGAAAATGCAATTGAGAATTACAGTAAGTTTCTTATTGAACCAGGTCGAAGTAACGAAACTATTAGATTTTGACTGCATCGAAACCGGCATTATGTATTAGTTGTCATTACGAATCACGCTTGAGCGTTCATTTTACACTGAACTGTTCCGTACAATTTGGCTACGTAAACCAAATGTTCCGACAGTCGATTCATGCAGCGGTAAATTACACCCATGTGCATCTATGAAGGTGAATCATTTACAATAAGCGGAAGCTCAGCAAAATGTGAAATGACCTCCGTGTGAACAATACTATCCTATGGAAGAAATTGTGTCTGGTTCCGGTTAATGTCAGCTAATTCGGCTGTTTGTTCCAAATCTCCACAATTTGTCTGTGCCTTGTGTTTCCTTAGGTATCACACATTGGTGCGCGCGCTGCAAGTCACACAATTCACCTTATTCCTTGCATCAGTTCGACACAGAGTAATTGCTGAAAAACAAAAATTCAGGCCAGAAAATGTTCCACGGGTAACAAATGTGCCATCGAGAATTTGCTGTTTATCTTCCATTAGCCTGACATACGACTAAAAGCTAACTTCACGCGTCCAACGGTCCCCAACATGCAGATAGTGTATTAGATAAAAACCATATCCATGTTTTTTGCCCAATAAGGAATATGACTGAACAAATACATATTTCACGATAGTTTCCAACGTGCGAAATGTGACTGGGGAGAAACATGTGAGAAAATCATCATCGTGCAACAGTTTCTTTTAGTTTTACCAACAAGTTCATGTTTGAGGTCTGGCCCTCTCTCGCCTACTGTTTTATTCTGATGGAAAATTGATTCAGAATATTACCAAGAGTTTGAGCAGAATAACTGAGGAATTATCGATGTTTCAATCACAGTAGTTATTCATTCTCAGGACCGGGTTTACAAGCGAAAGAAATTGTTTGCAGTTTAAGTAGTTAAACGGTGTAGGCTTATTTTTTCGTCTCTCTCCACGTCATGTTTGGCTTCATTATCACTATCTATACTTGCGATTTTAGGGTTAGTTCGAGCTAACAAGATGCTATGACTATGGAATCTCATCCTCCTCTGTTGCTAGTGCTGTGCAGCTATCCGAAAACCATGTACTGTGGTTCCGGTTTAGACAGGAAAGATGGATGTAAACCTTCAGGGCTTCATTGCACGTGTATAATCCACAATGGAGGACATTGGAGTTATTAGGATCAGTGGTGTGAACTTCGGATCTGATGTGAAGTGCGATTGTCTGGTAGCATTTTATTTTGAAGTCATTTGATTTGTTGACGGGCATTTTTGCATTGTTCTGTTTTGCAAGATTGTGGTTTTAGTTTGTCTGCACGTTTGTTCACCCTACTGTCCCGTAGACAACTTACAGCAAAACATGTAACTGCAACTGTTTTGGTCCTGTAAACACGGAGAAATTTTGCAATGTGTTGCTTATTCAAAGAAATCTAGCACACCACAAGTGCCAAGTACCGCCCTGATTGCATCCGAAACGACCGACCCCTATACGATCCTAATGGATAATAATCAGACAGTATATTTCCTGATCTGTGTGTTTGGGAGGGGAGAGTTGGATTTCTCCATTAGTTCATGCCTGATTAACTCTCGCACGTAGTTGAATATGGAATGCCACAAAATGAAACACCCTTTCACTATGCTGTCAACAAACTGATCTTATTCCAATCGCACGTCTATCTGATTGCCGACCTTTTCCATAACTTTGTTTCCATAATTTGTTATGCATTCAACTGAAAATGTTTTTGTTCATTTTCTGTCACATTCAATAAATAAATGTGCATTTCTTTCTTTCCCAAAATATTTTCCACAATCCAATTTTCAGCCACCGTTCGACATTTCTTTGCAGTCTGTCAGTTCGCTAATCTACTCGTCCTGCTCTCTTGACACTTCGAGAATTATTTTGAGAATTGCCGCACAGTAAATGCTAAACCAGTTAAAGCATACGTTTCCTGTCCGACTTAATGCATAGTATTTTTGCTAGAGTTCAGGCTGTTTTGCTCACGAGTTTATTAGACGTGGGAATAGCGGCTGACATCTATATGAAAGGTACAAGGATGCATGACTAACGTTGAAAGAAATTTGACTTTACCTATAAGTATTGTTTAAATTTGAAAAATTAGCAGCCACTCAGGAGAGTTGCACAGTTTTCTTTGGTTTGGCTGTAATTAAATGTAGCTGGACAGAATTTATTGATGCTAAGAGACGAGACCATATTTAATAAATACTAACTAGACCACGGTTAGCAGATGAAAAATATTGGTGATATTTTTATCTATGCTTATCGGGCCACATTTTAGTGGGGTGTGTAACCGATTTATAGTTTATACTGTTCTGTGACGAGAAAACAGTTAAATGACTAATTTTCAAGAAAATCTCAGCAATATTTGAACAACATTGTCGATCTTAGCACGCGACTGTGATACGTTTCAATGAAAGTCTCTTGTTACAATCAGGTTCAACTTCAGGCTGGTTTGCGTAGGCAACCGTCCGATGAGAACCACGGTGACAGACGGCTAATTTACACATGAAGCCAAATACTATATACTGGGGTAATCCTCGTGATCAGAAGATATTCTGCAACGGAAGTGAAGGAGAAATTTGGGCAGATACTAGTTTGTTGGTTCTTCTTTTACAGAGCGAGTTCTGAAGTCCTCAGACAAAAGAAGAATCAAAGAAAGAAGTTCGCAAATGAGAAACAGAAACCTGATGGCAATGACTGACTGAATTTGCGCCAGAAGAGCAGCTCGCAGGAGCAGGAACTGCTAAGGAAAGTAGGAAAGAACAAAAAACAGTAAAAACGGCACGAAGCCCTAGCCCGGACGTGACTGTGGGTCGGATTTGAGCTTTGCACAATGAAATATGATTTGGAGTGAAGAAACATTTGGTGCGGCACAGTAAGCTAATATTGTGCGCTGCGCGAGAATCAGGCTCAGATACGGAAGAGTACTAGCATGGTACGGAAATATTGGATCAACAAAGGATAGGAACAAACTCTGGGGAACCCAAAACAGATGTTGGGAGAATGAATGATGTTTAAGTGAAATTAGAATAAGACAGATTTTGAAAGCATTGAATTTAACAGGGCTTTTGGAACCCCGGGCTGAGACGTTCAGGATCGGAGTTTAGAGATACACTGGCAAAAAGCCGTCCCCATTGATGTTGGTGTTTGCATGGCGAGCAGTGGAGTAGGAAGAAGAACAATTGTGTCATCGGCAAAAGAATAGATTGGTTTGGAGGTGGTGAACAGAAGTTCATTAGCGAATGTCAGAAAAAGGGTGGGCACATAGTGAACCTTTGGGAAGGCCAAGATTTACAAGAAATGGCTGGGACATGACTCCATAAACTTGACCGGAGCTGATTTGCTTGGGCATTAAACTTGATGTCCACGATAGAAGAGACAATGAAAACCCCAACGTGAGCATTGTCGGCAGAGGACCTTAAGGGCAAACACTGTCGAAGGTATTAAGAGGGTAAAACGAGTCTAGATGTGTTGCTCCATGGTTTTCAAGAGAATCCGACTAGGAGTGTAGGATAGAGATACTTTGGTTGGCGTTTTATTGGCGAGATCAGAAACCATAGTGGCAGTTGCTCAGTAGTCCTTCGTGCTTGGGGAACTAACACAGTTCGTCGTCGATGAGAGTTTTAAATGCATTCGACACTATAAATGTGAGGGAAGTGGGGCAATATCTGTTAGGGTTAGAAGGATCACCGCCTTTAGGGATAATGGAAATCTCGACGAATTTCTGTAACTTTGGAAAGATAAGAAAATTGAGGGGAAGACAGAAGAGGCGATGTAGAAGAAGAGCCAACACATTTTAAGGATAGTGAGTGCAACTTTGTTCAGACCGGGTGGTTTAAAATAATTCACAGAAAGCTGTGCTTGGAGGATCTTCCTGGTGTCGACGAGGGTCAGAAAGGAAACGATAGAAGGAGTGGAAGAGACGGAGGTGTAGAACAAGTTGGCAAAGTAAAATTTGAGGCAAAACGAGAATCGAAACCCCAGCTTTCTGGTGCGGTTCACAAAGGAGATCAACAGAACAATAACACAAGGGGTGAAATTAGAAGCGCAGAAATTGGGGGAGACCGCTTCAGCAATGGACTTGGACGTCCGGCTATTGGTGGTGGACAGCAGCAGACGTTCTGCTCTGCAAAGAGCGAAAAGCTGTTTGGTTTTATGCCATTGGTGAACATATATCCCCAACTTGCAGGAGGCTGCGATGAGAGGCGACAGTGGGCGAGCGGCAGCAGTGGTCATGTTTCGATCGCTTCAAACGTACAGCCCAATCGCAAGCGTCATTAAACAAATCGGGGTCATTTGGGTTTGCCTAGTTTGGAAAAGTGAAGAATAACAATATTCATACACTGAATGTCTATGTTGGTAAAGTTGGAAATGGGTGTAGAAACGTACGAAGGAATGCAACGGTCATTCCAGAATTGGGCGGATGAAAAGTCACGGAGGAGGAAGGAGGGTTGTGGTTAATTAAGCCAACGGAAACAATGGTCTAATAAGCCAATGATCGGAAGAATAGATATATTCCAGTAGAGGAGAGTAAATTGAAGAAAAGATCAAGAGTACGAATACGGTCGCCAGTTCGATCACGTATACGTATGGGAAGATTAGTTAGCTGTTAACGCCGGGGAATTGTTGAGTCTCGTGCCCCATGACCGGAATGTCAGAGGAGTGTACCAACCACTCTCAGTTATAAACAATGAAATCTGAGATCTTATTGTGAATTTTCGATTTGTAACAAATATGTCTTCAATGCCCGAAGATAGCAAATCAGAAATGGAAGAGTAAGCATTGTTGGGGAACGATAATTGACCAAGAATTAAAGATTGAAGTGATTTCAAACACATGCATTGAAATCGGTGGTTAGAATAGTCAAGGTTTGGTATCCAGCATGCGGCAGCTGTGATGCCCAGAAGCAGAAGCGACTGCTGTGAGACCAAAGTTAACATTACCATGTAAGTGAACTCTTGTCGTATAATGAATGTGTGCACGACGAATACCAAAGTTACGGGATTTAGACTGCCAACTGGACGCACTATTAAAAAGGTACAGATTGGTAACCTCACTGAAGTCTGCCATCCACATGGGGCCGCTACAATGCACTCATATTAGCTAGTTAGGATCTGAGCTTGAACACTTGCAAATGACTAGTATGAACGATCGCCTCGAAGCTACAGTCATGCATAAAGTTACGGCCGTATGCGGTCGGTTGATCATGGGTGCCTGAGTGTCGTCGTTCTGTCACGTGTGCGTCAGCTGTTTGAACGTGAACTAGAGACGGATGGACTTGGCATTCCATCAAGGACGTGACACGTAAGTACCACACAGCACAATAGATCGCCACCCTGCAAAGAAATCCACTTTTGGTTTTTTTATTCGTCCTACCTTTAACCTCGGATTGCACGCACTCATCAGTTTCATTTTTGATGCCATCTTACACACACCGTAGAGTCGAGTTTCATGTCACGTGCATACTCCCGCTAAGTCTTCCTGTTGATTCTATTATTATCTTTCATAGAAGCCAAATAACCAGAACCATCCCTATCAAAAATATATAGAATTTCCAATTTTGTTGTCTTTCACTATTTACTTGTCTTTCCTGAATATTGCATTGTCCTTATCCGGATTTCCTAACTTAAATGCTATTATAAATGGTAGACAGTCTGCTGACATATGTTCCACCCAAATGAAATTTAATTTCGCCATTCATGATCATTCAGTGAAATCTTATTTTCCGTGAAGAAACTTTAACCACTCAGCTGTCACGAAAACGGTCAATGAACGGAAACTATGCCGGTCAACTTCTATTATAACGCATTTGGCCTTCCATTGATGCGCAAATCCATGGTAAACTGGCATTCAGAACACTTAACAAGGAGAGTGAAAACGTGAGTTCATCCTCTGTTGATCATAATAGTCGAGACAGTGATGCCATTCGATCTCCAACATTCGAAATTGATTTCCAATATATTCAGGGCGAAATCAGAAGTCTTGTTTCAGTATGATTGAGGTGAATAAATTATTCCGAACAAGGCTTTATTTCGTAAAATTCAAACCACCAATGGTCAGGTTGTGTCATTTTCACTGGTAGGCGTCTACCGTCACTCACGGGTGCGGGAAATTCTGTTCCAGTTCCACAAAGCCAACTACAGTAGTCGCGTTCTGCTCGCTGCCAATGGTACGTTTTCATGTTTTTTTATATAATAAGTTTGGGGATAAATCACTTAATCTATTCCGGTGCAGCTTCACAGAAGCTTGCCTAAATCTATTCTGAGGTTTACGTTCGTCTTAATCTAATGGTGAGCTCATGTGCGCGATACACCGAATTTCGTAGGTTTCATTTTGGTTCACTGCGTTCACCACTGTCTTAGTAGATTTTTCTTTCTAGCCCAGTTTATCAAGGTGTTGTTGCATACACTGTACAAATCTGCTTTCCTAAAGATTTTATTCGCGCAATTGGAATTCTCCAAATGATTTGCTCAGGGGGTCCTGTAAAGCGGCGACTTGTCTCGGACAATACACTTATCTGCAACACACACTCCGGCTCTCAAATCACTTTGGTCATGAATACTAGAAACTAAAACATATGGTAAGTAAGCCCAGACGGATTTCAAGACATGCATTCAACAAGACAAAGTTTGTGCCAATTTTTGTATCCTCATTCCCTCGCCTGTCTTATGGTTCGTTTCCTAGGGCTGGTGCCAACTCATTCAACATTTGGTACGTACTCTGAGGACAACCAGGTATAGTGAAGTTTCGGGGTTAAACAGTGATTACAATCATTTTTATGGGTCGATATACATTAACAAAGGAATGAAAATGTAATGAATTCGCAATGATTCAATAAATTTCGGTGTGTATCAGATATATTCAGACCACTTTTCAGGAGAACATGCAAAAGAAAATGAAAGTATAATCCGAGACTGTTCTAATGAGTAACTAATTTTATTGTAGGAATAGAAAAACGAAATACCTAATTGACTTCATACGTGGGAGAAAAATTTTGAGATACTTCTTCTGGCTGCAAACCCACCAGAAAATAACTAAGATCAGTCACAATTCAGTCGAGCTTGGTTGTAGATAACAATCACGTTTAATTGGTCCAACGTGGAGAAAACATGGCACAGAATTAAATCAGGTGCCTAGGATATTTCGGACAGCGCACAGGACAATTTCAGTGGGTATCAGAAAATCTGTTTGAATTTTTCAATGTCAGGCATCCTATGGTTGGGAACAGTTGGAGCCGATGACCTTCTACTTACCTGGTAGACTTTCGGTCCAACTAAGCGTCCAGATCATGTATATCGAACGCAAATTCCACAAGTGGAACAACCTTCAGCGAGTCGGGTTATCTGAACAGTGTTAGATAAGGCAGATACTAGTTCGGTTCAGTGACCACATGTCATGTTGTGAGAGCTGCAAGACGAAAAGTGACCATGCAATAAAAGTTTCCAAGTTCATAATTGACGACAGCCCAGAATCATGTGAACCCGTGGAACCGATTGGGGCTTCGTTTTCAACCGGTCGCACGGTAGCAAACACCCAGCTCAATGTTCACAAATTCGATCTGACATTTACTGGCCTCTGATTTCCGGAAACATTTTAACCAGCGCATTCCCATGATAATTAAATACCTATAACTAGATGCACATCGGTTTACGCTAGCTTGATCACTTGTAAGCATGTTCTCACGGTTGTAGAACCATGTGATTATCAATGAGGAAGATTGCAAGCGATGTCCTATGTCAGTACACCATGTTTGCCGTTAAGACCATGATAGTAACCATATACATTACGAGAAATATTTGGCATCTAGACCTCCAATTCTGTGAGGGGACGAAATAATAAAATTTTAGATATTACGTCAATAGCTTCATTGATGAAACTGATACCCAAACGGAATTATTACGGGGAATCGAAAACATTGCTTCCATAAATACATCGCAGTCTCTCGAATCCTATGCGAATGAAACAAATAGCACTGCTAGGTTTGGTCATTTCAACACCGAAATTTGTTGCATGGTATTCTCTAACTTCAGACTGTCAGTCATGTGCAATCCAGGACTTTACCCCATTTTGATTAAGACTCAGCTTTCATGTCAGAATATGCAAAATGGTCTCCACATTTACATCTGCTCTACAAAGCAAACATAGTCAAAGCGAGGCTGGAAAACTGTATAACCTTACAGGAAACAAAGCCTCCGTTTGACCGTTTAACGTCGTACACTGACTGATGTTTTGTAACATTACGGCCATAAATTAATAAACTCCAGTCCTTTGTTAGCTGGATACGTGGGTTCCCTGAGTGCTTCCCTCTTGTTTAAAAAGCCGCATAAATCATTTGTTATCTGGTGGAACCCGATCGCCAGTGTTGTTATTTATTGCACACCGCGTTCGTTATGTAGTCATATTCAAACCAGATGCGGAGTAATTATAAAGCATAACTCGTCTGATAATTTAGAGAACCACTTATTTGACAGTACACCCAGGAATGATCAAACGCGTTAGCCCGTTTCAAAATACATCACTGACAATTTACTGTGGAGGAAGTTGTTTCGGTTCTCCCTATCTCCCCGCTAATCCGAATTTATTGGATTCTGCCACTGAAGTCTCTCTTTTGCTAATGTCAAGTTTAACTATGTGCACAGATTTTGTGTCATCGAACTCATGGAGAAGGATGATCACAATAAACAAGACAATGAAGAGGAGGAACAATATGCAGACCTCACCACACATGCTCGCTTTTCCATTCTCTTCTCTATGCCATCGGCGATTCATGGAGATTCCTCGTTCTTCTGTGAGCTTGAAACGACACCCTTCAGTTGTCCAAACTGAATCAAAGGGTTAACGTAGGGGTTTTTACCCCCATTCTGGCAAAATGGCTTGAATCACAATGCTGTAGGACTATTTGAAGGTCACTCAACCCATTTGAAAGCGGCACTTGATCGCTCAGTTAATGTCCCTCGAATGGACCTAAACATCCTAGGTGCCTAGTACACCTTTTCCAAAAACCTCGATGATCTTTACATTGTATGCTCCATTCTCTGACAGTCACTGTTTTTCAGTCAGGATTTAGCCATCCCCTCTCAGAATGCTAACCATGGACTTGTCAACCCGCAGAAGGTGCTACACATTCGCCCTCCTTTTCACACTTTTGTAAAAATACCTGTGAAACGAGAGGGCAGTGTGTAGAAAATCCTCAGCAGAAGCTTTATGAGACAGGTAGTCTGGGAGTACATCCAGAAGTGTTCAGGTCCAGTTGCAGACTCGAGACTGGTGGTAACCATCCCCGACAATAATGAGTCATTTGCAGGCCCCTAAGGTTATCGGAAGCACCTGACACTAGAATGACAAGAATCAACAAAGATGACACTGAAGTATAGTCAGTTAGATTTCCGTTACTCGGTACTGTTACTTAAAGTGTCTGTTGACTCCCCCAAATGATGTATCTAAGGTCAGTCGAATGCCGGCAATAAAAAGATCAAACGTCAACCGACAGAGAGGATCTAGAGTCATTTAATGACTATACACAAGCTCTACATAAGTATTTAGTGGAAAGGTCGTTCCATTCACTACGACATGGCTTCATTCCCATACGAGCGGGGAGGCTTAGTCGTGTTAGTTAATATGTTTGGGGCTACCCGACGAGATTTCGTATATGAGTAATTTACGGGAATACTGTTGTATTGTCTAAAAATTTTTCCGTTTCCCTATGGTATGGTTGATTCAGTGAGTTCTTGCGAGACGTTCGTTGTCCCAGCGTGGTATTCATAGGTCACTTCATGTCTTCGCAGGAGAGTTGGTTCAACCTAGACCGGAAATGCAACCTTCTGTTGGCACAGGTCAACTTGCTTTTTTTACCATATTCAAATTGATTTACGATTTAAGGAGAAACCCATTGTTGAATGACACCTTGGATGGGGATTGTTAAGGAAATTCAGGTACGAGCAAGCTTGTTTCAGTCTGGTTTGAAGCAGCGAACATGGAGGTGGTTGAAGAAAACTATGGAGGAAGGAAGGCGCTCAGCTTAGCAGTTCTGGGCAAATGGAACACCAGGAAAAAATTTGACACTTCAATAGGAAGTTGTTTGGTGTACCTGGTACCTGAGCGCAGGAAGAGCGTACTAGGAATGAAGGTAGAGGATCCGACGAAGCGACCTACAAAGAACCAAAGCCAAACTAGTAGCGGTGGAAAGGAGACAGGAAGACAACCGTTTGAAGATTAATCAATGATCGTAGATAGGATAACAAGGAGGAATCATCAGTCGGTCGCATGGTCATGCTTTGAATCTGATTAGAAAAAGATAAGACGTAACTCCCGTGTTAAAACTAGAACAATCTGAGGTTTAACCTAGAACAGAAGATTGACAGTAATAAATAAAAATTTGGCACAAAATAGCAAATCAATTTTAGGCAGAGAAGGGGATGCTAGTCGAGATATGAAAGTGGACCACTGCTTGCGATGTTTACCCGAGTGTCAGCAGTGTCTCTATTTAGGAAGGGAAGTTGACAACAAGCACATTGAGGTAATGTTTATCCACCACCTTAGGTTCTCTTCGTTGCTTTATAAGTTTTATGATGGCGCGCATCAAATGAACACGCAAATGGTACAACGGCATATCAGGAAGACTTAAGCCGTAGAAAGTAGGGCCGTCCAAATTTACCTTATGCGCTGCACAAAAACGATCAGTATGAAGCGAAAACTTCACTAATGTTTCTCTACCTACCTTAGCTGAATAATCCGGATAACATCATTAGTGCATAACGCCAAGCAATTCTGTATTGTTAATTCGTGGTAAAAGTGGCCTACTCTTTGGAAACCGCATCGGATTGCGCAAGCAGATGAGCATCCTTCCACTCAGCGTTGCTATTTTTGGTTTTCGACTACTCACCAGTGAGTAGGGGAATGGATTCGCGTGAAGCGTGCATTTGGTTGTTATCACTAGTTCCGTAATCGGCAACCATGGGACACAAGAATAAACTCGTACGTATTCCGACACCAGTTGTGATGGCAACTGCAAGTGTTAAGGCCCAATATGTCGTGATTAAATGACAAGTATCAAATAAACCTGTAGTTTATAATTGCTTGGTCATTAGAGAACGTGCCCCATCTTATGAACTCAAGCTTTAACACGGGTAAATTAGAACAGTTCACGAAGTCTACAATTGTGATGTTGGAGGAGAATTTGCTGTGAACCGCGCACGGACGGGACACCTCATCACTAAGTAGCATCATTGGAATAATTGCACTTACCGTAAGATAACATGACTTGATGTACGCTACATTAAAACCGTCAAGTATTGTCATATAGATATTGATCAGTTGTGACATTACCCGATAACGACCATTTTGACCTCGTATCGAAATACAAAAGCTCGGTTTTATGTCAAACTAGCCACTCTTGTTCTCACGAGCAAAGGCTCTGATGGCGTACAGATAACGGGGTGATTTCTTTGCACAAACTGATGTACCTAACCATTCGAATGCTTGATAACGTTGGTATTGTGCTCTACCCGCTGGTTGTTCAGTTATCTGTATAATGCGGCTTGCTAGTTCTCGATGTCTATGTTGCGGCCAACGTCAAAAGTATATCCACACGAAATAATTTGTGCAAAAATAGGGTTTTTTAAACTTTGTTTGGGATTGGTATTCTACACCAGTAGTTGCGGATGCATTGAAATAAGAACAAAATAAACCTTTTATGCGATCGACTATGTGGGATGGGTCCTATTACTTTGTTATGGGTATTTGCGATTCACTGCGAGTCACTTCTTGCTTTTTGCATTCAATCTGTTGTTTGGCATTCATTGTTTTGTCATTCACTGTTACGATTCTACAGGGATCAACGTAGCATGCATCGCACTCTGCGAAACTGGGCTGTGTACCACTTTTTATTAGGTTTTTGACCTGGGTTGAGCGCTTTTGGATTCTGACGAGTTTTCTCAGTTTTGAATGATCTCTCCGCAGTGTGATTTCTCGCGACTGAGGTACCTTTGAGATTGCCCCAGAAGCGTTTTTAGTCTGCTGTTGGTTGATCCACATTGTCCTTATATCTACCAAGATATCAGGTCTAGTTTGTTCATTGAGACTGGTTCTACACAGGCATAAGAACGACAAATGGTAAAAGAAAACTCTGTGCACGCTAGTAGGTGCGTGAACCAAATACTATAGTTTCTTTTCTTTTCACGACCAAGTCCCAACGAAAACACAGTCTTCTGACACCACTGTTGATTTTTGAAAGAACAAATTGCCATGCTGTTCTTCAACGATTTTATACCCTCATTTGAGCGTTGCTAACATATTATAAACCATTTTGTAGGCCAAATGGTTTTTCATTTTATTAATGGGTAGTCTGTTTTCCATTTAAATTTCGGAATCGATCATCACGAGCTAGACCGTAACCACCTATCTACGGCTCAGTTCGCGATGTTTTCAAAAGACTTGACATTAGGGAAGATTCATATGCTGAACCATTATAGAAGATGAGAATGCGGACCAATGGATCAAGCATAACTCAGTACCCTAGAAATGTGAGTAAATCAAGCTTGAGGGCCCGCTTAGTCGGAGTTGAGCATACACACCTGACAGCCGTTTTCAAAACTAGTCGATCAGTACGTAAGATATTTGTCATTGCGATCCCTGTACGAATGTTTTTAGGCGATCAGGTTAGTCGCAGCCTGCACTGAATAATGTGTCGTGCTTCATTGGCCAGAATTTCGTTAATGCCATCTAGCATCGATCGAGATGAAGTGGCTTCGACGGAGAACAGAACTCGCCAGTTGGGAAAGTGAGTCAGATTTGAGTAATTTTTTCTCAGATATCCATGTCTTCTTTCACAAAGGCATATGTTGCTTGTCACTATAAGCAAACATTTTGTAGTTCGGGAATCACCAAATTGGGGGCAATTTGCTAGACGTGAAACTAACTTTAAAAATCTATCAATGAGCAGCATTTTAAATTATTGAACAAGTTAGTGTTTTGTAAATGAATTCAGCCTTGGCACTGGAATGCCAAAAGAGTAATCTAACCACCATGGATAAATCCGAACTACGAAAGGCTTTTAGGGATTACACTCAATAGTCTTCTTGCCAGGTCAATTTTTCCTGCCCCTCGACAGAGCACTCGTTTTACAGATCTGATTCGGCAAATATTTTTCGAAAAGATTTCATTTGATGTTCTCAGTCATCGCCGGGAAATTTGGTGTATGATGTGTTGTTATTAACGGAAAGCATTGTAACCAGCCTTGGATGTTGCCCCCATCACTATCAAAATCGTCCCTGTTGATAATACGATGACAATCTTCGGCTTCGTTCGCACGCGATAATCATCATCAGCAATTATGTTGTCATAATCCAAACAAAGCCAAAGCGCTTCCTCTATTAAACTGGACAGAATAAGCGGTCACTATCTCACCTTCCGCAGCTACCTTGCTAATTCAAAACGACATTTGGCCGTACCTATTGTTCGCTGTTTACTATGACCACAGTTTCATTGCTGCAGGAGAGCGGTTCAATTCCTTAAAAACGTATGGACTTTTTCCTGCACTCCGTTGCAGATAATTCTGAGCAAGTTCAAACTGGTCCAAACTGCGACTCTGTTTCCCTTTCAGCTGTCTAAATTATAAACAAAATGAAAATCTATTCAACAAAAGCTGTCTCGTTTACCAGTGATTTGCTTACCTGAATGAAACAATCGCAAATTATCACTGGAATAACACACCTTTCTTTTAATTTTGTTCCACTGAAGTTGTTTACTTTTGTTCCCTTGGTTATACATACAAGTACAGACACGCATACACAAATCCATTTCCAATCAAGTAAAAAACGAAAAAGAGAAAAATGGCTTTCCAATTAGAGAATCCAAATTCAGTAGTCAAAACTAACCGGGCGAGTCATTTGCTTTGCGCCTGCAACTGCGTTAGGTTGACTACACCAGACTACCTAGAAAGCATTTTCATGTTCATTCAGACAAACAGAGGGACTGCCCGTTGAAAAGGGTACAGTTGTATGTGGACATTCAGAGTGCCACACAATTAAAATGCATCCGACAAGGCAGGTGGCAGAATCCAATTTCATCCGGTGGGAGGAATACTCGGCTGGCGGTCTGAGAAGTAATTTTGCCCTAGTGCAAATTTAATTCATGCGGGAACTGTTGAAGCCATTCTGACTCGTGATTTCTCAAACACAATTTGTTAGTCTGAAGGCTGACGAAAGTTTTATAAGCGCTCTTTTTAAATACAGCCTCAGATAAGTTGTGATCTGCATGACTACCCCGACTAACTTTATGCGGCCTGTGGTATACCAGAGGTATTTATAATTATATGAAGTGAAATATTTCACACACCCATAGGAAGTAATAATGTTTAACTAAGTGTACGTATAAACGGAAACTGAAGTCCTTTGGCCTCGACAAATACATCTTATATGTCCACATTGACCCTCAGGCTCATTGTTCTGGAACTCATGTACTAATTAGATTAATTCAGAGAAAAATACCAACATTTTATTTTGGTAGAATGATATTACTTTCCCAGAAATTCAGCGTCATGAGACCAACGCAATTTATGTACACCTGAAATGCCTGGAAAGTTACAACCAATGCTGGAAATCTCCAAATGCGAGGTTCCCAAGCTAGGCTCGCCGGAACCCCATACCATGGTGTCTTCTACTAAGCAGTAGGTTAACTATTCCGAAAAGATGCAAACGTCAGAAATGACAATAAACTGTTTATCGGATCGCCTAAATTCATTGAAAATTTTCTGAGAGATTCCCATGCAAATGATAGGTCCTGTATTCATTGAGTTACTAGCATTAAGCGTCTGCCGGTGCAAGCAGTAACTATTTCAAAATAGTTTACTTAAAAGTATCTTCACGCAGTCAATTCCATCACAATTTCCTTAGGATTACCGAGAATGGGGTTGAGGGTAATCTCTCACCTTGACTTAAGAAGCTTGTTTTTCAAGAATTTTCCAGGCCTCAGAGGATACGAATACAATCAATCCCATCGCATGAGACAAAATATGGTAAAACAAATCACAAATGGTATTAAGATGAAGTAATAGCTTGAGTCATTGACTGGGAAATAAAGTCGTAATAAAGTTACTGACTTTATAGAGATATGGCTAATAACAACATCCGTGTGTAGGATACGGAAGCCAATAACTTACCAGGGGTCACGCATATTGGTGGTCTTGTCACTAATAAGCCGGTTACACTAATAGCATAGGACAATTTGCTTTTATGTCGTACGTTCATTGGAAACTTCAATGGTTCTGAAGATTTCCGAGCTTCAAGTTCTAAGATGCCGATTCCCTTTCGATGGTTACTCTACTGGCTAGGACGTATACCATTCCACTAAACCCATGCGGTAAAATTGCTACAAAAATCTTGTATTTGAACAAGATGGCAACGAAATATGTTACATACGGTTTTCAGATTAGCTAAGCAAGTGGAGACTACAAAATGAAAGACATTTTCACGGGTTTCCTGTGTAAAAACTGCTGTGCAACATGAGATGAGAATGAGGACGAAAAAGCTGTGTAATTGCTTGCTTAATTCGCAAGCAATCAAATTACCGAGCCACATTTAGAAGCATAATCAATCTGTGGATTGCACCTCATTTGTAATCTCGTACAGCTAACTTCATTTTGACTAGTGCTGAAACAATGGGTATTCTAAACCCCAGCTTAGGACTTCAGAACGAGAGGTTCTAGTTTATTATCAGACAAGCTAAACACTAACTAAAATAGAATAGCACGTGAGTACAAGTCATTGCACATTTGCTGGTAAACGCAGGTATGTATTGTGAGTAAATATAAACGTTCGGTATGTCACTGCCGGATGTATCTCCTGTTGAATTCTGAGGCCGCCGTTAAGGAGTGCTCTTAGTCAATAGGATAGAGAAGATTGGAGCTGAAAACAAGTATTGAATATACACCGTAGAGGTGAAACATCACAAACAGGACGACTTATTGTAAAGCAATCCGCAATACAGGTAACAGGGCGTTACGCGAGATTCAAGGGCGAAAGCTCCCAACAGTGCGGAACAAGCGGAACTGTATACGTCCGTGCCCTGTAAACCTAAGGTAACCATATAAATGTCAAAGTACCATCCAAGCATTAAGGCAGATCGTAAAGAAGATGATGTCCGACAAGAGACAGCTTTCTCCTGAAGGTCGATAACATTGGAAATTTTGGATTTCGCGAACACAAAATAAATTTTCCGAAACTTCAAGTTAACTATTCACGGTCAACTAATCAAAAGAGATCGTAAGGTCGAATACATAATTGAACTCAGAGCACAGCCTAGGTTGCTAACAGCCCATTCTACTCCTACGAAGGCGTGAATTGAATCTGCTCATCTCAATGGAAGAAAAACGAAAACTCTGGACGTCGTAAAGACATGAAAATTCGTTCTGTTTCGGCAGATTTATAGAGAAAACACAAGTTTTGATGAAGTGGACATATCAATTGATTATAAGGTCGTTGTGATTCTGCTTGATTTATCTTATTTATTAACTTTCCTTTGCTTCGTTTTATAACTCGGACAATTAAGCTAACACTAAGAGCCTTGGAACAGTGGGACAAACGGTCGACTTTCGTCAGGTTGGACTGCCAGTGGTCCATTATTCATCATGCATGCACTGCATAATTTTACTACCGTTTATCCTTGATGGTACGCGATGGAAAATCTGAAAGCGCCATCACCTCTACTATCATTAAGAACTCCGAAGTAGCAAAACTTAAAATTTTTTCATTGTTATTTTGTTACTTCATAAAAATGGTTACTCCTTTCGTAAAGTTTAAGCATTTGCCGGGCAGTGACTTAAGAACTGCGAAATCTGTTGCCGATAGCGAAGTTACATTTTGTAGTGGCAGTATTAGAAAACTGCAGTGAATCGACTACGATAGACCAACTTCTACGGTCCCCCAATCGTAACCGTTTGCCTAAGGTAGATTAGGTTGGCCGGTGATGGATATGTAACATTGATGATTCACAGCAGAGATAGAATGGTTTAACGGTCAGATACAGAATGCGTCAACTGGAAATAGACACCAATGAACCCTAATTAATTACTTGAAAATATGTTGATGCATCCCACCATATGATTTTCATATCGTCTAATTCTATTTCCTCGATAAATGGGTGTTTCTCTTGTAAAAGGAGATTATAGGTGAAATTAAGTTCAAATCTGCGTTGAAAAGCAAAATATATCAGTTAAAAAACATACAGATAGGAAACTACAGGGCCAGCGAAGACTGAACAAAAACTGTACTGACATGAAAACTTCAGCTCAGTTTAGTTTGTGCGGCCAATAACCAAATGTTTGTTTTTCGTTTCTGCCTCACGCCATCACCTGCTATGGGAGAATAAAGAATCAGGAATAGCGGAAATTGGTTGTGAAGTAATAAGTTAAACAACCGTACACTGGGGAAAAGAGTTCCGATGCGGAACCTTCACTGCGTGGGACACAGCCATATCACCCACTGTCCCCGACCATCGCTTGGGCTATCCGGTGGATCACAACAAAATCTATCCGAACTCGTGAGAGCCAGCCTACTGGTTTCCGTTTCCGTACGTTTATCCCAAGTCATTCCCTAGCCACCCCGACTCATCCTCCAACTAATATCTGCCTCAGAAAACAGCACAAAACAAGGCAATCTGTCAGTGGATATGTGATTGAACCACCTTAAGCTACTACGATTAATTGTCTATTCTAAAGACTATACCCTAAAACCCAGGATCTTATGCCTAGGTTCTGAGTCATCCACAAAATTTTCTCACGATATTCTACCGATACCATGAAGACATTGGAGTTCCAACACGAAAAGACTTTCATGCATCCTGCTGTGGACGTTCATGTTTCTGGGTCGTATTGCGGAACCGACCTCACTACTGTTGATTCTAGTCGAACTTATGTAGAGAACTGGATGTCAGACTGGTGGCAAAAATGTCTCAGGATGGTGATTGCCAACCAAACATTCTGTTTACTCGAAGACAGTTCGTCCGATATATGAACAAAAAACGAGATACATCTACACAAGATACTAAATCCACGAGCTTAACTCAGTTGTCTCTCTGCATGAACAGGGTTTGGCTTCATCCCAATCCAGTTCCGCAAAGTTATTTATCACTTTGAAGGTGCCAGACATATTTCAAACATGCCTACCGGTTTCGTTCAAAATATCGAGTGAAACCGATCTTCAACCAGTAACCCAACGTGGTCCGTAAATTCGAAATCAGACATTTTCCTATCTGTGCAATTGTTATCCACACTATAATCTCATGAGAATAGAGCATTTTCGATGATTATCTCAAAGGGAAAGCTGTAGAGGAAAGATGGGAAAGAGTAACCCGGATGAACACCGGTTCTCGTGGTTAACTCGGAAAATAAGTCACCATAGGCACGAACTCACCTTCAGCTGTTTCAATACAGAGATTTGATAAGTTAAGTAGATTTCTCTGTCACACCATTTGATAAGAAGTAACGTCGCAGAATCGCTGAGTGAGTCGATCAAAAAGGCGGCATTGGCATATCTGCAAAACAATATCTGTTTCTAGCAAGGATGAAACAGTATTATTGCTTCCGTGGTTTCCCAATGGCCAGTTAAGAGTTGATATCACGTGGTGAATTATTTCAGGAGAACATTCAATCTCCTACTACTAAAACATTTCCTATTTTGTAGCAGAATCGTTTCCTCATACGGCATTGAAACTTCGTACAGGACGCTTCGTTGGCTCCTCAATTTTTTGACCTGTCAGGTATTCTTCAATCGACAGTGAATATTCAGCGTCTTCAAGACCAGGCCTGGGATTTCTTCGTGAATTGTTTGTCTGGTTCGATTCTGACGGGTGGCCCAAACATATCGGTTCAGCTCCCGAAGTACTTTCAAAAAATAACACTGAAATGCCTGAGGGGAAATAGACTCACGCCAGCCAGTCGCATCAAATGCGTGATTAGGCCTACTACTTAGATGGTCTTTACTTGAATCATAAAATAGGAAGTACTGATTGTGCACGCGGGTTTAGTTTGAAATCTTTTTGCATGAGCGACAGAATTGTTTGTTCTCGGCTACATTTGGTGGATGTTAGCTTGCACTTCGCGTACATACACTCGCTACTGAACACCAGCTCTGATTGTGTAAGATCACTTTCAGTGGCTTTAGAGCACATTTCAGTGTTCCGGCTGAAAAAGGTTTATTCTGTCTGTTTTCTCACTAGGCTCTCTAACTACAACATGTACACACACTATTAACAAGGGTTACTAGTATTCTAGTGTTTTTTTCTGGATGCGATTCTTCACTTCAGCTAATTTGCATCACTGTCTGGAGGACGAACAGTTGATACATTAGTAAACCTAAAGGGAGTTGGGTGTTGTTAATTTGATTCAGAGTAATAAGATTTAACCGCTCAGCCTTTCTGATAGCTACTTTTGTCTAAGTGCCGAATCAAACCAGGAGTAATTCGTCACACGCTGCTCTTGCCAGTGTGCATCAGCATACAGCGGTGCGGTAAGGACCCCGTAGAACGTGAATATTTGCCAATGATAGAAGGAAATCAATGGGACTCAGGTTACGTATTGCACTTCCAAACTAACACCGAGTTGATTGCGGAATCATATTCACGCTGAATTCTCCCATTTTACAAGGTAACCGACGTAAACAACAGATTTTACTATAAAGTCATTTTGCTAGCTTTAATTTAACCCACGCTTGATAAACAGTTCTCAGAACATATCATTTAGTAAACGGATTAAACCGTTAATACTTATTCTTTTTTGAGGAACTTATTGTGTTCTGTTGGCTAGACAATATGTTCTCATCCAGTTCGGCTGAGCTAAACGACGATGGTAAGACGAGAAGGTCTTTTTCCCAGAATTGCATTTTGCATACGAATGGATCGACAAAATTTCCACGGAAGCACACGATGGGTTTCGCGGTTATTGCCGCTCATCAGATGTGCGTTCCCAGTATTATCTTGTCCAGCCATCCCTATACTAGTAAACTACGCTCCCCCTTAGTCTTTCACTAGTATCTTATCCATCCTTACGTAAAATACACTGCTGAGAAGCTAAAGCTAGATACTTTCGGCCGCGTGCCCTCCTTCTGTAGGTAAGCCCTGTCTGACCAACGAAGATCTTCCGACGAATCACATAAATGGATTTATCATCCATTAGCGCTCTTAACGATTCAGTTGGAAGTCTAATCACGTGAAGGTAGTTTATTTTCGCTTCTGTCATTCCACAAAGTGGATCAATTATTTCATTAGGCTGAGTGATTCAAAAAACACCACAAATGCTGTCCACTGTGTGCACACGGGGACTAACCAACTCAACTGACGATCTGTGGGACGTGATTCCAACAAAAGCTTGTCAAACTCCCAAACGGGAACATGAACTTGGGCAATAATTTGCCTATCTAGTATGCTGTGCAGCATCTAAGAAGTCACAGACCGATTTCTCGGCCCGTTTAATAGCGGCGGTGAAAATAAACTTATCCAGCTGGCGCGTGGTACGTCAGATTGGAGGGAACAAGCGATTCTTCGATTTAACTCAACCCCTCAAACGACAAAGCGGCCGCTTGATAAACAAAAGTTTAAATCGAATTCCCTAAGGTTGGTTTTGCTCGGATGAAATCGAAGAGATCGGGGAGAAATAATTTATCAAGGAGGCGTTATGAAATGCTAACACTAATCTATCTGCCCTGCTGCATGCGGCATCTATTTGAACCGGGGAATGTACGAATGTTTTTTCATTTGTCATTCTTCAGGTGTATTTTTGTTTTACAGGTTTTCTTTTCCGGATTCCTGGAAAATAAATACTCAGCTACATTGTGAAGTTATTCGATCAACAGAAAACTACGATCTATCTATAACAATGGTCTATCCGTTTTGAACAAACAATGGTGGAGTCCTTAAATGAGTTGTGAATGCAATAACTCAAATGGAAACCACCCACGGAAAGATCGGAGAAACGGAAATGCTAATGAGTTCCGCTCCATGACTAACACCGACGGATAAGTGTTCTCTGGAAGCGCGTGTGCGGCAGTCACTCTCGGCCATACAACAATTAGCAAGTAGCAAGAACGACAAATTTTCACACGGTATATGGCACGTCCACTCCATTAGCAACAGGTGACATCAGTCAGTTAGCACAACAGTGCAACGGTGAGCCGAAGGTAAGTTCTATATGCTGAATGGCAGATAACAGAAAAATAAGCAGTTATAGTCTGGTTGGCGACAGAAATAGTTAAAAAGTACCAAAATCCTTTCACAACGGTAGTGTAGCCTTGAGTGATCTAACTGACCCTAGGCTTATACCACAATTGTTATCCTTGATCCTCATCGTATAAGGAAGTTAAATAGGATATATATACAATTAAATACATATGTAACATAAAAATTAGGAACGGGAAATTCGGATTTCTGGAATACACTACACAAATACCTCACTAGAATATAGTGAGCTTCCCTATTAGAAACCTATTAGGAATTTTCCTAGAGGCCCTGTTGAGATACAGGTAAGTGATGTTTTCATTTTTATGCTATCCGTTTTATGTTGATTTTTGCTACTTTCCTCATCTGATAAGAATTTAGTAACACACGAACTGCCGTAACGTTTTGCTAGTTATATGTCAACCTTATTGGGTATTCAGTATAAGTAGCCGTGTTCGTTTTTGCTTCTGATCACTACAACTTGCTTGAAAGAAGATAAAAGAAATACCGGCGAAAATTTTGCACCAACGATTTGATTTACAGGTCAACTAACTGTTTTTAGTGATCATTGTTGAATGTTGGCAAACGGAGGTTACTAATTACTCTGGGTAGTTCCGTTTGTTAACATTATATTCACTTCGAATCCACTATTAGGCCAAACCCAGAAAAGTCGACCCTTTCGAACTGGAATAAAATCAGTTGCCATGGAATAACTTAATGAGATTAATTCAGTAAATAGAACCAAATTAGGTGCGTCCTACTTCGTCATTACGTTTAAAATGGTGAGCGATTTCCTGTGAATTTACACAGTAAAATAGGATGTGTATCGGACCTGACGTATTCGTACTCCAAATTACAAAACCGAATATTCAAACCGACCGCAATAGATAGCGTTTCTCACTTAGAACCGAATCCGGCCCATATACGTTGTCCCTTTCAATGCATATTAATTTTTTCTGTCATTAATAATTGATACTTAGAAATTTCACGTGACGACATCCCTGGTTTGCAGAGTCTGAAAAGACTATTCAACATGTTTCATCCAAATATATTTCTTACTGCATCACTACGCAAAAACACTACAACTAGCGTAGTGACGAAACATTGTCTCATTCCTAAAGCTCGTTAACTAATGAAATTTCTCTTCTCTGCGTACCATTCGGCTCAGTAATGTAATCCGCAGCTTCTGCAGATTTGTCTTCATGATTTATCTTCTAGTTGATTCTGATTACACTAAACTGCGAGATTGAATAAACGTAGACAATTTGTCCAGAACTTTCCGTTTTTCGTAATCTTATTTTCCTCATCTGATAATCCGATTTTTCCGGATTTTCTTACTTTATCAAGTTTACTCCGTTTATTGCTACTTCGAAATGAATAAAGCCGACAAGACAGCAAGAGAAACCTGGGTATTTGCATTTCCAGTGAGATTAATCGATGAATAGTTTGTGTGTAAATGTACACAACACGTAGCAACAAGAAATTATCTTAGTCAATTTCTGTTCTTGTTTGCATGGACGTTTGCTTACACGGCTCGCTCCATTTCAGTCGGAAATGTTTGTCACCTAGCCAAAACTGAAACAACAAAATGTTACTTTACTAGAGACATTGTGCAGAAAGTCAGTCACATTCGACTCTTGGTTGGTGAGAATTCCAGTCAACTAAAGAACAGTCGATTTCTTGTGAGTATTCGTGTTGGAGAGTAAAGCACGAAGGATAAAAAAAAGATTTTGTTGTGAGAACGACATTGAGAGAGATAATTTTAAAGTGGATAAACGGATTGGAAAAAAATTTTTTGTGCGCATTTTATACAGTCATCTTTATAAATTTTGCGCGGCGCAGCGGATATTGCTTTCTGCGAGGCACGAGACATACTACTGATAGTTGGTAGATCTTGGCGAAAGATTCTGTTTTCTCTGCTCAAAGAACTAAAAAATATACAGTCAAATACTAGAGAGCGGTAGAAACAAACGTGGAAGCGACGCAACGTTCTTATTAGCAGAGATAGCCGTTGGACTTCATGTCTTGTGCTTTTTAATTAGACTTTGTGCTAAATAACACTTTCTCTCGTCCATGCACTCGAAAGTGCTTCTACGTAACTCACACAGTTGGGTACTAATCGAAATGATTTCCTCATCCAGAATTCTATGTTGTAATCCCTTATCGAAAAAACCAACATTTCACGAGCTGCATGTATCTACCGGTTGATTAATTGTCGGATTAAACGACTAGTCAAGCAAATCGCTTTGTTGTAACTACTACCGAACTAGATAGGGAATGTTCTTTTCTTACATTTCATCCAGTGACTTGGTAGGCAAACCACATTAATGAAACAATCAGGTCTCAGCCCATTTCAAGCCTTAACGATCTACAATGCTTCCAAGTAATTATTAAGCTTCCGTGAATAAAAATTCATTCTTGTTTTCGATCCTTTTGATTTCGTAACATGTAAATCTACTGACCTTGGGCTTCCAACAAGCTACGGATTGCTTTTAACCCTCAAATTTAAGTAGTTCGGTGCAAGGAACTCGGGGTACCTCGAACAAGAAATAACATTAGAATAATACCTGGCAGTTTACATCGATCCCGCGTGATATATGCAACTTTCCCAGGAAAGAAGAGGCAGAATCGAAAATTTCGTGTGTAGAGAAGTCAATGTGAGAAATAATTGAACAAATTAAACAAAAGGGAATAATCAGCTCGGGCATCTCGGAAAGAATCAAGCCAGTTGGTTTGATCGGGACCAGTGGTTTGGAATTTGAGTTGGGCTGTTTGAGCACACGATTTCCGTCATCTGAATGCTCCAGAAAGTAAATTTCAATATTTCGCCGGCGAGTTACATTTGAATTCATGGATGTGACTGAACCTGCCAATGCATCTTGAAGGTTGATGAATAAAAATGAGGATTACTTTAGTGCACACCGACAATTCAGTTTCAACTTCACGAATTCAGATAAAAACATAAGACGGAGGTGCACTCGTTTCTCCCTTAGGTCTTACCATTGCAGTTGTGGAATAAGGTGAGGATTTTCAGGCCCTTGGAAGGGAGTATATTGCTAGTATCTGGCATCACCACAGATATTTGTAATATTTTACGGAACGTCAGCCAGAGTCATGGAGACGAGAGTAATTCGGGAACAGAGATATCTAGAAGACAAGCCGTTCCTGGATATGTTACGTGATGACCCTCTAGGTTGATCACCTTAGCCACTAGCTCGTCGCGACAAATGATTCAAAAGTCTATGCATTCAATACCAAAGTCGTATTTCTACAAGTCAGTAAGGGAATCTCCAAAAGGTATACCATGAGAACTATCATGATATGCACCGCTTACACAACAAAAGTTAAGCGATGATGTGCAGAGCAAATGTTTCTGCGGAAAAAATTATCCTAAACCGTTTCCGGAAAAAAATGTGAAATTAACCACAATAAACCTCCCATTCAAACGACCGAGATAGATCCGCATTTCTATCCGTCACTCTTGGTGGAGACATCTTTGAGGGCGTGATATGCACAGTGTCTCAGTTGGCATATGGAGGTAGTACACAATTCGTTGCTTAGCGAATGTTTTGTGCAGATCTTAAACGATTCTCCTTTTACAGGGTAAACGCAAATTGTTAGTTTGGCACCTGTTTCTGCAAGCGCTAATTTGGTTTCAGCTTTGGAACGAGCCACTTGGTGTGAACCAGAAGAAAAAATGTGAATGCACACAGAAACATCAATTAACTGACTGGATGAGGGACTGATAACGAATACAATAAAGGCTGTGGGCCAAAAGAAGTATTTCCTCTGTTGTATCACATAGAAGTGAGCACGCATTGACAACAAAAGTTGTCATTGAAGGTAACCGCAAACTGACTGTTTTGTCTATATGGACGAACTCTCTCTGGACACTCGGAAGACTGTTTTGAGAATTTTTGTCCACGGGGACCGAAACGTCAGCTCATGTTAACTTCCACCGGTGCTTGTGTTCTTTCGTTTTCATCTCGTCATGTACCTTGAACTATTAGAAAAAAACAGCTTACGCACGGCGAATGGCACGACGTTGAACGACATCACAACATCGACATTAAACGGTTTACACATCAACAGATCGTTCAAAGTGTCAACTGTTGTTTGAACATTAACCGTAGAATTCATTATTCAGCTTGTTAGGAAGTTGTAAACTCAACCTATGTCGACTAATCTGACAATCGAATCCTGATGGTTTGTCAGACATATTTGAACTGCAAAGTGAGTACTCTCATCGAAGAGGCTCACCCGATCACAGTAATCACTAGCGACCTTTTTGCAATATCTATCTGACTGAATATATGTACCACTTTTCTCATACATCACAAATACCTGAATCAGCACCCACAAAATTATGCGGTCGTAACATATTTAGTTCACATGCATTTCACCGTGCGTAATTACCTCATCGAAACCGGAATTGAACCGAGTTAGGACGATTATGGATGAATCTCGTCTAGTTGGTTACCGAGGCGACTTGCAGACGGTCTGGTAAACACATCACACAAGATCACGTCCATGTTGACCACTGGCCACTCATGGGTCAAAGATTATTGCATTGTATTGTGTTATGTCGTTTATTGCGGATAAAAATGTCGTACTTCGGTCAAAAGCCATGGTGAAAAATAAGAAAACAGTTACACTCACCACCTAGTAAAATGACGAAAATATTATCTAATCAACAGATGGTTTGAACACATAACATTGGTTGCCAGGATTTTGCCTGAATCGCGATCACGGCTTGTCAAGCCGGGTGCTAAATAAGAGACCGCGGATTTCCTATAGGTATTGATTCTAGTGGGTGTAGAAGGAAAAGTTGATCTTGTTGAAGCATGGAGGCAGCATTTTGAAAGATCTTTGTACAGTGGATGGGAGGGATCTGAAAGTATTTGGTGAGCAAACGTTTCACATGCAGACAGATGATGATCACAAATTGAAGGACAGCTCAGTTAGTGTTGTGAGAGATACATGGCTAATGTTAGACAGCCTCCGGGGAAGAATTTTTTCTTTACTGAGGAAGCTTGCAGAAACAACTGGAGAACAGTAAAGAAGGATTGGAAAAACTTTGATGTACAAACTGGGAGATGGTGCTATGTTTCGCCTTGTATAGTGTCGAGGATTCCTGATTTGAAATGCTAACCCTTGAAAAAGCGAGACTTTCACTTCAGCCATAACCTTTAGATATTTCAAAGAATCTGCCCTGACGAGTGTTTCAGAGTTGATTAAAGACTGTTCAGATGGGTAGGCTAACCGAAAGAGAGAATAGACATTCAAAACATTTAGATGTGCTAAGATTTAAACTAGCTTGTGCAGAGAAATCCTAGATAAAAGATAGGTTGCTGGAAAAAGGGTGAAAGTCATTGTTTCTTGAAACAGCTAGAGAAAGGGAGGCATCATCAGCATACTTAAGCCAACGACAGGTGGAGCTAGTTTGTAAGTCGCTAATGTAGGTAGAGAAAAGACATGGTGAATAAACGATAACCGGAAGCACGCCTGAGCTGTTAATAAACGGTTCTGAAGACTTACCGCCCTTAGGCCTGCATTAGGTTTGGTTAGTGAAGCAATCTAACAGCCATACTAAAATGGGTACGAGACAACCTGGGGTTTCCAGTATGTAAAGTAGGATAGGTCACAGCATGACAGTGCCCCTGCGCTTTCATACTTCTCCTATAAACTCACTATTAAACGAATGTGACACTTGAAGCGCTGTTTCCCCTAAGGTGCTATTTTAGAGCATCAAATCACTGAGCAAACTAACAAACTAAATTATCGTTGGTTCACACTCACAAATGACGAAAAGCAATAACAGACAAATCAATAGTACTTCGAGGCTGTGTTCCATTTAGTGATGAGGTGGGTAGGAATTACTTACAACGAGTTATGAAAATGATAGGCATTTGCATCTCAAAAGTTATGGGGCCAATTTGATAAGAGCAGATCACCGACGTATAACTGCCTTAAGATATGCCATTTTCTATGGTTTAAAGAGACACTCCATTATCCTAGGTTTAGCAAAAGGCGAATACTCTGTGACTATGATTCCCATAATTGGATTCACTAGTCCCAGGATCTTTAGCCCATACGACTGGTAGATATGTACTCCATCCTGAGGACGAGTCAACCTATTCATTTACTTAATTCAATGTGTGTACCCGAACTTGGCTTTGTCCATTCGGCCATACTTAAACGCCTGGAAGAAAAGGCGAAACAGAAGAACCACGCAGCTGGTTCACTTTCACGTTTTCGGAGAGGAAACAGTACATGGTGAAACTAAAGAAGTTAGGTTTCCATAAATAAACCCCAAAAAATAAAACATTTGAGCGAAAGTTGCCAGACTGAACACTCAAGTAAAATGATTCGCGTGAAAGTTTAGAACTAATAAGCTGAGTCAGCTCACCTCCCGTTATCACGCAGAAATCCATCCAAATTTATTTCTTACGAACAGATCGTTATCATCACGTACTCATAATGCTGAGAAACAATGAAATCGGCAATGAAAATGATGAAATGGATGCACCCAAAAGGAAATTCTGCAAATTTGAAGTTCAGCCCTGTCATAGAAATTGGACAATAGGATTACTCACATACTGGACGCCATTTTTCTGCCCTGAATTGATCAAAACTAAGATTCCGTTTGAGAATATATGCAAACCCAAGCAAGTTCTATAAAGCTGCACGCTAAACACCTAGTCCTTATCTGCAACTGACTGGTCCCTACGAAATCGTGTCCTCCTCATCGGTGACCAATACAAGTTAAAGGTGGCTTTTATATTTTAATTGCTTAACTGATAAACGACAAACAGAAGTAGACTGACAATAGTTTTACCGATTACAGTGAAATGCATACACGTCACATTCTATGCAATTGATCACGATTTTCAAAACGAATTATCGAGCCAGGTTTGTTCAAATGTGGTCATCAATGATAGCCGACGGTGCCTGGTTATTATTTTTCTTCCGAAAGATTGAACCGTATCATACGTGTTGCGACATAATGTTATTTGTCAGAATAATGTAGTATCTGCCGCATGCAACAAGTAGAATCACATCGACCTTGTTCAGTGCCAAGCAAGAGCTCAGACATCGTGACTATCAAATGCAATTAGGCTGGAATGTTTTGCATGCATTTCGTTCATTGATCATCTTCTACCTTGTATTTGTGAATGACAGTATGCAGCCAAGGTTGATTTCACTGGCTGCTGCAGAATTCTGAGATACACACGACAATTTGCAACACAGCTGACCGAATTCTACCAGACCCAAATGACAATTGGCTAACAATGTTATTTCATTGAAGTTCTATCATGAACTTAACGTACTTTCATTTGATTTCGTATAATGTAAACTTAACCTACGATCTCTCGTTCACCGTTCAAGAAGTTTCATGACATGTCCCAGCGAGGATGCCTCAGTGGATCTGGATGAATAGAAACTAACCAAAAGTTGGAAGATTTACTCATAAAATGGAATTAAATGTAAAGCTGATCACAATGACTGAACAATTTATCAATGGTTATTTTGGGGTCTAGGTTGCGCAGCTATAGAGCGCATCAACTGTCAATCTAACAACTGTCAATGCAACGGGTGCGCCACATGTGCACGAATGAAAGAATAACCCAATTTACTAATGAAGACTACGATGCCTCTCAGTCAATGGCTCCAGGTCAAAGTGAGGATAACTCGGTTGTGTTTCGTGACATCTTCTTGGCGAACCACTCGGGACCATGCTGTCGGAGATCCTTAGGTTCGTTCTGACGATGCGCGTTACCGCAATTGCAGGTGAATTAATATGCCAAAAGTGAGTCAAAACGTGACAACGAATTAGATCAACAATATTAATTATATGTTTCGCGTAGCGGTGAATAAATAAAACTATCCAGAACCACACGACCGGCTTCGCGATTACTGTCATCTGTTAGATATGAGTAGCCGGTAATCCCTCCACACTTGAACATCCCTTGTTTGATTCGTAGTTGAATCTCATTTGATTCCCAAAGAATAAGCTCGGATGATGAATTCACATTAGAATAACATAGGGAATTGCTGAAGCCCTTCATCGGCTGAGTATGGCTAGCCTTCAGAAAGTGGGCATGTGTTCCGAGAGAATGGGGTTTTCATTCTTCATATTATATTTTAAAAGTAGTAAGGTGGTAAAGCACTGTTTGTCTTTCAGAAATCCTCATCGGGCCAATATAAAACAAGGGAAAAATTTTGGTGGAGTTTCACAGTTTCGATGCACAGTGCAAATTACTGTACATCTGTTTCATCCTTGTTAGGCACCATCAGTAGTGCTTCCATGGTTTCTTTATGATACGTTCAGCGATCATATCCTATGGTGAATTATTTGATGAAAACATTCAATCTCCTACTACTAAATTGTACCAATTAATCAAGCTGTGTAGGTCATATGGAAAGCCTTGGTCGTAGTTAGGCTACCTGCAGAGAAGTGATCTATCAGTATGGGTCGATCAGGGTGAGGTAGCGGACAGTAACCGTGCAAATTAGTGACGGATAGAATAAAAAATCTTCAGTCACTTGAAAGGGTGTCGAGGTAAATAATGGCCTGCGCCTGAATTTTCAACCTATTTGCCTTTAAATACAGAACCCACAATTCTGATCATTCGACCATCCGGCTTTGCGGATCAACATATTTCATATTTGATATCGTCAGCAAATTGCCATCATTATTTTCTTTTCATAGTCTTCGTTCATCAGTTCGTCCAAGTCCTGAAGTACTTAAACCTTCGCATGTCTATGAAGATAAAATACATTCTGTATTTATTTTCCATCTGGTAGAGGATTGTGTTCAGTTGGTAAAGGATTTCGGCAGCCACAACTACCGATGGTCTCTAAGTCTACCTGGTTCACATTGTTCAACAGTTTATTTTTAGACGTTTGATTGAATCCCCATGTTTTTTACTATTTCTACTGTACGTCACTGGATTTCTTTCCGCGCGTGATTAAGTGCGTACCTCCAGGACATTGCAGTTCTCCGTGTCATGATTGCCGGATTGGTAAACCGAAGTTTGTTTTATCTGCTTAGATTTACTTCTAAATGACCAAAACTAATCCGAAAACGTGCAAATCTGTATTAGCTACATTCGTTGTCTGAACGCGTGGGTCTCTAATTCGATGTTCTAATGCCAAGAACCAATGCTTTTTCAGCTAACAGTACTGCAACTAAAATAATGTAAAATCGATTGTTAATCCGTGCTTAAAACCACTATTTATAAGAACTAACTTCTTTTCGACTGTGTGCATTTTGGCACTTCTGAGACCGGTTGCATCAACACTAACATCATATTGCCACTTTGTGCAAATGTGACTGGGTAGAAGGATGGGTGAATCTTGATGTATGCCATCAACATCAGCAGTGCATTTTTATTTTCGCTCTTTTCACAAAACTACCAAAATCTTTGCCATAGGGATCGGTTGTTGTTGCCGCTCAAGAGTTGGCTGGCGAATGCAGTGCCGATAAGTTTGATTACATCCTTTATTAGTGAGGAAATGTGCCTCACACGTGAGTTATCAGGTTTCTAAAAGTACGACTTGCGTCTCTTCAAATAATTCATTGCCTGAGAGAAGATGCAACAATTTGGAATCAACAGGATTTCTAGGAACAACAGATATCAAACATCGAATTGACCGAAACTGTAAAATATTTGACATTGTCTTTGAGTAGGGGTTCAAAAAAGAACTAAGTGGAATCGGATGAAAGAACGTTCTGAAGAAGAGTAACGCAATGCACGAAAAATTGCTGAACCGTAATTGCATTTGTAATTTTTCCCTTGAATGAATGCAAAGCTGGCCGAGATGAGCGCGCATTTTAATAGGACAGGGGCAGAGGTCAATCAAACACAAAACAGTCGGTAGTAAGGCTGATGCATGTTTCAAATCAACTACAATGATATGCAGACAATCCTCAAAAAGAGGAACAATCAACTGCAAAAATTGCCTTAAGAAAGACTACCAACGGTGGACAAAAAGGTGGCGCATTACATCTATCCGCAACGGTGTTTTATTTACATTATATCAATCCCAATCAAAAACCAATATATGGCCCACTGATATTTCGATAAAATCTTTACATCATTTGGTCTAGATATTAACAAATTGGTTACTAATCGCATTGCTTTGGAAATGCAACTTATCAACTGGATCAATCACCGCAATTAATGGAGAAGAGTCAAAGAAAATGTGATATTGTGTTTCAAGCTAAAACGGGCAATATATAAGTTCGATATGATTGTACTTGTATGGTGACGAAACCTAGTATGACATTGTGTTACGAAACAGTTAGTTCCGTTTACTGAGAATGTATAAATAAGTTCGGACTTGCCAGACCAAAAGGAGTTTTTGTAGGTTGCCACATCGCCTCCAGTCTTCTACTTGTCCGAAACTCTGTCCTACCAATGGAGTCTGGAGCTCTCTACCGACACAAGTGAATCAGCTATATCCGGGTTTAGCCAGGTTTGTTTTATGCAGACGACACAAGTGTGAACATGGATTGGTGATTGAGATGTGAGGAACAGATCCGACATTGTCGTAAGCAGAGAGCGAATGTTGATACTCGACAATGACTGAGTGGACGTCTTGACCGGAAGGGTGCATTCAAGAGCTACCTGCCAGCCAGCACGAGTGCATCTTTTAGATGAATATATAAATCTTTGAGGTGCAGCAGTGCGTGATCCTCGTCCACGTTGAGAGACAATCAGGTTTTTAAACATAAGTAATTCCTACCGATTGAGGCTTCATACGTAGGGTAAATCGGCTGGTTCACGTTATTTAAATTGACATTTTACTAGTTATTCGACCAATTCCAAGGTAAAGCACATCTTAATTTGATAATGTATCAGCTGCCTAACTCTAATCTCAAGCGGATACACGAACAAACAAGATTAGCATAAAAAACAGAAAAATCAGCTAAACGTTTTGCTGTTACTAATACTCTAGTAGACGTCAGGACATGAATGTAACTGATGGAGCTTAGTGTTGATGCAACCGGTCTCAGAAGTGCCAAAATGCACACAGTCGAAAAGAAGTTAGTTCTTATAAATAGTGGTTTTAAGCACGGATTAACAATCGATTTTACATTATTTTAGTTGCAGTACTGTTAGCTGAAAAAGCATTGGTTCTTGGCATTAGAACATCGAATTAGAGACCCACGCGTTCAGACAACGAATGTAGCTAATACAGATTTGCACGTTTTCGGATTAGTTTTGGTCATTTAGAAGTAAATCTAAGCAGATAAAACAAACTTCGGTTTACCAATCCGGCAATCATGACACGGAGAACTGCAATGTCCTGGAGGTACGCACTTAATCACGCGCGGAAAGAAATCCAGTGACGTACAGTAGAAATAGTAAAAAACATGGGGATTCAATCAAACGTCTAAAAATAAACTGTTGAACAATGTGAACCAGGTAGACTTAGAGACCATCGGTAGTTGTGGCTGCCGAAATCCTTTACCAACTGAACACAATCCTCTACCAGATGGAAAATAAATACAGAATGTATTTTATCTTCATAGACATGCGAAGGTTTAAGTACTTCAGGACTTGGACGAACTGATGAACGAAGACTATGAAAAGAAAATAATGATGGCAATTTGCTGACGATATCAAATATGAAATATGTTGATCCGCAAAGCCGGATGGTCGAATGATCAGAATTGTGGGTTCTGTATTTAAAGGCAAATAGGTTGAAAATTCAGGCGCAGGCCATTATTTACCTCGACACCCTTTCAAGTGACTGAAGATTTTTTATTCTATCCGTCACTAATTTGCACGGTTACTGTCCGCTACCTCACCCTGATCGACCCATACTGATAGATCACTTCTCTGCAGGTAGCCTAACTACGACCAAGGCTTTCCATATGACCTACACAGCTTGATTAATTGGTACAATTTAGTA
This sequence comes from Fasciolopsis buskii, assembly GCA_008360955.1. NCBI lineage: Eukaryota > Metazoa > Platyhelminthes > Trematoda > Plagiorchiida > Fasciolidae > Fasciolopsis > Fasciolopsis buskii. Next base: position 45,660 of record LUCM01004235.1, read on the forward strand.
GTAGGAGATTGAATGTTTTCATCAAATAATTCACCATAGGATATGATCGCTGAACGTATCATAAAGAAACCATGGAAGCACTACTGATGGTGCCTAACAAGGATGAAACAGATGTACAGTAATTTGCACTGTGCATCGAAACTGTGAAACTCCACCAAAATTTTTCCCTTGTTTTATATTGGCCCGATGAGGATTTCTGAAAGACAAACAGTGCTTTACCACCTTACTACTTTTAAAATATAATATGAAGAATGAAAACCCCATTCTCTCGGAACACATGCCCACTTTCTGAAGGCTAGCCATACTCAGCCGATGAAGGGCTTCAGCAATTCCCTATGTTATTCTAATGTGAATTCATCATCCGAGCTTATTCTTTGGGAATCAAATGAGATTCAACTACGAATCAAACAAGGGATGTTCAAGTGTGGAGGGATTACCGGCTACTCATATCTAACAGATGACAGTAATCGCGAAGCCGGTCGTGTGGTTCTGGATAGTTTTATTTATTCACCGCTACGCGAAACATATAATTAATATTGTTGATCTAATTCGTTGTCACGTTTTGACTCACTTTTGGCATATTAATTCACCTGCAATTGCGGTAACGCGCATCGTCAGAACGAACCTAAGGATCTCCGACAGCATGGTCCCGAGTGGTTCGCCAAGAAGATGTCACGAAACACAACCGAGTTATCCTCACTTTGACCTGGAGCCATTGACTGAGAGGCATCGTAGTCTTCATTAGTAAATTGGGTTATTCTTTCATTCGTGCACATGTGGCGCACCCGTTGCATTGACAGTTGTTAGATTGACAGTTGATGCGCTCTATAGCTGCGCAACCTAGACCCCAAAATAACCATTGATAAATTGTTCAGTCATTGTGATCAGCTTTACATTTAATTCCATTTTTATGAGTAAATCTTCCAACTTTTGGTTAGTTTCTATTCATCCAGATCCACTGAGGCATCCTCGCTGGGACATGTCATGAAACTTCTTGAACGGTGAACGAGAGATCGTAGGTTAAGTTTACATTATACGAAATCAAATGAAAGTACGTTAAGTTCATGATAGAACTTCAATGAAATAACATTGTTAGCCAATTGTCATTTGGGTCTGGTAGAATTCGGTCAGCTGTGTTGCAAATTGTCGTGTGTATCTCAGAATTCTGCAGCAGCCAGTGAAATCAACCTTGGCTGCATACTGTCATTCACAAATACAAGGTAGAAGATGATCAATGAACGAAATGCATGCAAAACATTCCAGCCTAATTGCATTTGATAGTCACGATGTCTGAGCTCTTGCTTGGCACTGAACAAGGTCGATGTGATTCTACTTGTTGCATGCGGCAGATACTACATTATTCTGACAAATAACATTATGTCGCA